>BTHU01000018.1:70109197-70432836 GCA_036184795.1 Tokudaia tokunoshimensis
TCCCTCTAGAGACAGGTGACATTCTTAAACTTAGTGATTTGTAGTGAATGGTTTTTGTGAGAAGAGCATAAGTATTTATTACTCAGGCTGTGTTTACTATCTGCTAGTTCTAAAGCACACTTCTGCTCACAGTTCTGTTCCGTTTCACCCTTGCTCACCCACATTCCAGACATCAGGGTCAGGAAACTGACTCTCAGCCCTGGAGAGGTTTTCATTTTCTTCAAAAATTGGGTGAGTAATATTTTGAAGATTAAGTGGCTCTGAAACAAAGTAGAAAAGAAGTTCTTGAAGTAGAATATAAAATCAAACTTTTATCTGCTCTGTTTAACTAAGGCTTCAAAATCACCTGAGATGTGGGGATGTTGGAAGCCATAGAATTTGGTCTTATCTACCTGTTCTCAAGTGAAAAGCTTACCATCATCGACTGCAGTCCTGTTGATACAGTTGGCCTCATGTTCCTTGAGCCTATTGATTGGGACCACATGACAAGCATTGTATTTGCAGTTAGCCATCTTTTTAGCTATCTTTGGATTTTTCTAGAAGGAATAATTCTCGTTAGTTTTTTTTCTTGTGCTCCATCTTCCATTTGTTTCTGAAAATTTCTGAAGAGATATTATATCTCAACTTTAAGAACAAGTAGTTTCTAGCTGTGATCAGAAGTAAAAAGCAAAACCAAAGAACTATCTTTTTATATTCTGAAAAAATTTCCCTCTCTTGTAATTTACAGTTATTATTGGGGAAACTTACCTTTTTGCATGATGCCAGATGGTACTGTAACCTGCTGGCAGGTATCCTGTGGTTTGGATCATAAGGACAGAGCTCTATGGATTCCAACTCCATTAGTCCTAAAAGGCAGGAATCATAGGTTAGAAAAGGAAAGATTACTACTTAAGATCAGTCTTGACATAGGCCTATTTTCTATTCTTAAAAGCAATGTGGTATTAGGACTGGAGAGAGATGGCTCAGCAATTAAGATTGGTTTCTGCTCAATCTTGAAGGCAGGAGTTCAGATCCCAGCACCCACATTGGATGATTGACAAATGCTGGTAACACCCACTCCTAGGGATCCCACACCTTCTTCTTACCATTAGGGATACTCACCATCAAGTGTGAAAGCGTGCCTGAACACACACACTCCACTCACACACGTATTTGAATAACAAAAACAATAGGGGAAAGACTCTGTTCTTTGTTTTGGGAAGCCAAAATTTAACATTATATATACTTGTAGGTTGAAATAGAGTGTTTACTTCTCAAATAGAATATTAAACAGGCAAGAATTCCTGGAAAAATCACAGACCTGGATATGATTAAATTCTACACTTGTGCACTAGAGAAAGCAAGGCTTGGAAAGCTGCTTCCTTTAGGGTTCATCACTTTCCTTCATCTCCAATTTCTCTAAAACTGAGCTACTAATTGTCAGATAAGTCAGCATAACCACTGAGAAGGAATCAGAAGAACCAAAATATAATATTTGAGTCCATGTTACTTACATTATTACCTAAGAAAACTAGCCTGAAATCTCTAAACTTGTGGATATAAACATATGAAGACTCCTAAAAGTGAGCTAAAAATAAACCGTCTCAAAGTTGCTGCATTTTACTGCCAATAGAAAGCACACTCTCCCCCATGGCTAGCTGTCTTTAGCTATCCAAGCAGACATTCATTTCAAGGACTTCCAAGTTTCCAAGCAACAGCTATAGCAGAGATTTCTGCAAAGCAGTGATGTATAGTTTGGTGGTGGTGGTAGTATGTGTGTGTCAGGAAAGATCAAGTACAATAGGTATAAGCGATAGGGTTAGAAAAGTGCCCTAGAAGAGCCCATTTCAATTTGGCTGTGCACCATGCCTAAGGCATAGACAAAGAGCACGGAGTTAGACTGTTAAATATCAGATTTTTCCAGGGCATTTTGGTGATTAAATCTAGGGATTTAGACTGAGGTAGCTTTTGGGAACACAAGTCAGGGTGATTCTTTATGCTTTCACTGCATATAGGATATATTAGAACCATGGATACTTATAATGAAGTGAATTGACTTTCTGGAAAATTAAAGCTTGTAAAACCTATTATAAATGATTATCTTTAGATTAAAAAACAATGGAAAGGGTGTTTTAATATCTGTATGAAGTCTTTAGAAAACCTGTTATTTCAGCCAGTGGCCTAGGAAAGCATGAATTTTGGCCACACTTATAAGTCTGGTCTTTTTTTTTTTTTTTTTTTTTTTGGTTTTTTCGAGACAGGGTTTCTCTGTGTAGCCCTGGCTGTCCTGGAACTCACTTTGTAGACCAGGCTGGCCTCGAACTCAGAAATCCTCCTGCCTCTGCCTCCCAAGCGCTGGGATTAAAGGCGTGCGCCACCACCGCCCGGCTTATAAGTCTGGTCTTAATAAGTCAAATAAATAAATCAAATAAATAAAAAAATTGTTGGAGGATACACAGTGACAATAGGTAATATTGGTTTGCTCATTAATCAAAAACTACTTTTCCCATATGAAGAGGGAGGCTATGACTTGATAGAGGCCATTATATTTACTATGTTAGATTCCTTGAAGCCACCATCATACTTAAACCTAGCATAAGGATTGTGAGATTTACCTTATTCTCAAAGTACTGTGTCAATACAAGAAGTTTAAGAAGACAGAGAGCACAGCACCCTCCAGTTAACAAAGGGAATCCAGCTTGCTGTCCAAGCTTTCTGTTCAGTCCCTCTCCTTTCACCATGGGTTCTATGTTTCTCAGAAGTTTGGAAAGTTTTGATGTCATAGTAAAGTTGTAGAGAAGTGATTCTCAGTTTGGTTGCATGTGGGAGTCACCAGGAAGTTTTAAAGTGACAGATCCTTTAATTCTACTTCAGAACTATTGGGTCAGAATCTTAAGAATGCAGACTGGCTGAGTATGCCTTTAAGAGTTTCTCAAGAGATTCTGGTTGATAGTTACTAGGTTACTAGGTTACTGCCACCATTACTAGGCTTTGCTCTTGGGTAATTAAATGTTTTTAGAATGGTTCTTCAAGTTCACAGAAGGAGCTACCACATAATCTTCTCAGTAAATCCCTAAATACTACCCATTGCCATAAAAAGCCCCTTCTCTCAGTCTGCTCGTTTTCTTTATGGGGAGTCAAATACAGACTTCCATAGAAAGTGATAGGGCAAGCTCACTACATTTTCAAAACTCAAAATTTTAGTTTATTTTTGGTATACTATATCCAATATACCAGACCTTGAGCTAAATAATAATAAGTCATTTAATCACTTCCATAGTTGTATAAATAATTATCATTTAATAGATGAGAAAAACCAACTCATTGAGGATAGCCTAAAGGCTTGCACATATTTCAGTAGTCTTATTAATATTGTTTGAGTTAACACGTGTAGAAACAGAAAGATCTGATATGTAGCAAATAGCTAGGTCATCACTTTACATAAACTAATCAGTGTAATGCAATAGTCTCATGAAATACAAATTACTATCAATGTAGTCCCATTTAAAGGTACATAAACTAGACCAGCTGGAACTGGTAAGAGTTGAGATGCAAATTCAAGGTACCTGAGTCCAAAACCTGGGCTCTTAGACAATAAGTCATAAGGCTCAGCTCATTGTACTGAGCTACACTAAGAGTTTAATTCTGACTGGTATCAAAGTGTAGGTTTTCTCCATACTAGCTGCAGCTGGTGTTGCCAGACTCCAGCAGTATTTCACTGAAGGTGGGGAGGGAATATAATAAAAAATGGGACTCCTTTCTCCCACCTCCACCCAGGATTTTGGGCTTAAGTGAAAACTCCTGATATGGAAAAATGGGATTATTAAACAATAGAGAAAAGTCTGTGAGAAGGAAGTAGATGCAAAGACATCTCTGACTTACCACTTCTCTGGGATCTTTTACTTTCTGCATTGAAAGAAACTTGAAGTAAGTTGAAAGTTTCTTTGGGTAGAGGGCTCAGGCTTAGTTGAAATATAAGATTTATCTCAGTGTTAAAATTTATTCAAACATCTAAGATTCAAAATCATTACTAATTTTCTCTTGAGGAAGTTATGTCTGGTTCTTCCTACCAACCCCATGCTCCCAAAAATAAGATTCAGACTCAAAATATATTTACAAGTACCTTGGCCATATAGCTAGACTCTTTTCTAACTAGATCATATCCAAAATAACCCACTTATTTTAATCTATATTCTGCCACATAGCTGGTTACCTGTACTCAGGTACTATGAATACGTCTTCTAGGTTGGATCTTCTCGCACCTGGCTCTATCCAGAATTCTTTATCTTCTCAGATGTCCCACCTTCTATTTCCTGCCTAAGCCATAGGCCATTGCCTTTTGATTGACAGGTGATGCATCCATATAATACATAAGATAGTCTCTACACTTTCTTGCTAATTAATCTGGCTTTTCATCATAGGGCTTATTTTTTTATCATTTTACTCTTAATAATTCAATAAGTTACTAGTATTATATCTTTGATTTTTCAAAACAGATTCTCATGAACTTCTGAATCTTCTGCTTCTACCTCCTGAACGTTGGTATTGCAAGGACAACATAAACCCCATTTGTCTCCATTTAAGGACTAGGCCTGGTTTAGGAAAAAGACTGTAAGGCACCAGCTCCAGGAACAGACTATAAGTTCTAGAAACTAGGCCATAAGACATTAGCTCTAGGAACAGACCATAAAATCCAGAATAAGATCATCAAAGTCCCTTCCAAAGAACAGCCTAGGGATAACAACAAAAACGGGGAAATATCTTATTTCAGAATGGGCCATCTGTTCTGGGCAGTCCTATTTCATCTATGGTTAACCATTCATGGCATAAGAATGCAGATCACTGACCACCTAACCCTAGCACCCATCAATGAAATTTTAGATTACCTAATCCTTCTAGAGAGTTCTCCCTGGTTCCCTATGAGAAGACCTGTGTGCCTTTGTCTGGGGTTGCCATTTTGGAGAATGGTTGACCCCACATTGCTGGATGTTTCTGCAGAATAAATGCTCTTTGCCTTTTGAAGTGGAAATTTCTAGTTTCTTTGGAAAGTTATTATGTCAAATGATGCTTTGCTGGGGCACACAGGTGAAAGGATGTCTTGCTAAAGCAGACACACAAAAGAATGTTTTCCTGAAGCAGACAGGTGAAGGGATGTTTGGATATAGCAAACACATGAAAGAATGCAGGATGAAGGATTATAAATATGACCCCACAGACAGTAGGAGACGAGCATTGAGCATTGGTTTGGTTTGCTCCGCCTCCCTATTCTTTGCTAACAACCTGTATTGGTTCACCTTACACATAGCATTGTTGAGCTCAGCTTGTGGTAAGGATGCTACTGAGAGAAATTTGCCCAGAATTGCTCCTGAAGTACCTGCAGCAGTTTGCTACTTCTGCGGCCTCACCTCAGGCTGGTTGGTGACACTGGCAGCTTCTTCAAGATTGAACTACAGCTGTTGGTTCATGCCTGGTGTTGCCTGCCTAGAGGACTGGTCTGCAGCTGCTGAGTTGTGTTTGGTGTCTGCTATGGGACTGAACTGCTGCCAAAGAAGATTGAGCTCACCACCAAAGAACTATTGCTGAACAGGTCCACTTCCCCCATATCCTAATAACTTTTCTCTTCCACTACTTCTGCTGGGTGATGGGCTAAAAGGAAGGTTGAGCCCTTATTAAAAGTAGGCTGCAAAAAATTTATGCTTACAGTCTTTGCATACTATCTGAGTTTGGTGGTCTTCCTTCAGTGATTTTTGGACCCTTACCGTATTACAGTGTGCACTACCATGCCTGGTTTTATGTGGTGCTGGGGATCAAGCCTAGGACTTCATATATGTTGGGCTAGCACTCTGTCAACTGAGCCATAACCTTAGCCCTCAATAAGTTATAACCAGTATATTTGCTGCGTGGTTGCTGTATCTAAGAGGGGTTGTTTAAGATGGGTATTTCTCACATCTGTTCCCTAGGACATTTGCACCAAGACCTCATTGGGTACCTGGAAATTCAGGTCACACTATAGGCTATCAGTTCAAATCTCTGAGAGCAGGAATTGATCTCAATTTGCTGTGTAACAGCTTCCTCTGAGATCTTTTTTTTTTTTTTTACATTCCACCCTGTAGGGAAGCTCTTTAACCAGGAAGGCAAACAACTCAAAAGAGCTTAGGGTAGTCCCTGAAACTGACTAGATTCACTAGGCCCCTCTCTTCTAGAATAAGCAATAAAAACTGAGAGTGCTTCTCAGAAGAGAGTGCTGAGCTGCAAAGACTTTGATACTAGACCCGCTGTCTGGAAGAAGCAGAAACTAGCTGAATTGTCCAGAAGATGTTTAGACCAACTGAGGCACCTGGAAAGAACACTCTCCAACCAGTTGAGCTGCCTGCCAGTTGTGTGGTGTTCTCCAGGTTCCCAGCTTTGTGAGCTGTCTGTCATCCATGCTTGGATGGACTTTGGTGAAGCAGCTGTCCTTGAGTCATTTCTTGTATTTCTATAAGTAACACCTTACCTATATTCCTGTTAGTAACCTTAATAAAGCTCATGGTTCATCATCTTAGACTCTGGTGCTATCTGTACTTTGGTATGTTGTGGGTTCCCTATACTGGAGAAGAGTAGACATGTGTGTTGTATCCTCAGGAAAAGTTTTGTTACACAACATTTTTTTTAACACCTTTGTTACCATTGTTAAATAGGATTGTTCTCAGACTTGAGGGTACATTGGAGTCACTCCAACTTGTTGTAGGACAGCGTGTGTTAGGGGATAGAGAGATGGCTCAGGGATTGAGTACTTGATGCTCTTCCAGAGAACCTGAGTTAGGGCTCAGTACCACCCATCTGTAACTTTAGTCCCAGAGTTTCTGAGGCTCTCTTCTGGCCTCCTTTGTCAAGTGTTTGAGTGTACACACACATACACACACACACACGCACACACACACACCCCTGGAAAACAAACAAAACCAAAGTATGCCTGCTCTACGTTAAGTTTTTGGATTAAGGGTTGGAGAGATGGTTCAGTGGTTAAGAGCTCTGGCCATTTTTCTAGAAGTCCTGAGTTCAATTCCCAGCAACCACATGGTGGCTCATAGCCATCCATAATGCGATTTGGTGCCCTTTTCTGGCATGCAGGTGTACATGCAGATAGAGCACTCATACATTAAATAAATAAATAAATCTTAAAAAAAGATTTTGTGTTCAGTAGATCTTGAGTGAAGTCAAAGAATTTGTATGTCTAGTAAGTTTCTTTTAAAACATTTTTGTTTTATTGTTTGTAGTATCTAATAAGTTTCAAGTGCTGCTGCTACTGCTAGATCATGTTCACAGAATCATTGTACTAGATACTATAAAGGATATAAATATTAGATATCATACCTGTCATTAGGAAGGAGCATATGATGTGGGTGGGAGAGAGAGAAAATATAACAAGGAAGCTAATCCCAGCACTCTGGAGGTGGAAGTAGGAGATCAGAGGTTCAAGCTTATCCTCAACTACATAAGGAGATAGATTGAGTATAGCCTGGGTTTTACAAGACTCTTTCTCAACCCTTGCAACCATGTGTGTGTGTGTGTGTGTTTATTATATGTATATATTTATATATAAATTTGTTTATGTTTTATGATTCTACATAAAATATAGTGAACATGCCATTGAATGGAATAGTTAGAAAGAGACCAGGATCCTAAAGGATGCTGGGGCCTAAGGATCAGTAGAAAATAACAGGCATTCTTGATTGGGATATAAAAGGGTAAGTGTAGAGGTGTATAGGGCTGGTAGTAGATATTTGTTTGGTGTATGCATTGTCTAGGACTTTTGTGGAGGGGGCAGACCAGAACAGTTGGCCCTGCATTGTGAGGAGCCCTGAAAGCTTGTTCTTTTCTTCATCTTCCGCCCACTTCTTACCGAAGTACTGCACAAACAGAAAGAGGAAGTCTCCTCTGCTGAGGGTGCAAGAGGAAGCACAAGAGGGCTCTGAAGGCCTGTGAGCCATTGTGACTGCTATCCTCCATGAACCAATTGCAGAAGTAACCGGAAACCCAGTGCACCAACCAGGACCGGTCCTTCTACACAGAGGGTGTTGCCAGCCAGGCTGAGAATATTTGGGGTAATTTGGTCTTACTACCCGGATGGTCCTCTCTCTCCGTGGTCATCATGTCTTTGACCTCTGCCTACCAGCATAAATTAGCAGAGAAGCTCACGATCCTAAATGACCGAGGCCAAGGAGTTCTCATCCGCATGTACAACATCAAGAAGGTAAGCAAGAAGGTCCTTCTAGCAAATTATGACAGGAGCCTGGAGGCCTGCAGGCCCAAAAGTCAAGTCCTCTCTTTTTCTCCATTGCTTAAAGTGACTTTCAGTCACTTAGACGGTATGGTTCCCGCAATTTGGGGAGATAGAGGGAGGCTTATTTTTAAGGCTTGTCCTTTCTAGGTATGATTCTTGCCTTTCTTTCCCCTATGACTGAGGATTGGGGTGGGAATGAGAATATTTGTGTTGTGAGTGATTTGATTAAAGGTCTGGGATCTAGAATTTGGGGTTTATTTATTGTCAATTCCTCTAGTTGTTGAGCTTTCAAGTTACGTCTCTGGCAAAAACCTTGTGTGTGTGTGCGCCTGTGCATGTGTAATTATTTCCTTAAAAGGGGGAAAATTTAAGGAAGTGGTGTTTTCTAAGGTACTTTGGGGCTGTGAATGCTGTGTGTGTGTGTGTGTGTGTGCGTGCACTTAGGAGAGTAACTATGAAACTGGGCAAAGGTGATGCCAAGAGGTGAGTCAGGGACTGGGCAATCTGTAGGAAGCAGGATAAAGGTGGGTAATTGTGAGACTTTCCAGGAAGAGAAAGAATGAACTTGTGGGAAGGGACTTTTGTGCATTTTGTATAAAGCATCAGGAATATGGTTTCTGTTATGTTGTTTGTAATGTCTCTTGGGACCCTGAGGTTTATATAAAGTCCAATTTGTGATCAGCCACTTTTCTCACTACTTCCGGCTTCAGAGGAGGGGTGGGGAAGCAGCTTCCTCTCTGTGTTAGAGCCAAGCCTCTGTTAAGACAAGATGCCAGGTTGTTAGGTCTTAGGAGTGCTGGTTCACTGTCTGAAATGAACTTCTCACCTACCCTCATGTTTTTTAATAAAATCTCAGACTGCCGTTTCTAAGAGAGATAGTGGGAGTGAATGATGCAGCCAAAGGCATGCATCTAAATGGAAAAATAGTACAGTGGTTTAATTTTAATTTTGTCTGTGTAGACCTGTTCAGATCCAAAATCCAAACCACCTTTCTTACTGGAAAAGTCCATGGAATCATGTCTCAAGTACATCAACAAGAAGTTTCCCAACATAGATGTCCGAAACAGCACGGTAAGAACTCAGGCTCATTTCCACCCTTTCTGTAACATTATTCTTGCATGGCAGATTATTGCAGACTCTCCACCTTGTCTTGTCTTTAAGTGTAGCCATCTCCAGTTTCCTAGGCTCAGACTCGGGGCTTCAGGCATTGAGGGTTGTAAGCTCAGATGGGAGTCTCCCCATGGTGAACTGGGGCACAGTCTTGCCAGCCAGGTTCATAAGGACACTGGCACACATATGTGTGGCACAGCCTTGCCAGGCACATCTTTGACTGTAGTTCTTGATCTACACCATGTTTCTTTGCTGCTGGATGCTATGTATCCACTGGCATATCCTGTACTTCTGTTTGCAACATAGTACTCCTGTACTGTGTTATCCCTAGATTTCTCTCACTCTATTCAAAATATCTTTATACTCTGCTTCTTTTCCTGTTGATTTATATAGCAAATGTCTTCACCAAAATGAAACTGAAAATCTCCTTTCAGCTAGCCTTCTGATTGTAGTCTGAATCACATCTGGCTATCCAATCCAGATAGAAAATTTCTGTTTAGAGACTGGAGAATGCTGGTGAGCTATTGGTCCCACCCCAACATGTTCACCCTTAAGAATGACTGGATATTTAAAATTTCAATTCTAATGATTGACTGGAAAGATGGCTCAGTGGTTAAGAATGGTAGGGTATTACTCCTAGTTTTTAGCTACTTGGATCAATTGCTTTTTTTTTTTTAATTTTACATGTCTTGTTTGATTTGTGTTTCTTTCAGCAACATTTAGGACCAGTGCATCGTGAAAAAACTGAGATAATTAGATTCCTCACTAATTACTACCAGTCATTTGTGGATGTCATGGAATTTCGGGTGAGTCCTCTGTAGCCAGGGTTAACATGGGCTTCATTCAGTGACCAACCCTTTTTAGTATTTATTTATGTTGCTTATTGTAGGTTCTTGAAAGAAAAGGAGAAAGGCACTAGTAATCTAGACTAGTCACGCAATAATGTCTAAGTCATAGTGTTAATAAATGATATATGAAATATTCTATTTACCATTATTACTTCAAGAAATATGTAAGTGGATATGGTTGGTGGCGCGAATCTACAGTCCCAGCACCTAGGAGGTAGAGGCAAGAGAATCAGGAGTTCAAAGTCAGCTTCAGCTACATATTGAGTTCTAGGCTAGCCTGGGTTACCCAGAATCCTGTTTCAAAAACAATAAAACAAAACAAAATATAAACTTATATCAAGTAGTATTAATATAGCCACTCTAAGCATTTAGAATATTATACATCACATACCAAAATTAAATATATTTGGTGATGGATTATGGCTGACTTCAGTTTACTAAAACATAGTTTTCTCAATTTTTTAAAAAAATGTATTTATGTATGTGTGTTGTGTGAGTGCTTGAAGGCGTGTGTATGCCAAGAAGTGGGTGTGAAGGTCATAGGATAACTTTGGGAGGTTGGTTCTCTCCTTCCAGGTCCTATTATTTCTGCTACTGTGCTTTGTAAACCAAGCTAGCTGGCTTACGAACGCTCCATGGAATCTGTTATCTCTGCCTCCCGTCTTGCTGAAGGAGTGCTGCGATTACAGATTTGTACCACTATATCTGTGGGTTCAAGGGATAGAGTTTGGATCATCAGACTTGTGAGGCTAATGCATTTACCCACAGGTGTAAATGGTGTGTATTGTATGTGTGCTCATGAGTGTGAGTGTGTATGTGTCATGGCGTGAGCATGGAGGTCAGAGAACAAACTTCAGGACTTGGTTTTCTGTTTCCACCTTGTTGAGCCATTTCCCTGGTCTCCTTTTCAGTTTTTATTGTTGTACACACACAATAAAATTTACTATATATGGTTCAGTGATATTAAATATATTCATAATGCAGTCCTGTTTTTTCATGTTGTAAAATTGACATTTTCCACCCTTTAAACAATAGTTTCTCGTTTTTCTTGTCCTGTGGCCCTTGATGACAACCATCCTATTTCCATTTTTATGATTTTAAGTATGCTGTTTTGTGTAAGTGGTACTTTTTGTATTTTTGTGATTGGCTTGTATAACTTAGTAGGATATGCTAAGGCTCATCCATGTGTTAGAATATTGGAGAATTTCCTCCTTTTGAAGCTGGACGATATTCCATTCTGTGGTTATACTCTATTTTGCTTCCCTATTTTTCCATCAGTGAACACTTGGGTTGCCTCCATGTTTTAGCTTTTGTGACTAATGCAATGATCAGGGTTTTCAACTGCCTTTCAAATTTTGACTTTAATTCTTTTTTGATATATGCATAAGTGAAACTGTTAGATTATGGGTAATTCCTTTTTAAAAATTTATTTATTGCTGTCATAAATGTGAGTGTGCATATGTCATGTCCTGTGCATGGAGTCTGAGGACAACCTCAGAACTTGGTTACTATCCTGTTTTATCTACTCCTCCTCTTCTTCCTCCTTCTGCTTCTTTCTGTAGTGGCTGTACCATTTAATTGACTACTAATAGTACACAAGGGATACAATTTATCAATATTTTGATATTCTGATTAGTAACTGTTGTTTTGTATTTCAGATAGTGAGTATCAAACCTAAGGTCTCACAAATACCAGCAAAGCTCTACCACTCAGCTATACCCTTGCCTCGTTGTTTGTAATTTATGTCCTGCTAATTGGTGATGCAGAGTATCTTTCATTTTTTATTGGGCATTTATATATTTTTTTGGAGAAATATGTCCTTCAACTTCTTTGTACATTTTGAACCAGTTTTGTTTTGTTTTTGTTGTTGAGTGTTAGGAGGTTTCTATATAGGCCACTCCCTTTTACTTTAGTATTTGCTCCCATATTTTATTATAAATATAGTGAAAATTTCCAAATGTAAATCTGACATGGTGGTACAGAACCTTAATCCCAACACTTGAGAGGCAGAGGAAGACTGTTTTCTGAGTTTGAAGCCAGCCTTGTCTACATAGTAAGAACCTGTGTGAACTACTCTTTTACCCCACAAAAAGTAAATGTAGTACTGGTTGCTCATCTCTAATCTGAAAATTTGAACCCTGGAATACTCTAAAATCTGAAATTTCTTGAGTGTTTTGATGTGACTGCTGTTAAGTTTGACCTATGTGACCAGTTACAGTCAAAATACAAGACTATAAAAATTGCATAAAACTATCTTTAGGCCACGCACTAGTTACTTTTCTGTTGTATGAGAAGATACCATGACTAGAATGTTCTAGAATCCTCTAGAACAAAGGAGGTGTGGCATCTTTAGTGATAATCTCATTTAAATCCACACAAGTTATGTACGTGAGATTTTCATGAAACATAAATGAATAATGTGTTTAGATTTGGTTTTCATCCCCAAGGTATTTTATATATACATGTAGATATTTCAAAATTTGAACTATCCAAGGCATGAGACCCTTTTGATCCTAAGCATTTTGGTTCAGAGATAGTCAACTTGTATAATAAATGCTGCTTTTTTTCTGGATCTCCTAATTGTCAATACATTGCCATATTGCTTGTCACCCACTTTCCCTCCAAACCATTTTCCTTATTTGCAGACATCATGACATTTCTTTCCTAAAATATTTTAGTATGCATCTGTTAGGGACAGGAATATTTTCTTATGTAATCCTAGTACAATTATCATGCTGAAGAAATGTGATATTCTCTGATATTATTGGCTAATACAGAGCCCATATTTGCATTTTCTTGTTATAATAATTACTGCCTTTGTCTTTCATGACTTTACTATTTGAAGATTCCAGGAAAGTTGTTCTGAATATGTCTCAGTTTGGATTTGTCTTGTTGTTCAAAGCTTTTGATAGCTATAGCACATAAGTGATATTTTGTTTGGATTTTAAAGCATAATTATTTACTGCTTTTTGGAAGTTAAGGAAACATTAAAAATCATTTCTTACAGCATTCTAAGATGCAAATTGACAATGCCTTTAATAACTGAAAAATTAATGGAGTAATTATATTTCTAGAACTTGTCTTAAGGAAACAGAAATGCAATGATACATGTCCAAGAATCTACTTTGTTGCATTGTTTATAATAGTGTTAGTATGATAATTGATATAGCCAATAAAAATAGAGATTCAGATAAAAGCTCATGATAAGTAAACAAATATTAGGCAGTTGTTAAATATGATCACATATATTTGCATTAGCTGGCATGCAAAATCATTCTTTACATATTGTCAAATAATAAGAGAAAATTACAATACATCTTAAGATGTAATTGGCCTTTAAACTGTATATTTACATAGATAAATATGCATATACAGAAGATTGAAATTTCTGAATGGTTATGAGTGTTTAAAAAAACTGGAGGTGAAAAGGGATAGAGAGATGGATCAGTGGTTAAGAGCCCTTATTACTCTTTCAGAGGACCTGGGTTTGGTTTCCAGTATCTATAATTTCAGTTTCAGGGATCCAACACCCTTTCTGACATTCACAGGCACCTGCACACATATGGTGCAATACATATACTCAGGCACACACACATACACAATTTTTTTTAAATTGGGGGGTGGAGGAGGATGGCTTAGTAGGTAAAATTTCTTACCATAAAAGTGTGAGTATCGGAGTTTAGATCTCCAGAACCCAGGTAAAACCCTATATACCATAGTGTATCTTTGATCCTGGTGCTCTCATGGTGGGTTAGAGACAGAGACAGGACAACGCCTAGAAGTTTGGTGCACACAACAGCAAACAAGAGGTGATCCCAGCCAGGTGTGGTAGTTTATGCCTTTAATCCTAGCACAGACAGACAGATCTCTGTTTGAGACCAGCTTGATCTAAATATTGAGTTCCAGACTAGTAGAGGCTATGAGGTGAGATTTTTTTTTGTCTCAAAAACAGCAGCAACAAAACAAAACCCCACAACAAACAAACACACACACACACACAAAAAGCTAAGAGGTAGACCCAAACAATTTGGAAGTTGAGGACCAACAACAAAGTTGTCAGTTCTCATCCCCGCACCAGGAGGTCCTAGGCAACTGTTAAACTGATGTCTAGAATGATGTCTATTTTCTAAAGATTCAGGTAAATGGAGTCTGAAAAGCATGTATTATTTTGTGTTTTGAGATTCATCTATATTGTGTCATGCAATAATGATTTACTACTTATTTTTGCTGAGGACCATTTTACTGTGTGGATACAATAGAATTATTTATTTTCTGGTTGGCAGTTTGCATCTGGATTTGAGCTCATTTGTATAAATTGCTATTAAAGGTCAAGTACAAATCTTTGTAGGGATATGGTTTTCATTTCACTGGACCACATGGTAAGAATACATTTCATGTTTTTGAGATTTTTCAAATTTTTAAAATAATTGGTGTACATTATGCATATGTCTGGGATACAGTGTGATCATTTGATATATGTACATAGTGTATTGTTATCAAATTACAATAATTAGTACTTCTGTGTTCTAAACACTATTATGTCTTTGTATGGAGAACTTCCAAAATCTTCTTTTGCTTTTTAGAGTCAATTTTATTTGTTTTAAATGCTAAACTATAAAAAGTTGTTTTATATCACCTTGTGGGAAAATGGGGCCCAGGAACTGTAAATCAGGGTTTATGTACATGAACATCAGTGTCTGTGTCTGTGGCCTGTGGCACCAGCAGATAGTGTAACAGAGGCCACTGATATTTGTGAGAAGGAATGTCTTCCTCTTTTGAACAATGCCCTTCCTTAAAGTGGATCCCCAGGGCCTCTGGGGAAGAAGCTACTTCATTCCCCAGCTTGGTAGCACACACCACTTTCTTCTTACTCAATTTCTTCTTCACTTCTATCTGCAGGATCATGTATATGAACTTCTCAACACCATCGATGCCTGCCAGTGCCATTTTGATATTGTAAGAGCCTTTATAATGTTTTTCTGTTGTAGAAGAAAATTAAGGAAAAGGTCAGGTGTAAACAGAGACAAGGGAGAGTGGGGAAGAGTTGGACAAATGACTGTTTCATTTATTCCTTCTCAGGGCTAAAGTTCTCTTATTTTAAATTAAAATATGTATTTATTTATTGTGTGTATGTGGGTGTGGTGGTGTGGGTATTCATGTGTTATAGCACATGTGTGGAAGTTAGAGGACAACTTGTGGGAGTCAGTTCTCTTTCTACCATGTGGGTTCCAGAGGTCAGACTTAGGTAGTTAGGCTTAACAACAAGTGCTTTTTACTCACCTAGGCACTGTAATTCCTTTTTAAAATGTGCTAAGGTTAAATGCTGTTAGTTAGTAAGCATATCATCAATGTGATTTAAATAACACAAAATTACACAGCAGTATTATTATTTCATATTCTTTAATCTTCCAGAATTAACTTATTCCCTAGTTTCTTTTTTATCATTTTTTGTTTATTCTTGGTACTGGGCTTTGATACTAGGGCCTCGTGTATTCTAGGTAAGAGTTCTGCTACTGACTTAGATTCCTAGTTGTATTTTTAACACCCCCCTCTCTTTCTCTCTCACATTCCTTCCTCCTTCCTTCTTCTTTTGGTTTTGCAAGACAAAGTTTATCTATATAACCCTAGCTGTCCTGAAACTTGCTCTGTAGACCAGACTGGCTTCTAACTCAGAAATCCACCTGCCTCTGCCTTCCGAGTGCTGGATTTAAGGGTGTGTGATACCATACCTGGCTAAACTTCTTTATTTTGTGTCAGGATCTCACTAAGTTGTCCAAGCTGGCCTTAAACTTACTCTGTAGTCTGAGATGGCCTTGAATTTGTAGTTTTCCTGCCTCAGTCCCCTGAGTAGCTGTGATTAGGGGCTAGTGTCAATGTACCAGTCTTTCCTGTATCTTGAGCTCATATTTAGTTCCTGACCTTTTTTCATTTTTCTTCTGAAAACTAATACTGTTTGTTCCCACTTTTAGTAGACATTGAGCCTGTTTAGAACTGTAACAGTTGGAGAGGCTGGGAGTGGTCCAGGTTAATTGGCCACATCGATCTTGGGATTCTTATGTATTTTCCTTGTAGAATATCAACTTTGACTTCACTCGGAGCTATCTGGACTTGATTGTGACTTACACCTCAGTCATTTTACTCCTGTCACGGATTGAGGACCGCAGGATACTCATTGGCATGTACAACTGTGCTCATGAGATGCTTCATGGGCACAGGTGAGTTAGGAGGAGGTTAAGAACCTCAGCTGTGCTGACAGGAGTATGTGGAGACAAAGGAACTTGATTTCTCATAGGAGAACCTATAATCCATGTGGTATTCACTTTTACATATAGTTAACTATTGAATCTCTGCCAGTGGATTATCCACTCTGTATTACCTTTGACCTATTTATAGTTCTGGACTGGCTTCCACTTTGCTTTTCTGGTTATTATAAATGGCAAAGACAGTTCTTTTTAGTATTTAGGACTAATACCAGTAAGGTTAAGCCATTAGAGGTAAAAATGTAAGATAATACACATTAAGGATAATTGGAAGCCAAATAGAAGTAGATGTTGGATTATATGTAATTCTGTCCTCCATTCATTAATGCAATGTGAGTATTTAAAGGATGAAAAATGAAGACCAGGAAGAAGAGAGTGAGACATAGTACGGTGTCCTGTGTGTGATAGGCATTCGCAACCATGTCTACATGGGGGTCTTGGCACAAGCTTTAGCTAACAGATAAGGTTTGAGATTGTTAGAGATATAGGTGAAGGCATATTTGATACAGATTAGCAAATACAAATGTATATAGTAGCTATTATACATCCAACCCTGCATGGGAAGCCTACAAGGAAGAAACTATCATGGACCTGTTTAAAAGGATGTGACTATTTCTAACCATAGCTCGGTACACCCACAGTTGGGCATCAGTATATGTAATTCATAGGTTGTCTTTGTAGGGGATAGGGAATGCCAGCCTATGTACACATATGCGTTATCCTAGATATAACCTGTGTATGGTATGACCTGTAATCCCGCCCCCTTCTGCTTTCCTCCAGTGACCCCAGTTTTGCTCGCCTGGGCCAGATGGTATTAGAGTATGACCATCCTCTGAAGAAGCTGACCGAAGAATTTGGACCTCACACAAAGGCAAGCTCCCAGAGAAAGAGGAGACTCATCCAGGCAGAAGCATTCATATTCATCTCTGACATTAGGATATTTTTGCCCTTTTCCACAGGCTGTGAGTGGAGCCCTGCTCTCTCTGCACTTCCTCTTTGTTCGGAGGAACCAGGGAGCTGAGCAGTGGCGCAGTGCCCAGCTTCTAAGCCTCATCAGCAGCCCTCCGGCCATGATTAACCCTGCTAATTCAGACACAGTGAGTTTCCCTTTCCTTCTATTAGGAGAGGTATTCTCTGCCAAGGTCCCCTCTCTGGAAGGTGCTTCTTTTGGGAAACATCAGCCCCCAGGTTGTTTTTAGCATCTTCTCTGCCTAGGGCCTGCCTCCTTATGTTGAGCTTCTGATTGGACTAGGGTTAGTTTGTACCTGAATAAACAAAGGGATGAAACCAAGTCAGTAGGGTGTGGTAGCATGTATGCTGCTTATGACCCTTTCACTTGGAAGACTGAGACAAGAGGACTGTTATGTGTCTACAGCCAGTCCTGCTTACATAGCAAGTATGAGGCCAAGGATATAAGACTTTGACTCAAAACCCAAACAAAAATAGAAATGGAGTCATTAGGCATATGTAGGAATTTACATTTAGGAATCAGTTAATTAATAAATGTTGATATTCAGACATGACAGAATTGATGCCTTCCCTCAAAGAATTTATAGTCCTGAAATGAAGATATGTCATAAGAAATACAATGGATGGCGGAGCATGGTGGTACATTCCTGTGTTTTCAACACATGGCGGATAGAAGTGGGAGAATCGCCACACGTTTGAGGCCAGTCAGGACTATATAGCAAGAACTTGTCTCAAAAGACCAAAACCAATAAAAGTATGTGAGGGAGAGGTAAGGGGTGGGGGTGATTGCTATGCAGTGTGAGGACCTGAGTTCAGATTCCTGTCACGTGTCTGTAAACAGCACCAGAGAGTGAAGACAGGCATAACTTTGGAGCTAAACCAATCAGCCATGAACTCTGGGTTCAGTGAGAGACTCTGTCTCAGAAATAAAAAGTGGAGAGTGATTAAGGAATACAGGTGATGTCCAGCTCTGGTTTCTACATAAATATGAATATGTACACACATGGATGTGTATACGTGTGAACGTGTATACACATGAACATGTACATACATGGATGTGTACACAGAGGCCATTGATAAGTTCCAAATGAATGTTCACACTTCAAATGTGATTAAAGAACACAATGGAGGAAGAAATTATGAGATCTGGGGTTGAAACTTTTTGAAAGAATCTCAGTGCTGATGAAGTGTTATGTTATACACTTATTTGTCCTTACTTCCAGCCCAACCTTGTTCTTTTTCTCAACTACGACCTCTGCCCCTCAGTCTCCTTCCAGTGCCTCAATTTCTTTCATGGTAGCTTTCCTAGCTGTTGTTTCATCAAAGTGTCTTAATCCAGTCTTGTAAAAGAATTGCTATTTTCATTTGTTTTTAGTGCTGGGGATTTTACCCTGGGTCTTGTGCACGTTAGGCATGAGTTCTCCCCCTGTCTTTTATTTAGTTATTATTACACCTTTATTTATTTATTTTGTATTGAATGTGGAACACAAGTACAGGAATCAGGACAACTTTCAGGAGTCAGTTCTGTCCCTTCACCATGTGGGTTCTGGATATTAAACTCAGGTTGGAAGCAGGTTCCTTTACCCGTTGAGTCATATTGCTGGCTCTGTCCTTTCTTTAGAAGTCCTAAGCAGTTACTTGGCCCTTTCTGCATGTCTTGTTATAGATGGCCTGCGAGTATCTGTCTGTGGAAGTGATGGAGCGATGGATCATAAGTAAGTTGTAGGAGCAACTGGGAAAGGGCATGGCAGCATTCTCAGGAGTTCACTGCCTAAAAGCCTTCTCTTGTTCTTACCCATCTGCAGTTGGTTTTCTTCTTTGCCATGGATGCCTCAACTCCAACAGCCAGTGCCAGAAGCTGTGGAAGCTGTGTCTGGAGGGTTCCCTATACATTACCCTCATACGGGAAGACGTGCTGCAGGTACACAAGGTCACCGAGGACCTGTTCAGCAGTTTGAAAGGGTGAGCTGATCTTTTGGGAGTTATTGCTCATCAATATCCCTTTCTGCAAAGTATCAGTGGTAGGGATTAATTCTTTTTTTTTTAAATTTATTTTATTTTATTTTATTTTTTTTGAGACAGGGTTTCTCTGTGTAACTCTGGCTGTCCTGGAACTCACTCCATTGACCAGACTGGCCTTGAACTCAGAAATCTGCCTGCCTCTGCCTCCCAAGTGCTGGGATTAAAGGCGTGCGCCATCACTGCCCGGCAGGATTAATTCTAACTTTGAAATATTTATTGGACACCTACTCTTTGTTGGTGCCTCACTGGATTTTAGGGAAAGAGAGATTACTAAGTTATTGTGAGGCCAGACTGCCTAGTTTTAATTCAAGCTGAATCACTTACTAGCTGCGTGACCCTGGGTAGGTTACCTAACTACTCCATGCATTGGATCAATTTCCTTATCTGTAAAATATGGATAAAGTAGTACCTCCCTTCAGATTGTGGTGGTGTACCCATATAATCCCAGCACTCGGGGAGGTGGAGGCGGGAGGACCAGGAGTTCAAGGTCAGCCTTAGCTTGTTCCATAGAGAGTTCCAGGCCAGTCTGGGCTTCACAAGACCTTATCTCAAAACCACAACAAAATAAAGTAGGCACAGACAAAACACCAAACCAAACCAAAATGAAAATGTGTCTCTCTATGACCTCATAGCATTCTGAAGAGTTCAAGTATGTAAATTATGTGGGAATAGATCTGGTACATTGTATCATGCACTTGATTTTTTAAAAAAATGTATCAAACTGAGTTTGGTTGCCCACACCAGTAATCCCAGCATTCAGCATAGCATCTAAGGCAGGAGGATCAATGTGGGTTACACGTGAAACCTTATTAAAATAAAAAGTAGCAGATGCTGAACTATGCAGAAAAGCGTAGCCTTTTCTTTTCTGTTATAACGGGGCTTTCCCTAACATTTTGGGCTTCCTTACTCTTTCCCTGAAGTTTACTCTCACTCCTTTTTGCTTTGAGTTTGCTTGTCTACCATGTGTCTGATTTCTGTTCTAATTCAAATGGTGTGGCTCCTTCTCTTCCTCTTACTGTCTTCCTCCCTGTAGCTTCTGAGAATTACCACTTGCCTGTCTTGGTTCTTGAGCTTAAAAAGGAAAGTTTACAAATTGTTGGAAAACAGGCAAACTGTTATGATTGAGTAGGGGGTTGAAATACAAAGTGTTTTTTTTTTTTTTTTTGTAAGCAGGAAGGGCATTAAAGGTATTTGCCTGGGTTTTCTTTTTCTAAAAAAATGGGAGACAGGCAGACATGAGTTAAACAGTTGTAGCCAAAAAAATAAATCCCTCAGCTCTTCTCTACCCTCTACCACACACCCCTCTCATTTTTCAAGACAGGGTTTTTCTTTATAGCACTGGATGTCTTGGAACTCACTATGGAGACCAGGCTAACCTCAAACTCATGCCTCCTGAATGCTGAGGTTAAAAGGTGTTTGCCTCCACACCTACCTTGAAGTTCACAGCTTTTGAGGCAAAAGAACATATGCTCAGAGGTTCAAGTTGGACAGCTTGGGTTACAAAGATAGGGCTGTGAAAGCTGGTTTTTGAGTAGTGAATTGGGATATCATAAGCTCTGCCTTAGAGTTTGAATTTGTGCTCAAGAGGATCAGGAGTCGTTGAATGAATTCAAACGAGGCAGTTGAAAGGATCAGATTTGCATTTTAGAGAAGATGACTGCTCCAGGGGAAAAAGATTAGATGGGCAAAGCTAGAGGCAGAGATTAATTTAGTAAATTAGGAAAAATTGAGGATGTCAAGATCTCTGGAATGGCATCTGGTATTCCTTAGGGTAGAGAGGCATGAGAGCTACAGTAAGTGTGGGGAAAGACTGTGATTTAATTTCTTAATTTTAGACTTTTAGTTAATTTTTATTTTATGTGTATGAACGTTTTGTTTGCATATGTGCCTGTGTACCATGTGTGTGTAGTGCCTATGGAGGCCAGAAGAGAGTGTTGGATCCTCTGGAACTGGAATCAGAGATGGTCATGAGCCTCCATGTGGGGGCTAGAACCCCAAACCAGATTCTTAGCAAGAGCAGCAAGTGCTCTTAACTGCTGAGCCCTGCGGATTTAGTTTTGAACAGACTCAACTGGAATGTCTGTAAAACATACAGGCTAGGTATGTCAGGCCTCCTGCTGTGTGATTCAGTAACTAGACATACTATCTGGACAACTGTCGACATGCTAATCTATGCCCTGAGAATGTGTGTGATTGTTCAAGAAGAAGAGCAGGGAACAACCTTTTGAGAACATTGACAGTTAAGGGCCAGTCAAAGGCAGGAAAACCCATGATGGACACTGAGGAGAAAAGTCAAGCCAGTGGAAGAAAGCATGGTAAGAAGGAAGGGAGTGGTGAGGTTGAAAGCTGATTTTGGCGGTTTTAGGAGTAAATTGGGGATAGTCACTGTGAAGGGAGAAGAAGAAGGAGGAAGGTATGGAATTGAGGGAGAGGTCAGATTACCTATGTTTATTTCTGGTGGCAAATACTACAGCTGGAAATGTGAAAGAAATTAAGCCTCACCTCCCAGAATGGTTTGAAGTGATGTGTGTTCTCCAGATGTGTGCGTGCGCGCACGCGCCTGTACATATACAGAAGTATGCATGTGTTATCATCCTTATGTAAGAAGTTATAGAAAAGTATTGGCTCTACATTCTACATTATATCCTCAGTTTATATTTATTTATTATATATATTATAGTAATAATGGAACTCAGGTTGTCAGGCTTGGTGACAAGTGCCTTTACCTGCTGAGCCAACTCATCATCCCTTGGCAATTTTTTTTTTTGTTGGTTTTTTGAGACAGGGTTTCTCTGTGTAGCCCTGGCTGTCCTGGTACTTACTTTGTAGACCAGGCTGGCCTCGAACTCAGAAATCCTCCTGCCTCTGCCTCCCAAGTGCTGGGATTAAAGGTGTGCGCCACCATCGCCCAGCGGCAATTTTTTTTTTAAAGCAATACTACTCCTAAACTGTTGAGGAGCCAGTGTTCTCCTTACTGTGTTTTTGTTTCTTTTGTTTTAGAGGGGGGTGTTATTTTGTTTCTTTTTAGTGCAGAGGATTACACCCCAAGGTCTTGCACAAGCTAGCAAGCATTCTGCCTCTAAACCATAGTTCTACTTCTTAATATATTGTGAATAAGACAAGGAGGGGGGCAGAATTTGGTAAAAATCTATTATTAAAATATAGGCTGGGGGATATATAGGCTAGGAATATAGCTCAGAGGTGCTATAGATTAGCACATACAAAGCCCTGGGTTTGATCCCTAGCTTAGGGGTCAGAGAAGATAAAGAAAATTTGAAGTGTGTCACCCTCCGCATCTAAGAACTTACCCTACAGAAACATGAGTTGGCTCAGCAGGTGAAGGCACTTGTCACCAAGCCTGACAACCTGAGTTCCATCCTTGGAAACTACAGGGTGCAAGGAGAAAACTTCTCAAAATTTTTCTCTGACCTCTAAGTGTTTGGCACATGCATACTCCAACCCCACAAATAAATATATAAGATAAAAATTATTAAAAAATGTTAAGAAAAAAAGAAACACTTAAGAGAACAAAACAAAAGAACAAAGAAACAAGAACATAGTAAGAATTCATTTCCAGAGTTGAGAGAATTGTCTGTCTTTAACAGAAGTCACAGGAAATAGAATGTGTATGTATGAAGTTTTCTAGTGTTATGAGAAGCTGGTCTGTTCCTATCACTAAGGACAACAGCTAATATGTATAATTTATAGTTCAAGAAGTTCTTTGATGGGCTGGAGAGATGGCTCAGCGGTAAAGAGCACTGACTACACTTCTAGAGGATCTGAGTTCAATTCCCAGCAACAATATGGTAGCTCACAACCATCTGCAATGGGATCCAACGCCCTCTTCTGGTGTATCTGAAGAGAGGACAGTGTACTCACATACATAAAATAAATAAATCTTTAAAAAAATGTTCTTTGACATAAATGATGTGATTTGATCTTTATGATAACTTAGGTATACATTATTTATATATAGTACACAAATATAATACACCATGTATGTATGTATGTATATATGTAAATTAGAAGACAGGACACTCGGTTAGTGAGAGGTGGGAATATGAAATATTTCTAGTATTTTTTTACTCTTAATCTTGTGTCTGTCTCCTGTACTGGATGAAAGTTGAAATAATTATCCATTAGCAGTGCTATAGAGTTGAATCCTGATTTAATTAAGATAGTTCTCACTTCCAAATGTCTTTAATTTTTATGCTAAGTTCAGTAAAGGAGAGACTTAGAGAAGGGAAATGAGAGGTACAGAATCTTTCTAGTGCTGTGGCAGCAGCTGACAGGATGAATGAAGACAGTGGAGCAGAGGCCACTTAGTGTGAGATTCCAGGGGCAGGTCTCTATTAGGAAAAAGATAGGATCAAACAGATGAACCACAGTAATAAAAAAAAAGGTTATTTAATTTGGTGATTCAAGAGTTCACATTGACCTCAGAGGAATGGATTGTGCAGTGTTGAAGGCCTTATGAAACTGGAAAGGTCAGTGAGAGGTGAGGAGGGAAAAGGAGTATATCTTTGGAGGAGCTGCTGGTGTGGGAGAATGGGTGGAGTTCTGGGTCAAGTGAGTGCCTCCAGAAGTCAGAATTTAAGGCAACAGAGAGGGAGGGATAGACAGTGACAGATAACTGGTGAGCTAAACACCAGGAAGAGTGGGTGGGTGGGGGGAATGGGATGTGTAGTAAGCAGGGGTGGGAATGTGGAGGTGGTAGTTTGTGACTCCCTCATCCCAATCATCTGGAAGAGTAGTTCTTTGAAAAGTATACAGCAGTATCCAGTATGAGAAAGGACCTGACCTTCATCACCAGAGGCCAACTGACCACTGCAAGTCATTTCCTTCCCACAGTGGTATGCTTTCCTTTCCTTTTTCTTTGTGTCTTCTCTTTTCCTCCTTCCTTCATTTTTCTCCTTTTTGTTTTCTCCTAACCCCTTTATCCTCCTTGTCTTTTGACAGATTCTCTGCATGTCTCCCTAGTAGGCCTTCAACTCACGATCCTCCTGCTCTGCCTCCTGAGTGCTATGATGACAGGCATGAATTATCACAACCTGGTTTGTCTCCTGTAGTGATTGTCTTTTTAGAATGAAGCAAACAGAGAGCAAATTGGCCTCTAAGCTGCAAGATGCCCTCTAAGCCATAGAATGGGCTTGTTTGCATAGTGTGAGAAGAATGGGTGAAAACCCAGCTAGTTAGGGTGGGTGTACGTACTAACAGATAGCATGACACCCTACTGTGCTTGGTCTGTCAATCTTCAGGTACAGTAAGCGAGTGGCAGACATCAAGGAGAGCAAGGAACATGCCATTACAAACAGGTAAAGGTGGGATGTGGGCCTGGAGGGGCTGGGATAGGAATCTTTATACAGACTTGTGGGCTCATTCCAGGGACTTCCTGCAGCTCCACGGATGTTTGTCTTTTCTCTCTAAGTTTGAGTTTGACACTGAGCCTTCCTCCTGCCTGACACTCCTCCTCAAGTGTCGCTCTCTTCTGCACTACTTCCAGGGAACTTGTGAGGGAGGGAAAGACAATATTCTCTTCTTTACACTTTCCTTCCTCAGTGGCCAGTTCCACTGTCAACGCCGGCAGTTTCTGCGGACAGCTGTGAAGGAGTTGGAGACTGTGTTAAATGATGAGCCAGGCCTGCTGGGTCCTAAGGCAAGAGAAAAGTTGGGGGAGGGATGATGACCAATGACTATGTATGTGTGGTGACCTAGCACTCATGAGACACTGCGTTTCAAAACCCCCTCATGAGTATGTGTGAGTCATTTCAGAGCAGCACAATGACAGCCTTCCCTTTTCTGAACAAAATTCATAGTTCCTCCCTGTCAGTCATCACCTGATTCAGGCCATCCTCTCTAATTCACGCGTGTGTGTGTGTGTGTGTGTGTGTGTGTGTGCTCATGCACGTTAGCATATATGAGTCTGAAGGTCAGAGGATAATCTCAGGTCCTGTTCTTCAGAGTCTTTTCACCTTGTTCTGTTGAGACAGTCTTTCACTGGCCTGAGGCTCAGGTATTAGGCAAGGCTGACTGACCAGTGAGCTCAGGAATCTGAAAATCTTTGCCTCCAGAGCGTTGGAATTACAAGTGTATGCCTCCGTGCATGGCTTCTTTTTTCATGGTGTCTGGTGACTGAACTGAGATCCTCATGCTTCCATGGCAAGCACTTTACCAGTGGAACTATCTCTCATGCCCCATTTCTGAGTCTCTTGTGATCGATTTGTATGTGTGTGCCTGTTCCGTGACTCTCCAAGTACCCAAATGTTTCCTGTTTTCCTCTGGCAACATCATAGCATACCATCTAACAGCTATTTGCATACTTGGCCTATCTTCTATTTGAGTGCAAACTAATTGATGGCAGAACTTGCTTTCTGTTTTAAGCTACATAAATACCCATTAAGTATTTCTAAAATTTAATTTTGTGAGGAGGGTGGGGTATTGACTGCGAGCCAGGGCCAACATGTGTGTGTCTGTGTCATATGGTTCAGCTTTCTGTATGCCTGCATGCTTGTTTCCAGATGCCATTGGTGTGGCTACACAATTATATCCACATACAGATTATTTCAATAGTTGTTTTTTTCTGTGCTTAAACCCCCTGTTCTTTTTCCCTGTTCTGGGCATTGAACCCAGAGCTTTGTACCTGAGAGGTGAGCACTCTACCAACTAAGCTATGTCCCCACATTAAAATTTAAAAAGAAATTGTGTTGTAAGTAGGAAATATTTTTAAGTAGAAAATTCTAATAGACTTTGTCCTCTCTTAGGCCCTTTTTGCTTTCATGGCCCTGTCTTTCATTCGTGATGAGGTCACTTGGCTGGTTCGACATACAGAAAATGTCACCAAGACTAAGACTCCGGAAGACTATGCGGACTCGTTAGTATTTACTTAACCTTGTCCCTAGACTGGGAGAAGGGGCAAGGAGGTGTCACATGATCGGGGGGGGGGGGGCATCTCAGTCCTTGCCGTGAATGGCTGTGTGTTTCCACTCACAGTTCTATCAATGTCTGTCTCTGTCCTTGTCATAATCTTTACAGGAGCATTGCAGAGCTTCTGTTCCTGTTGGAGGAGATCAGGTCTCTCGTCAGAAGACACATCAAAGTGATTCAGCAGTACCACCTCCAGTACCTGGCCAGATTTGATGTCCTTGTGCTGAGTGACATCATTCAGGTATGTTCCACTGATGATGTCTTGGAGATCTCAGCATGATTCCTGGTAATTTTTCCTTCTGTGGCTGAATGTCTGTAGTTTGGGTGTCAAAAAACTGCTATACATACAGATGGAGAGTCTCAGCAGATTTCTTCCCCCTAAGCAAGAGGAAAGAAAATGAAAAGAAATGGCATGCTTCACGGCAGGAATCCTAGGCAGCTCTGTCTATTCCTTGCTTGGGTTTTTCTGTTTTGGGCAACCAGCAGTTCCTTCCACCTTTACACACTAACTGAGCCCGTGGCTGTGTTTTTCATCCTATGAACCTATGGGCACTGACTGCACCTTCTACTTTTCTTTCAGAACCTGTCTGTGTGTCCAGAGGAGGAGTCCGTCATTATGTCCTCGTTTGTTAGTACACTGTCCTCTCTGAATCTCAAACAAGGTAAGTGGTGGAAGGTGAAGGCAGCAGAGCTCTTATGAGGCTGACACAGGTTTCCTGGAAGATGGGTCTATCAGCCAGAGTTCTGGATAAGAGAACTCTGAAGAGGCTGCCATCCTGTGCAGCCTGCTGTTTGGTGCTGTTTTTGTGATTTTTCTTTTACATTTGCTTCTGTTTTTATAGTTGATAATGAAGAGAAATTTGACTTTTCTGGACTAAGGCTGGATTGGTTTCGCCTACAGGTAAGGCTCTCATCCGGTGGTAGCCCCCATTCTCAGATTCTTCATCTGAGTCTCTCCACCATTTTTAATTTCTTAAGCTCAGAGAATAAGTAAACCTTGAAAACTGCTGACTAGACAAGATACAACACAGCCACATCAGATTGTAGCCTCAAGACTCAGCTTCATCTCATTTGTCTTGTTTTCTCTCCTCTTCCCAACTCCAACCACAGGCATATACCAGCGTGGCGAAGGCACCTTTGCATCTGCATGAGAACCCTGACCTAGCCAAGGTCATGAACCTTATCATCTTTCACTCCCAGATGTTGGACTCAGTAGAGAAAATGCTGGTGGAAACCTCTGACCTTTCTACTTTCTGGTGTGTCCTGTTTCTGATTTCATCATCGGTCACTTGATCTGTAACCCCCCCCCCCACCCTGAGTTTTTGAGACAGGGTTTCTCAGTGTAGCCTTGGGTGTCCTGGAACTCACTCTGGTTGGCTCATATAGATCTGCCTGCCTCTGCCTCCTGAGTGCTGTGATTAAAGGCATGTGTCCATGTTCTCTTGTAAACTTCTTTAGCTTTTTTTTGTTGTTATTTTAAATTCTTAGGACACTATAATTTAAATATTTACTTTCATTTATGAGTGTGTATGCCACCTGTGTGTGAGTACCCACAAAGGACGAAGGAAGGTGCTAGATCCCCTGGAGTTAGAGTTCTATAGGTGGTTGTGAGCTACCTGATCTGAGTACTTGGAACTGAACTGTGGTCCTTTCAAAGAGCAGTAAATGCTCTTAACTACCAAGCCATCTCTCCAGCTATGACATTTAGATTTAAAAGACAGGAAACTAGGTGTGGTGATACATATTTATAATATCAGCACATAGAAGGTAAGGACAGTAGGATCAGGAATTCAAGGTCATTTTTGACAATGAACTGAAGGAAAGAATGGGTCTCAAAGAGACTGTCCTAGAAACCAAAGAAACATGAGTATTTGAGATTCTGTAGTAGGAGGATTGCTGTGAGTTTTAGGCTAGCCTAGGCTATCTAGTGAGTCCCAAGTTGTGAAGTAAGACCCTATCTCAAAAACCCAAAATAAAATAAAGGAAACATGAATATTGTGGAAGTTTAGTGTTGGCAAAGTAAGAAATAACTGGGAGGACTGGAAAATAGGGCTGTTGGAGAATGAATACTTATCTGTCTTCAACAGATGACACTTGGCAATAATTAGTTGATCACTGTAATGTGTAACTCTTCGAAGGATCAAAACAAACAAACAAACAAAACTACCAATCCCCCCAAAAAACAAAACAAGAAAAAACAAAACATGATGATCATGTCTGCTCTTTGCAGTCTATAGAAATGGAGAACTATAACTTCATAAACATAATACTTATGAAGGAAAGGCAAGTCTCATGAAATTCAACTAAGTTTTCTGGAACTCTAGTGTCATATTTTGAGGGAATGTGAATTTGGAACTACTGAATTAGAGAGGATGGCCTGAATCGGGTGATGACTGACAGGGAGGAACTGTGAATTTTGTTCAGGAAAGGCAAGGCTGTCATTGTGCTGCTCTGAAAGCCATTGCAAGACTCTGAAAAGGTTAAGATTCTTTGGTTCCCTTCTACCTCTAGGACAGAAAGGAGGAGGGGGTGGCAAATAGAAGAAAATTGTTGAAAGGGTCTGGTTATAAACCCTGGTTTTTAGTCTTCTTCTTTCTCTGCAGCTTTCATCTCCGTACCTTTGAGAAGATGTTTGCTACGACCCTGGAGGAACCAACCATGCTTCGCTACACCATTGCCTTCCCCCTGATCTGTGCTCATTTTGTCCACTGCATTCATGAAATGTGCCCAGAGGAGGTTGATACCTTGACTTTCAAGTTCTAACGCATCTCCAGTCCTGTCTCTTCTCTATTTCTCAAAATATAGTTCTAGGGATTTTGATCCTGGGAAGGGAACAGGAATAAGTCCCAAACATCTCAGTTTGATATAGAATGTGTCCTCTCTTTCTGGTTTGTTCCTTTTTCCTTAGAGGAGGATGACTCAGGCAAGGAGCGAGAGCAGTGTTGGGAGGGGGATGTGTCCTTCATATGATGTGTTTCTTCCCGCTCCTCTCCACAGTACCCTCACCTGAAGAATCATGGTCTTCACCACTGCAACTCCTTCCTGGAAGAGCTGGCCAAGCAGACCAGCAACTGTGTACTCGAGATATGTGCTGAACAGCGGAACCTCAATGAACAGGTATCCCCTCATCCTGGTTCAGTCTCCTTTCTTACCTTCAGTGCCTTTTCCTCAGGCCACTCTTATTTCTCTCTCGAAGGTCAGATTCTCCATTTGAGTAGGGCTAGGGCTTTTGTGAACTTTGGTTTATGACAGGATTCCTCCATCAGTATATCAGTCACTTCAAATAATCTCTTGGGATTAGAATCACAATGCACAACCTTTTGACATTATGACCTGAGGTAGCCATCTCCAAAGTTCATGCTGGAGAACTCCACAACTGAGTTACAAAATGGTGCACACACATATACACACACCTTAATGTTTGTGATTTTGTTTTATCCTTGGTTGCACATGATCTGTTGTGGTAGGTTGGATACACTCAGTGGATAGAAATACCTGAAAACACTTTTACTTGAGCAGTTAAACTCCATTAAAATCTGTGCTCCATTTGGAGAGTTTTGGGAGATGAACTTTGTCTTCTTTGCATGGTGCTCACATACTTTTGACAGTGGTCCCAGATCTCTATCTTGTCTAATCTTTCTGTTCATCAGCATCCCAGTCTACAACTAACTGGACATTTTCAAGCACTCTAGTGCTGATCTCCAGGATTACTTTCTCGTCTTCTGTATTTTTGTCTTCCTCCCTTTACTGACTCATAGCACCTGGTCATGATTAGATCAGCCTACATTTCAGAAAATCAGGAATAAGTAGTTAGTTTTGTTTTTGTCTCTGGAGCCTTGAATTTCCCAGACTACCCACCCTTCCTGAGTCAGAATAGTAGCAACTTTTGTAGGAGAGGAAGTAAGGTGTGTGTGTGTGTGTGTGTGTGTGTGTATGTGAGTGTGTGTGTGTCTGTACAAATGGAATATGTCTAAGTATGTGAGAACAGATAAACAATTATTGTATCATGAAGTCTTTTCATTTTCTCATGTGTCAAGTAAGGATAAAATACTCCCCCCCCCAGAATTGTAATAAAAATTAAATGAAATAGAGCACACTAAATATTTTGTATATACAGCAGCCAATAAACGTTAGCACTTGTATTGTGTGAAGCTTGATGGACACTTACCTCTTAGGCTAATAGTTTGGAGTGAAGATAAAGAAGGAAGGTACATGATCCCTGTCTTTGGGAATGTCCCACTGTAGGTAAGGGAAATACAAATACGTGATTAAAAGAATGTAAGTAATTGATGCACAGAAGATACTCAAGTGAGGACACTTACAGCTGTAGTCATCATACTTTATGAATATCTACTACATGCATGGTAAACAGGCTTACTCAGTGCTATGTCAGGAATGACTAAGCCTTGTGTGAATAATTATTTATGCACAGAACTGTTGTAAGCAAGTGAGTGTTAGCCCTTCAGAGTTAACATTTAGAGTAAATGATTATTGATGTTGTTACTAATAAGGTTATATCTTTGGGTACTGGATTTTTAATCTACCACAAATACTTTTGTATTCAAGTATCTTTGTCTATCAAGGTAGATTTTATTTTATTTTTTGAATCAACTGAGTTTGGATTTAAGAATAGGAAGTGTGATTACAAAATAAATTTTCTTGTGTGGCTCTTATCTGTTCTAAATGAAGATCCAAAGTGATTCCCTAAGGCAATCTGAGTATCAAGTGATGGCTTGTATTTTCTGTAGGGCTACACAAAGAAAAGAGAGATGGAGGATTGATGTTTGAGCTAGCTAGCAAAAATTATACATATACACATATTTAAGAAAAAGAAGCAACAAGGAAAGAATACTGAACATGTGAACTTTGAGAATTGGGAGGGCCATGCTAGGTATAGCTGGTGAGATGATAGGTTGATCTAGCAAAAAGTGTTGTTTCCCCATGTTGGGACCCTACAAAACAAGGTAAGTGGAGTTTTGGCTCTGACTGTTTCCCCTTAAATTTTTCTGTTAGGAAAGACCTCAGATGTGGGTAGAGGAAAGACACTGGTATCTCAGGGCTTGAGGCTGTACACAGGGAAATATTTATGAACACTGGAAGAGGTGAGCACATTCTAAAAAGGTCCCCACTAGAGAAAGAGAAGCTATGAGTGTGGGGAGAGGAGCAGATGACGATGGAGGAAACTTCTCTCAGCTGTTAGCAATGACCCTTGCTTCTCTCTCCACCATGTCTGTTCCAAAGCTTCTACCTAAACACTGTGCCACCACCATCAGCAAAGCCAAGAACAAGAAGTCCATGAAGCAGAGGCAGGCTCCCAGGAAAGGAGAGCCTGAGAGGGACAAGCCAGGAGCAGAGAGTCATCGGAAGAACCGCAGCCTTGTTACTAAGTGAGGATCTGGCTCCTGAGAGCCAAATGGTGCTGTATTAAAGGAGGGAGAAAAAGGAAAGAAGGAAAGTGATATGGGAAGGGGGTAAAGGTAGGAGAGGTGGTGTGAATGGACATAGACAACAAAGCACCCAGGTGAATTTCCTACTTTGCTTTTGAAGAACATCAGTGCATACCATTCTAGGCTGAGTGTCCCTCAAGAGTGCAGGACTCCAAAAACAACAGCGTCTGGCATTTCCTTCCCAGATGCCAATAGACAGCACCAGACCAGCACTATAATCAAATTAATTTTTTCCTTTCAGCATGGACAAGCTACATCTAAACTTGACTGAATTGGCACTGGCAATGAATCATGTGCACAGTTTCTCTGTGTTTGAACACACCATCTTCCCATCCGAATATCTCAGCAGCCACCTGGAGGCCAGGCTCAACAGGTAACACTCTCTGGTCCATGTTTGTATTCTGTGGCAGTCTTCAGTGTGGCTCTGTTAGATCATCCTGGTGGTCATGTCACAGGCTAGAGACTCCGATACAGTCTGGTTCCTCTGTAGGAAAGAACAAAAGAGCCTTACTTCTGTAGATTTTGATGAGCACCTGGTATATCCCCCTTGTTTGGTAGAGTGAGCGATTGGAAAATAGAGGCTGGAGTATCAGGGAGCTTAAGGTCATCCTTGGTTACCTAGAGAATTCTAGGCCAGCCTGACTACACAAGACCCTAAAAAGGGGGGGAAGAATGCAGAGTCGTTACATCCTGCAGCACTGCGTCCACATCCTGGCCATTAGCTACAACAATGGAACAGATTATCTAACTTATCCGAGTCAGTTTCCTTCCTATTAAGTCCAGAATAATGATATTTACCTTGTGGATCATGGAGAATGACCTGAAATTGAGGGTTAGTAGACAAATACAGATTACTATGAGTGCAAAGTTCCTGCCATATAATAAGCCTTAGTTAAATAAATTTCCTTCCTGTACTTTGCCCCTTATTCCATTGTTTTCTGAAGAAGGAAGGATACTACTTATGTCTGAGGCACTGTAGTTAGGGGATCGAGAGGAGTGATGATGACTAATTCATTGTCCTTTTGTGTTTTGTCTTCAAATATAACAATTAATTTAACAAGTATTTATTGACCACCTACTATGTGTCAGGACCGTTCTAGAGGCTGTTGATAAAGTACCATACAAAACATAGCCCTACCCCATGAAGTTTACCTTGTAGTAGAGGAGACATACTAACAAAATAGGAGAGTAGCATACATGTCAGCTTAGTGATAAATGCTAAACAGAAAGATAAAGCAGGGAAGGGAGATGCCATAGGAAGTGTATGTATGGTAAGGAGTTCATGCAATTTTAGATAGTATGTTCATGGTGTCCACCTTGAAAAAAAATGACATTTGAATGAACTCCAGAAGGAACTATAAACTATATGTGACTGTCTGGGAACAATCATTGTAGAATAACCAGTATTTCCGTGGCTGAGATGGAGACATGTTCAAGGGACAAGGAGGCAGAGTAGTGGCAGAAAAAGAATCCAAGTGAGCTGGGTGGGATATGAGGTTAGACAGCAGTGGAGCAGTTGTGCAGAATACTGTAAGGACTGAGCCGCATCTAGACATGCAGCCTTTGCTCCCCTGGAGAAAAGCAGTAATAAGATTTGTGTCCGCAGTTTGTTCTGGCTTTATCAGCATGAATGAGAACAGAAGCAGGAGACCAGCTATAAGTTGTGTTTTGACTGTGAGAGATGCAGATTTATTTTCCTATTAGGGTTTTGCCTGGGTGAAGTAAAATTAGCTTGTTTTTTGTTCTGTACACATTAACTCTAGAGGAGGAAGTGCTTCAGTTGCACACACGATGTCAAGGAGATGACGGTGTGATAATTACCTGTGCACACCTTCAGTAGCTGTGGTGTTTTCCAGGCCCTGAAGCAGTAAGGGGGTGATCATTAATTTCCTGGAATCTATGATTCTTGCTTCCCAGGGTCATTATTCCAAAAGCTCCAGGGCTTGTCTAGAGGTTTTAGCTTTTTTTAAAAAAATTAAGGAAAATTTAAATTTTTTTATGTGTATGGGTGTGTATCTATGCGCTGCACACATGTTTGGTGCCAGAAGAGGATGTTGAATTCTCTGGAATTCTCTGGAATTACAGATGGTTGTTAGCTTCTACCCTACCCCTTTTTGAAACAGAGCTTCCCTAAGTAGTATGTAACCCAGGTTAGACTTTAGATCATAATCCTCCTGCTTTACTGTTCTGAATGCTGCCATCACAGGTGTGTGCCACCACAACTGGTTAAAAGTTCCAATACTGATTAGGCCTGCCTCTCACCTTTCCCTTCTATGTTATTTTCCTTTAAGTGGTACCTAAGGTTCTAAAACTTTCCCATTCGTTTGTGGGAACAGAGCTTCCTGAAGCCCTGCCATAAACATTTTGTCAAAATGGCAACCAAACAAAGACTTCCAAATATCTCAAAGCTTAGGAAGAATTTGAGGAGCTCATGTATAGTAAGGTGCAAATGAGGGGCATACCTTGAAGGGTATGTTCTACCCTGACTGTTTACCTTTTTTTTTTTAATGAAGAAAAAGCTGTAAGCCAAAGGACTGGCTGTAACAGGAAATCTTATCCCCGAGGAAGGAACATACTGTGCACTTGACTGTACGTGGCAGACATTTATTCTGTCTTCTCTTGAGGATGTAGGCTGCAGTACTCTATCTGGTCTAGCATTTATGACAACCTGGGACTGCACTGTGTCTCCAAGGATTTCTAAGCATGGTTTTCCATTCTTGGCAGAAGTTGGGACTAATTCTTTCCTCAGAGTTAGATGGCATTTGGAAGCTTGGGTCTTTTACCAGCTGATCTAATTTCTCCAGAGAAAGAAATGGTTATGAATCAAATGTCAATGGACACAAATCCAAGCTGCCACTGACCAGCTATGTGATCGTCAGCCAGCAATTTACTTACTCAGTTTTATTATCCACAAAATAGGGATAATAGTGCCTACCTTAATGGGTCTCTGTGGGGTTTAAATGAGATAATATGTGCAGCACCAAGAATGTAGGGTTGTTTCTGTGGTTGTTAATATATTTTTAATTATTAAGGCTTTTGTAATTTAGAGCCATCGTGACTTTGGCTGGCTACAATGCCACAACCCAGGAGATCCTTAGGCCTTCTGAGCTGTTGGCAGGAGTCAAAGCATACATCAGTTTCATTCAGTCATTGGCACAGTTTTTGGGTGCAGATGCTTCCAGAATTGTTCGCAATGCCCTCCTGCAGCAAACACAGCCACTGGACTCATCTGGCGAGCAGACGGTCACCACTCTCTACACAAACTGGTCAGTGTTTTTTCTTCCTGTTGTCTCACCTCTACGTTTTCCTTGCATAGTAGGTCCTCATGATCAAGCATTTTAACCTGCAACATCTCTCTGAACCTGCAAAGGATGTTTGTTTTTGCTTGTGGATGACAGCAATATGAAAGGCAGACCTGGACCCCCTTCTGTTCTAGCTTTTACATCACTCTCTATACATCAACTCTGCAGCTCTTTGACCATGTTCCTCTTAATGTCTAATCCTTAACTTTCTTGTTCTGGATTCTTACTGTTTCTGTTGAAAGGATTCTGCCACTTCTTTCTGACATTCTTAATTCTCTTTTTTGATTTAGCTTCTCCTCCTCCCGCACATTGTCTCCTCATTCTCAGCCAAGGCTGTGTCAAGTTCGGTAGATTGTTCTGAACAAGGAAAGCACCATTTTCTCTGACATTTTTAACGTCAAGAGGTAGATTTCCCCCTCCCCAAGCCACTGGGTGGCGCTTTAAATCTACTATCAACTTAGCAGGATACCGGGAAGGGGCCAGCCTGGTTAAGTGGGTGTACTTCTCTAGCTAGGCTAGGGCTTTGAGCATTTATACTAGGATTACCTCTCTCACAGAGATAGCTACATTTTAGTACCCACTGAATACTGCTGCACTAAGTTATTTTCTTAAATGTAAATTTTTAATTTTAAAATGACAACGAATTGTAATTAATGGGGAAAAAACTGATTGGAAGCTGAGTTTGGCCCACTGGTGGTTAGCCAGGGTGCTGTAAAATACAAACTCAGAACTGGTGTCTGGGTGAGTGTTTGTTTTTAGGCCTTTGTCTGCAGACACTGCTGGAGCCAGCTCCTCTGACTTCTCCAGAGGTTAGGAGGGAAGATTTGAAGACTGGGTGATGGGTGCTCTCAGCCAGAGGTTAGATTAGAGACTGGATTCTGGGATCCTGGATCCTTAGTCTAGCCTTTTTATGGAGAGGATATAGCTTAGGTGTATTTCAGAGGAACCCAGTTAATACTTTTAAAAATGCCAGTGTGAGCCTGTCTTACCTGGCAGAGAGGGTAAGAGCAAGGGAAATTCAGTTGTTGAAAGAGAACAGGGCTGAAGACTAGCAGTGCATGACACCGCATTGAAGGCATGGTGGCATACTTACGGGTTGGAGACCACGTGGAATCACATCTCTGCTTCTGATCCAAGACTTTAGAATGTTAAATAGATTGCTATATTGTCTTCTTTCAGTCTTTCTTCTTCACTCCAGTCCCTAACACGTTTTCTCCCTGACTCCATCATGGTGGTGGCAGAAATGACTGGATGCTAACCTATGCTTTCCTGACTCCACCTCCCCTCCTGCCCCACAGGTACCTAGAAAGTCTACTCAGACAGGCGAGCAGTGGAGCCATCATCCTCTCCCCGGCCATGCAGGCCTTCATCAGCCTTCCCCGAGACGGGGAGCAGAACTTCAGTGCTGAGGAGTTCTCGGACATCTCTGGTATGCTCAGGGCCCTGGTCTCCTCGACACCGAGCTGAACTTTTTTCTTCAACAGTACCTTGGCATAAATCCTCCCGATTTCCCAGAGGCCCATTCTGTGCTTCTCCTGGTGTCTTTGCTGGACTCTGCTCAACTTTAGGAACTCATAAAAAGAGATTCTAAAGCAAGTCTTGGGATTGAGAAGTAACTTGGGGGATGAAGGTGAGGAAAGAAAAGGAGAGAGGTTTAGGAGTTAGGTAGGTTCACTAGTCACTAAAGAGACTTATTCTTATAGGGTGGTGACAGATTTAAAGTTTGAGGATGACATTCTTTTGTTTGTTTGTTTCTCTGTGTAGCCCTGATATCCTGGAACTTACTCTGTAGACCAGGCTGGCCTTGAACTCAGAAATCCGCCTGCCTCTGCCTCCCAAAGTGCTGGGATTAAAGGTGTGCGCCACCACTGCCCTGCTGAGGAGGACATTCTTATGGGGGAGCATTTTAAGTGGAGATCTGATGTCCTGGAACCTTCTTCCTTAATGATTTCTTGATGAAATGGTGAAAGAATTAGTGCAGGCCAAGTTTTAAGTGCTTACACTTAGAATTCAAGCCACACAAAAGCCTCAAGGCAACCCTTCTTGCCCCATTTTCCAGATGAACACACCAAGGCACTGAGAAGTTGGGAGGTGCTGAGGTCGAACATCCATAAATGGTGGGACTTCAACTTAGACGGTCAAGTGTGTGTGTGTGTGTGTGTGTGTGTGTGTGTGTGTGTGTGTGTGTGTGCTTGCGCGCAGATAAGGGAGGTATGGTGAGTTGGAAAGCCATTCCCTTTTAAAAGAGGGCTTGAAACCATGTAATTCTTTCTTAATACTTGTGGTACCAACTGAGAATTAGTGAAGGATCCTATTTCATCCTTTTTTCCTCTCACCTCCATGTAAATGATGGATTGTACATGGGACCTAGGATAGGCAGAGGTGTTCCACAACTCAGACTTCATTCTCCTTTCCTTGGCAAGGAAGCCAAGGTACATATCTTTGTTTTCCATCTCTGCCTCCTTACTGTCCCCTGCATTCTATATGTAAACAGACTATCCTTTGCCTGCTGCAGGTTTTTGATGCCCCCTTTCATCAGCTCTACCCACAAGCTGTAGGCAGCCTCTAAAACCTGCTTTAGGTCTTGCTGACAATTGACAAGCAGCGGGAGGCAGCGCACGTTCACCCTTCTGCCACCCCCACCCCAATTTGTCTGGGTTGCCATGGTGATGGGGCAATGTTACTTCAAAAATAGATAGATAAGAAGAAAAGGATGCCCTAGGGTTACTAACTGGGGGTAGTGATGGCTGGGGTAGAGGATTTTGCAGATCCGCCCAATAGACCAGCCTGCTCCTTTATTAGTTTCAGAGAAGGCAATCTTGACCCTTCCCCCCATCAGGCAGCAGTGTTGGCTTTCTAAGGTGGCTAGTTAATTATAAAATCCTTTTACAATTCTCAGCTTAGTCCTGTGGTTGTAAATTGGTGACTCTATAAATGTCTAGTATTTACTTTGGGCCAGGCATCGCATTAACTGCAGTGACCGAGGCTATTTCCTCTATAGTTGATAGAGGTGGATGGCATCAACTGGTCCTTCCTTCAAAGGCTGCAGCCAGGAATCCCAGTTTCCCTTCCTTTCTGAATTCTGGTTAAAGATGTTGAACTTGTCTTTCTTCGCGGCTCTCCTGTTACTTCCAGTCTCTTATGGCTTCCCTTGCTGGAATGGCCCATAGCCAAAGATCACAGCCAGAACTTCTTCCATCTGAGCTTGCCACTAGGATTTCCAACCTAGGATTCCCCCAGGCAAGTTTGACTTAACTCAGAAAGGGCAAAAGCAGGCTGGTTGGGAGTGATAAAGTCTTAGGGGCAAGCCTAGATTTGGAAGAATAAATAATTTAAAGCAAAAAGAACTGAGACTCTGAGGAATGTGTGCTAATTATGAAAAAGAAAAGGCAGCTTGAGGGGAAACTAGGCCAGTGATATATTAAATACCAGAAGTCTGAGAAATGAGACCCCAGATGTATAAGCATTGTCTCTGCAGGGATGGGGTGGTGTTGTATTGGGTTTCTGGACATCCCTCTGATGTGATTAACTTACCTTAGTCAAACGCCTAATCTCATCACCTGTAAAGCCATGGTGAAGTGCCTCTGTCTCATACCGCACAGGGCTTTTGGTAACGACCACGCAAGATACCCCTTTTTCATCTATACCAAGTTTCCTACAGTGTTTATCATTGCAGTTTTTATGCTCCCATCAACTCCAAAGAATTCATGATTTCTTTTCACATTACAGAGGAACAAAGAGGCTCGAGGAGGCTTAGTGACTTCTTTGAGGCTTCATATCTAATAAAGCAAGTTTAGCTAGGACAACAATAGCAAAACCCAGAAAAAGGGACTGAGAAATACAGATTCATATAAGAAGCAAATGGGGGCCTGGAAAGATGGCTCAGCAGTTAAGAGCACCAGCTATTCCTCTGGAGGACTGGAGCCTGAGCTCTAATACCTCCAACAGTTTATAACTCTGGCATCATGGGATCTGATGCCCTCCTCTGGCCTATGTGGGACTTTCATGCTCATGGTGCACATACATTCAGGGACCACACAGACACATACATTATGTTTTTTAAAAAAGAATAAAATAGCTATCATCATGTGAGGTGAGTCACACTATAGGTACCAGTGGGAAGTGGGGAAATTGTCCCATAGGCAGTCACACCCTCCACCTGTATGTAGGACTAGAGATTCCCCCCTCCCCAGCTGCCCATATTCTTTCCTTCCTAGACAACATTTTAAATATTCAAAGACTTGTGTCCCCTTTGAAATTCTATTCCAGAGATGAGGGCCTTGGCTGAAATTCTTGGCCCCTATGGCATGAAGTTCCTGAGTGAAAACCTGATGTGGCATGTGACGTCTCAGATTGTGGAGTTGAAGGTAGGTAGTATGGCAGGGGCCTGGGCAAAGGTCTTGCCTTGGCACCGGTGGGATCTGGAAGATAAGACTGTTGCTGATTTCTTTCTCTGCTGTATGCTTCTGTTTTCTTCAACTGCAGAAGTTGGTGGTGGAAAACATGGATATACTGGTTCAGATCAGATCCAACTTCAGCAAACCAGAATTGATGGCATCTCTGTTGCCCCAGCTGACAGGTAAACACCTTTCTAAAGGAACTATGAGGGAGACATTGTGAATGTTGGGGGCTTTGAGGATCTGGGGGTTAGACTGGGCCTGGAAAAGCAAAAATCATCACCATTCTCCCTTGATCTCTTTTCTCACAACCCACGTTCTCTTCAGGGGCTGAAAATGTACTGAAACGAATGACCATCATCGGGGTGATTCTCAGTTTTAGGGCCATGGCCCAAGAGGGACTTCAGGAGGTGAGTGGGGAAGGTTATTGAATAATCCTAGGCCTCTCTGCAGATATGGTTTACATGAATCATTGTGAGCATGGAGGGGAGGTGGCTGTACTTCCAGGCCTGGGGGATGGGGATTGGAATCCTGGCTTCTTAAGTTGAGGCCTCCTTTCTGTCAGTTTCAATCTGTTTTTTGGATTCACTTATCTTTTCTTTCTCTAGGTTTTTTCTGCCCACTGCCCCTTTCTCATGGGCCCCATTGAGTGCCTGAAGGAGTTTGTCACCCCTGACACAGACATTAAGGTAGGGGTGCAAGTTGGGATTCAGTTAGATAATTTAGTGAAGACCAAGGTTGTCTGTAGTATCTTGTAAGGAGCTCTGAAGAATTCTACAGGAACAAAAGTTGGGACTTGAGTAAGGAAACAGGTCAGGCAGACCTTTAGGGAGAGGGAGGGGGAGGGGGAGGGGAGGGAGGAAAACAGAGTCGGAGAGCCATATGAGGTACAGAGGAAAGTAGGAGTCCTGAGAGACTTGGAGAAACATCTATGTGGGGAGACAGGTGAGATCTGGAGTAGTATAGATTTTCACTTGAAATGAGCAATATAGCCGGGCGGTGGTGGCGCACGCCTTTAATCCTAGCACTTGGGAGGCATAGGCAGGCGGATTTCTGAGTTCGAGGCCAGCCTGGTCTACAGAGCAAGTTCCAGGACAGCCAGGGCTATACAGAGAAACCCTGTCTCGAAAAACAAACAAACAAACAAAAAAAAAGAAAGAAAGAAAGAAAGAAAGAAATGAGCAATATGCAAAGCAGATGCCAAGTTCCTTGCAAACAGAGTCCCTCCTTAGTCAGCAGTACTTTTTGTAAGATTTGTTCCTTCCTTTCCTACCCACCCTACCTACCTCAGAGGTACCCCCCCACCTCAGCCTTTTCTTTCTCTCAGTTCTTAAACTTTCAGTCCCCCTAACATCTGTTTTAGGAACCCCTGGGGCATAGGAGAGGGAGAGCTTGGGGGGGGGGAGGGAGAAGGGAGAGGGAAAGGGCGAGGGAGAGGGAGAGGGAGAGAGAGAGAGAGAGAAGAGCTTCTGCAGGCAAATGGAGTTAACTGTCCATTCCCTCCACCCTTGGAATTAGTTTGTCTTTTGAATCCTCTAGTATAAACAAATGTGTTATGCAGGAAATACAGCCAAAGCCTGGAGACAAGTTCCTTCTGGTATAATGAACAGGCTATTTCTCTTATGATTGATTCCTTTAAAGGAAAGAGGTCTGAAGTGGTGAGCAGGAAGAATTAAAGTAGATGTTAGGAACTTCCTTACTTGGGAATCAAAACACTTATGGAGTTTTCTCCTTTTTCTGCCCCAAATCATCTGGGGTTCAGGTTGAGTGGGTTTGCCACCCCTGTTAGAAGGTTTTGATTTGATGCATAGCTCTGGTTTCCAGCAGTTGCTGATGACGAGGTTGAGTGCTCCATCCTGACAGGAGTTTGTCCAGCTCACATCATCTGGACAGTTCTGATTTTTAGGCTCAACTTGCTTGAGACTATAGGTAGAGAAAGGAGATGGTCTGGAGGAAAGTCTCTATTGTCTCAGAGGTGGAGTAGAGGAAGAAAAAATGAGACTTGTCAACCATCCCTTCCTTCCTTCACTACCGCATCATTCACTATGTCCCTGATCTGCTTGGCTTGTGGCCACAGGTAGGTGGGTCTAAGGGATTTAAATAAAGGGCTGAGCAGAAGGTGGCTTCTGTATTGGTTCTATTTACAAAGTGTGTTGCTATGACATGTGTGAAAAAATGTGTTTTAAACAAACAAACAAACAAACAAACAACAACAAAACCCCAGAAAACAGGAAAACAAACCTTTAAAAGAGGTCTAAGTGCTTGGGATGGGAGTCATGATTTGATCCTGAGAACTCAATTCTGAGTACAATGAACAAGAGATCCAGGTATCAATCAGTCAGTCTTTATTGATGTCATATATATGTGTTCAGCCCTAGGTAAAACACTAGGAAGATGAAGAAAAATGTAAAGATCTGGTTACAGTAAAGGGAGAAGAGGGAAAGAATTCTGTTAGTCACTAAGGTTGATGTTTTACACATATGGTCTGATGTAAGTATCACTGCCCCATTTCTACAGATGAGAATCCTGAGGCTCAAAGGGGTAAAACCTTTAGACACAGGGACTAAGTGGTGGTGATAAGATTTGAGCCAAGATCTATCTCACTTTCAAAATGCCTTCTCCCTTTGCTATGCCACAGGATTTTTAAAATGTAGACTCTGTTTGTGAAGAAGCCACATGTTTTGCTTCCCCTCTGAAAAGACAGCTAATACCAGGTGTTGTGTATGGTCTGTGCTTGGTCAGTAAAACAACAAAGAAAGGAGAGATGAGTTGGGACTGAATCAGGAAGGCCTATAAGACTTGAATTAAGCTTGAGGGGTGCTCATGACTTATATGTCAGAGAAAAGGGAACAACATTAGAGACTGAAAGGACCTGGACCAAAGCATGAGAGAAAGGAAGTGGTAATTTGGGACAAGTGAATAAGTAACCTTGGCTGCACTGATTAAATGTATTTAGGAAAATAAGGTTTTCTTTGAATGCTAAACAGTGTGTGTGTATTCATGTGGGTTTGTGCATTTGTGCTTACGGGTGTACATATATGTCCTCAATTATTCTTCACCTTATCTTGTGAGATAGGATCTTTCATTGAACTGGTAGCTCATTGATATGGTTAGGCTAACTGGCCAGTGAACGCCAGAATCAACCTGTCTCTCCACTCTAGACCCAGAGCTAGGGTTATAAATGTATACTACCATACACAACTTTTTTTTTATGTGGGTACTGGGATTCAAACTCAGATCCTCATGCTTGTGCAAAAAACCACTTTATTGACAGCCATCTCTACAGCTCCATAAAGAATTTTTGCCCTTTGCAGGCTACAGAAAGCTGTGAGACGACAATCAAGAAAAATAACAGTAAACCATAAGTTAAAATACCATGACCTAGGCTTCCTGGCTGCTGGTAGCTTCCGCCAAGCACCTCTTCTATGCTAGAATTTCTCTCCAGGATTTTGTTTTGTTTTCTATCAGGTCACCCTGAGTGTCTTTGAGCTGGCGTGTGCTGCAGGGGTGAGCTGTGACATTGACCCAGCCTTGGTAGCTGCCATTGCCAATCTGAAAGCTGGTAAGATGGAAAATGGGCAAGGAAGGGCTTGTGCCCCACTTTGGGCAGGTGGAATGTCAAATTAAAGAAGGCGTTGTTTGGGGTTGTGAATTTAGATGATATAAGATGGGATGTAAGACAAAGTGTAGTCCCTAACCTTCAGAAAATGCTCACAGAGGTGATTTAGGTTTTGTTGATCAATCCGAAGAAGATAGTTCTGAGTGAGAGTCTCTTGTTCAGCAAGTGCTCGGGGGAACTTATGGTGTGGTTGGGGGAAATAAGATTCATGCAAATGAATCAATGAGAGAACAACTCTAGATAGCAGATGATCTCACACTAAGTTGTGTGGAATGACATCCAAGTTTCCCTCAGTGATCCTGTGCACCTTCCAGTCCTTTCCCAGGTGCAATCATACGTGTTCCATTACATGTTTCTGTGTTTGGCCCGTTTAGTGTTATATATACTTCAAAGAGACCTGAATCTAGGTATTGATATCAAGCTCTTCAAATTTGCCAGATTCATTCATGTTTTTTTCTCTCTTGATCAGTGAGAATTTTTTCTCTCCTTTCTGCCTCTCTAGCTCTTGAAAAAGCTGACAGGTATCCTAGGATGTATGTCAGCAGAGCTCTTGATGGGAGCTTTGCTTTGCCATGGGCATGGGCAGGGCTCTAGGATTTGAGCCTCACTATAACTGGGTACTTCTGTCTCCTTTAGTCACTTCTAACTTGTCTACAATAGATGCTAAATCATGTTAGAGATATTTTCTCATGTGACTGTGCCTCTGTGACGTAGGACCCTGTAGGAGGTAATTCCAGTTTGCCGACCTTATTTTTCCTTGTGTCCTTTTCTCTTCCCCCAGATAACTCATCCCCTGAAGAAGAGTATAAGGTGGCATGCCTACTCTTGATCTTTCTTGCTGTTTCCCTCCCACTCCTTGCCACTGACCCTTCTTCTTTCTTCAGTATTGAGAAAGATGGTAAGTAAGATGTAGATTTGAAGGAGCAGTGCTATTCAGGTTTCTGCTGGAGAGGGAGGTAGAATAAAGATAAGTTTCTTGGAAGATACAGACTTCTTTAAAGGTGTAAATTTCTGTTTCAAACAGCATTTGAGAATGTGTGCATAAAATTCTATTCCAAAAAATGCCATAGGAATATACTTCTTCTAGTCCCCAAATGACATGTAGTTATTTTGGTATCAATTAGGGTGGTCCAGCCTGTTGGGAGAGGGGAGGGGAGAAGGGAGAGAGGGAGAGAGGGGGGGGGAAGAGATACAGAGACAGAAACAGAGAGACAGAGACAAAGACAGAGACTCAAGGCAGAGACAAAGACAAGAGACACGCAGAGATACAGAGAAAGAAAGAGAGAGAAATTTTTCAGGTAGGGCCAACCTGGGCTATTCATTTTGTCATTTTCTTTGTCCCTCCTCCCTCCATGCTAACCTAGGCTACAACAACAATATCCACTGTTTGACCAAAGCCATCATCCAGGTGTCTGCTGCCCTCTTCACTCTGTACAACAAGAACATTGAAACGCACCTTAAGGAGTTTCTGGTGGTGAGTGGAAGTGGTTTGACTTCATCTTTTGTGGAGTTTATCCTACGTCATTCTTGCAGGAAAAGTGGAGGCTTTTAACTTTCCTGACAGCTGGGATTTCAGCTTCTGTCCAGATATTTGGGAAGATGATTGGACAATGAGAAAATCCGACTTTTGCTACTAAGAAGTCCTCTGACCTCCAGACAGACAAACTTTTGAGGCCTCAGTTTTCTCATTTATAAACTAAAGAGATTAAATTGACTTGTGATTCATTGTGTTGGTGCACATCAGAATATCCTAAGGAGTTTGTTAAAATAGACTCCTGATCTGTACCCCAGACCTCCTGAATTAGAATACAGAGTGAAGCCCAGCCTCGTGTTTCTAATTTGGTCTCCAGGAGATCAGAGATACATTAAAGTCACAGCGATGCTGAGTTTCATACTCTCTAAGGGCCCTTCCCACTCTGTACTGTCATTCACCAGTTTTCAAGCTTGGGTTTAAATCATGAAACGTTAGCATTCCCAACAAGTGGGCTTGGATTTTAGGATCTTACTTTGAGAACACCTGGATTGAGTTTCCAAGGCCTGGAGTTTACAACCAGAGTAGATTCTGTGTAGATTTTGTCTGAAACTCATAGAAAATATTTTTAGTCAAAGTTTGACTCCCTGTAAGTATCACCATTGATATTAGTTTTGCCCCCTGGAAAAACACTGAATAAATAATTTCCTTCCATAGTTGAAAGTGGTCCTAGAGTTTTCCACTCTGGATCCTTATAGAGGATTTCTGTTTATATATTCTGCCTCATGGTCATTACCCTTATGGTGCCTGAGCATTCTCAGCAGTAGGGAGCCTCTTCCTTTGTGAAGCATCATGTCGCGTTAATAATTATGTCCTTATCTTTCTCCTTCCAGAAGGAAACAGCAGATGACATTATTTTATTTATTTATTTATTTATTTTTTAGGAATTATACTTTTATTCTGAAAAGTACATGCCAGGTACATTAAGTTGGTTAGAGTGTTTCTGTTTAAGCTGGGACAAACAACTAGACAGAATGAACTCTAACCATTTTAAAAGTAAAGCAGACTCCCACAAGATCTCCAAGAAAAGAGATCCCCAGCCCCATTTCTTTGTTCCCTTTGTTTGGTTGCTAAGTTCAGGTAACCTGGGTCTGGGCTATGTGATTCATGCTTCTACCTATTTCCTTGACCTTTTGGAGACCTGACAGTGAATGGAGGTGACAGACCCTTGGGAGATGATAGGAGGAGAATACTAAGTCCACTATTTGAATCAGAGGTGCATCCTTGGTGTTGGGGTACAGGAGTCAGCTGTAAATAGTCTGATGGCAGAGGTATCTAGAGGTTGCTGAGGAAAGGAGGTTAATCTCTTGGTGCACAGCATTATCAGTCTTTGTTCTAGGTTCTTCCTTGCCCCTTGTGCTCTCTTCCCTGGCATTTGATGAGCTCCTTTTGTCTGCACTGACAGGCTAAGCCACTGGGCTTTATTTTGGTTTGCAGGCAATGTGTGTCTCTCAAACCTAGGGACCTGATACTTTCCCACCATGAGCTTTCAGGAACAGTCTAGCACTTCTTAAGGCTACTCCTTGATCTTTTCTTAAGTTCTTGTAGCCTGAGGCTGTTCTGTTTTGACCTCCATAAAAATCTGTTTCTTTATAAATGCTTCCTCTGCAGGTGGCCTCTGTCAGCCTCTTGCAGCTGGGCCAGGAGACTGACAAGCTCAAAACCAGAAATCGTGAATCCATTTCTCTGCTCATGCGCTTGGTATGTATCTTGTTTAAGATGGTCTGGGAACAGAGAGAAAGGGCCAGCAGGAGATTCTTTTTTAGGGTCTTTGGTCCCTGCCATATTATCAACCAAAACATTAACTAAGAATTTAAGTCTGCCTGGTTCCTCTGGGTCTGTGTTTATATTTTGGTGAACATTCTAGACTTGTCCTGTGAACCCAGAGCAGAACATTCAAGGACATCTAGGCACAATGGGAAGTCTCTTGACCCTAGCTCATGGGTCCCTTGTCTTGCAGTGCTCCTGAGTTTGACATGGAGGAGGGCAACAATGTCCTTTTTGGTGGTTGTTCAGTATGCTTTTGGCTTTCTCCAACAACTTCCTACCAGTGTATTTCTTGTCATCAAGAATACTATGAAGAGAATACTGGATAGTACAGAGGGGGCTTAAAGGGGTTTAGGTATGGGGCTTACAGGAAGGAAGTAATTTTGTTTATAAGGCAGGGAGCTTATAAGGTAAGGCCGTGAATTGGGCAGTTCATGCTCATTCCCTTGATTTTCAAGCTGTGTGCTTGCCTCTAATTTGGCAAAAAGTTCCTGGAGCTCTGACCCAGTTGACTTTTTAATGTGATTTCCTTATGACCTTGTTTCCCTCTTCAACATATTTACTCACTGTTTTCATCTGATAGTCTGATCCTCCAAGTTGGGCAGGTAGGGCTGCTGGGTCTGTCTAGAGACGGTGTCCTTATCCTCTTCTTACCCCTTCCCCCACCTTACTCTTCTCTGGCCTAGTGGGAGAGGATGTGCCCCAACTCATAGGACACACTCAAGATTTGTATGGTATTAGAGTTCTCCAGCCCACCCTACTGGGATGGACAGTGGATGTACCTCTGCTACCCAAGGATATATGGCTGCAGCTGAGATGTTCAGGGAGAGAAGTCTGAGTGTTTACAAAACTCCTCAAAAGGGGTGGAAAGGGAAGGAGTGCTTGACTAAAACTGAGTTACTCTTTTTGTTTTGTTAAGAATAGAACCCTGATAAGTCTAAGAGTTCAAAAATATTTTACACTCATTTGTGTGTGTATATGTCCATGCTGTGGTGCATGTGTGCTCTGAGGGCAACTTGCAGGAGCTGATTCTCCTACCATGTGAGACAGAACTCAGGTCTTCAGGCTTGGTAGCAAGTGCCTTTACCAGTTGAGCTAGTTTTCTGGCCCAAGTCTAAGCATTCTTTTTCTTTTTTCTTTTTAATTTATTTTTTATTTTACATGCGTTGGTGTTTTGCCTGCATGTGTGTCTGTGTGAGGGTGTCAGATCTTGGAGTTACAGATGCTTGTGAGCTGTCTTGTGGGTGCTGAGAATTGAACCCAGGTTCTCTGGAAGAAAATTCAGTGCTCCTAACTGCAGCGCCATTTCTCCAGCCCCAGTCTAAGCATTCTTAGCTCAGTTTTAGACTTCAATGAATATACAAAGGTATATTTTGAAAGTATGACAAATAGATTTATTTATTTAGAGAGAGGTTCTCATATGTCCCAGACTGGTCTTGAACTTGATATATAATCATGGGTGACCTTGATTTTCTGGTTCTCCTGCCTCTACCTCTAGAGTGCTATTATTCCAGGCATATATCACCATACCCAGTTTAATTTTTAATTTAATTTAATGTGATATGTGACTTAGAAATATAGGCTCAGGCATTCCTGAGACCCGCTCCTTCAGGATCCTTTCTTTAAAGACTGAGGCCTTGAGTGGTATCTATGTCTTAGCCAGGAAAAAGCCTAACCATTTTTTATTATGATGGGAGAGGGGTCGAGAATGAACTTGAAGTGTGTACATGTGTGTAGGGTGTGTGAGGGCTCCGGGAAGGAGGATGCTAGAAATGCAGTAGGCAAACACGGCTCTCTCTCTCTTTCTCTCTCTCTCTCTTCCTCCTTCTTTCCTTCTGTCTATCTTTCCTTCCTTCCTTTCTTTCTGTCTCTCTTTTTCTTTCTGAGACAGTTTTACTGTGTTGCTCAGTCTGATCTTGAACTCAAAATGTCCCTGCCTGAATCTCTGAGTGCTGGAATTGCAGATGTATGTCTTCCTTACCCAGCAAAAGCATGGTACTTTATCCACAATGGCATGGTTAGAATTAGGAAACATTTGAGGAAGTGCATTGTAGACATTACGTGCTCAATTAATAGAGCACCCTATGCTTGCTGCTCATTTTTTGCTTCAGGACCACTTGAGCGTGCCTCTTTCCTCTGGAAGGTGGGAGGTGGTGACTGTGTTATGAATTGCCTTTTAGCTCCACCTCCTGTGCCCCATTTCTACCTCCAAGCTTGCCCTAAAAGATGGGGAGGTTCCTGTCCCTGGTAGCCCTGGCAGGAGCAGAGACAGGACCAGGCACATTTTGCTGAGGTGAAGATTGAGGGACTAGCGGCTGCAAAGCAATTTAAATGCAAATGTTTCCACAGAGAAATTGGAGATGATTGCGGGGAAGGCACTGTGTTCTGAGTTAAAAGGCTATTTGTGTAATCCCACAATCTGGCCAGCACTTCCCTCCCTGGGGTCTTCGTGTTCTCACTATCCAACCTGAGCATGGCTCACCCCAGGGTTGACAGCCTGTTCCTGGCATGGGTTCCTGGGGAAAGAGCTAGTACTTTCAGAATCAAGAACCATATAATGTTCAGAACCATATGAGATCCTGGGCACTATCTGAGACTTAAAGGTTGATAGTAGAGAAGTGGTAGAAGAGAACAATGAGATTCAGCTTATATAGGTTGGTTTGGGACTAGAACCCACATCTCTGGGCCTCCAGTCTAGGGCTGTTCTCAGTGCTACAGAGAATAGGAAGCCATGGATCAGTGACTCTTTTTTAAAGCTGTCACCCTGACTGCATCTGCTGCCTGAGGGTTGGAAATCTCAGTAAGCAAGAAACTCCCTCTGTTACTGGACTCTAGCTTGGAACTTCAGAGTTTATTTTTGTTAGTTATTTTTTTAATCTTAATTTTTTTATTTTAATTAAATTAATTAAATAATTAATTATTTTAGACAAGGTTTGCTATGCAGCCTTGGATAGCCTGGTATGTGGCCCAGGCTGGCCTCAGTCTCATGATACACCTTCTGCCCCAGCCTTGAGTTGGGATGGCAGGCATGAGTCACCACATCTGACATGGGGCTGTGGTTTTGACAGAGGATTTTCTTTCCTCCAGGCTATGTTGCTGCTCTTTAGAGGCCATTGTGTGCACTGTGTGTGAATGTGTTTGCAAATAGCAAAATCTTACCGCGATGTAAAACTTGAAGCGTCTTTGGAGAGAAGTAGAAACATGTGACAGCAGACATTGACAGATTCTCTTTCCTTAGCGGATCTGCAGAGCTTGAAATACCAGACATATTGGGGAAGGCCCACCGTGTGGGTTGCCAGAGGATGTGGGACTCCTCTCTGGAACATGATTTCTTGAGTGGACAAGTTCTAAGGAAATACACCCTGCTTCTCCCACCCAGATGGAAACACAGCTCAACCCTAGGCTGTGCTGCTGTTTTGAGCATATGGCATCTCTGCCCATTCTCACAGCCTTTCTGTCACCCTTAGTCTCATCTAGGCATCCAATCTATCTTCTGTTTAGCTATGGGGACTGCTGGGATTGCCACAGCATAAAAGCTTCTAATTAAACTAATTAATCATGCCTGGTCCTTTATGTAGCATCCTTACTGCTCCCCAGGTGCTGTGCTGGGAGAGGGAGGAACCCACGGCCCAGTAGAAGAGGACCGGTGTGGGTTTACCCCCCCATCCCCCAGCTCGTGCCCCCCGGACCCCCCTCCATCCCCTTGCTCTGCCCCAAGGCCTGCAGTGGTGATTGTTTCCCTGGCTGTAAGCTTTGAGATGAGCGAGCACTGCCGTCCATCTTTATTCACGCCTGTTCTGCCCACATGTGATTAAGTATCTAGAACAGGAGAGACTCTAGGAAAATGGTTTGTTTGTTTTTCTTTTCCCTTGCCTTCTGTTTCTGTACCCTTTACTTTATCCCTGATGGAGGGGATGGGCCATTGAAACGGAGCTCAGGAGGACACTCTGCCTTGGGGAGCCAGATCAAGAGCCAGAGTAGGGGAAGAGTGAGTCAGATCTGCTCACTTTGAACTCTCAGAGCTGCAAAGGGCCTAGGATCTGTATGATGAAAGCCGTTGTCACAGATGCCTTCTGGGAGTCCTCATCTCTTGGCTGTGTGTTTCAGGTGGTGGAGGAGTCACCCTTCTTGACCCTGGACATGCTGGAGTCCTGTTTCCCTTACGTTCTACTACGCAACGCATATCGGGAGGTTTCCCGGACCTTCTACCTGAACCGTCTGTCAGCCAGTTCCCACTGAAGGGCCTTTTGGAAGTGTCAAGAGCCACGCTGCAGTTGCAGCCATTTCTTCAAAAGGAGAGAAGAGTGGGAGGGACCCCAGGGAGAGACTGGTCAGGCCCCGTAGCTGAAAGGGATAAGGAGGAATATCCGGGGCTGAGGAATCATGGAGGGGTGGGACAGGCTGGGACTATGGAGGACAAATTGTAGATAAAGGAGTGTGGAACCACATGTATGAATTTTTAACCATGGCGGGGCGGGGGGGGGGGGAAACAGTGACCTATAAGCATATTGTGTATCTTCTGGTGACTCTAGCTTAAGCTCTGACAGGCATGGGTCTCTCCGACCTTCATCACTATTCTAGGATAATGTTGGCGGGCAGAGATGATCAATCATCATATTAAACCATAATGAGCTTATAATCCTCCCGCTGGAGCTGCTATTGTCTCCTGCACATTCATTAGGACGATTATCTCCTCTCTTCCCTTTCCAAACGTGTTCAGCAAATGTTCAGCCTGCTCCTTCTGCAGCAGAGCTGCACAGGCACCCACTTCTCTTCGAAGGGCTCTTAGTCCATTTCTCCTTGACTCCATTCCCCACTGGGGGAAGGGGAAAGTGTCCTCTAGAGAGGTATCATGGCCAGCTTACTCTCCTACCTACGGTGGTTAAAAAGTGTATCTCCCTTTTTCTCACCGTGCCTGCTTTTCTTTGTGTTGTCTCCACAGCCCAGAATAGAGAGGGGCAATCCAGATCACCTGACAGTCAAGTGAAACAGACTCATGTGGGTTTTCCCTCCTACACCATTGGGGGGGGGTATCTACCTCTTAATGGGTCAGACTAACTTAACCCCTAATCCCCTTGTCAGCCTGAGTACAGCTGTTGCTTCAGGCAGGGACTTCTCTTGTCGATCTTAAATTTCACATTCCTCATTAGGTCGGAGGGCCCAAGAGTAGGGATCCTTGAGGGAGTACAAGCTGTTTCAACTTAGCCCTTTTCTTCACTAATTAGAATTTCAAGTGTCACAGAGCCTGGGGCATTTAAGATAGCACTAACTGGGTTTAGTAACTCCATGGCAGAAAGCAGTTAACCCCATCCTTCATTCACACAGATATTGCCAGGGAGGGCTGGAGTAACAGATCATTTGTGTCACAGGTCCAGAATAGTTGGAATGGGAAAATATAATTAGCCCATTGATTAATTAGGGTCATGCCCATGCTTCCATTATGAAGAGGAAGCAATTGTTGTTGGCTTTCAGCAAAACCATCCAGCTTTCATTAAAACAATTTGATAGCTGTTTTGGGATTGTGTATGGATGTTTGCTTTTTATTTCTTCAGACCTGGGGTTAGTCAATACTTCCTTCACTTGACACACATAATCAACAAACATTTTTGTTAGGAACAACTGTCTGCACTTTAGGATAGATGCAACAGAGACTCTAGTTTCATGCTTCAACTAATTGTCCTTCCTTCCTATGAAGAGGACATTATGTGCAAAGGGGTGACTCAGTGTCAGACCAGCTGATACCGCAAAGCACAGCTGATGAGGAGAGAAAGGCTCAGTGACACATCTTCTCTTTTCTCTTGATTCAGGGTCTTGCTATTCCAAGACCTATTTCAGGCTAGCCTCAAATTTATAATCCTCCCATCGGCCTCCCAAGTGGTGGGATTCTAGGCACAGACCATTGCTCCCTGCTGACCCTACACTCTTGTATGTCTGCTTGGTTCCTCTTTTTGAGGGGGCATAGAGACCCCTTCTTCATGTGCATGGAGAATCATTTACGAAGAACCTCCCAGAGGATAGCTAGAAAGGTAGGTGATAGAGGTAGGGATAATGTCCTTTTGTTAATTAAAAAAAAAAATAAAGATCTACATGTACTTGTAAGAAATAATACAGAGAGACTATGTTGTCTACCCTCACACAATTTCACTCCATGGTAACATCTCATAATACTTCAGTTCATGGTCATAACCAGGATAATGGGGCATTAATATAACTCGCCGATCTCATTTAGGTGTTCTAGTTTTACTTACCCTGGTTCCCTGTGTGTGTATATGCAGCACTATTATGTGCAGGCTTGTATATCTGTGACAGTCAAGACACAGAGTAACTCTATTACCACACAGATTTTATAATCACTCCCATTTCCCTCTTGCAACCCACCCACATCAACAGATTTGTTTTCCACTGCTAAAATTTTGCAATTTGACATAATCTCCTTTCACAGACGTGTAATTATGCCCACACATTTATCTACCACCTATACTTTTTCAAATCATTTTTCTATACCTACAGCAATTCTGCAAACTAGGCAAGGAAGGCTTCCATACTGCAGGTCAGGAAACATTCAGTGACAATTAATGACTTAATGAATCGGGCCATGTGTTGCACTGAATTGGAACCCAAGTCTGATGCTTAGTCCTGGAGCTTTCTGCCTGACAGGGTATCTCTTTATAAAATTCAGAAAACTGTAGAAGGAGCAAAGAGGAGAGGTAAGGATGACACTACCTTTATCAGCAGGAATGAAAGGTGAATGACCAGAAGTGAAGGGATGCAGGAAAAAACAGGATGTGTCAGCATTTCTGGTACTTGCTTTTTCAATGAGGAGGATCTCTGACTTCTTACAACCTAGGACACAATCAGCTATGGACTGTTTTTGCTCTGAGATTCCTCAACTTGTTTAACTTAGACCCCCAAAGAACTGAGGAGTGATGCTGATCCTAATTGCTCTGACTTGCAGAGAGAGTTGGTTCTAACCTCAGTATTTTCATTAATGTAGTGTTTTCATTAAGTCTCCATTAGCTTCCTTGCAGTAGTGAGATGGAATTATTCCTCTCATCAGGCCTGGGGGTGGGGCTGGGGCTGGGAGATGCTTGCTGAGGTGCTGTCTTTGGTTTGGGCAGCAGGGATGCTGCCTCGTGCTGTGTTGTTCTATCCAGGAAGCAGGTAAAGAGGGCAGTCTCGAGGTGCAGTCTGAGGTCTGGACAAGGAAAGTAGGGGTTCCCTCTGACATTTTACAAGAAGAAAACAAATGTGGCCCGAACACTAGATCCTGAGGCAAGGGAAGTCCCAGCTAAGAACCAACTTTCTTAATCTAAGACCCTGCTACCAGGTATTTCTTCCCTCACAAAGTTTGACTTTGTGAAGAGACTGGCACATGGCTGAAATGTGCTCACGTTGTTGGGGGAAGAATGTTCTTCCAGGCCTCCTCCCCACAAGGCCTCTTGCCTCTCCCAAGTACCTGTCATCAGAGGAGGTGAAGATGAGTCCCCCCTCAGCCCCCACACCTCAGTGAATTGTCAAGTGTTCTCCCTCCCACATGAATAGGAAGCAGGAGCTGCAGACCAGGTTGCAGATTGGGGAAGTCAGAAGTTAACTTGAGCTGAGTTTGCAGCATGGTAGAGACTGAAAAGCAGGCTTTTCTCTTGTCACCTTGGAGAGAGAGGATTGTGGGGCTGTCCCTTTAAATAGCATTCCTGTAGGAGGCAGATCACATCTATCCGTCACCTGCTGCCAAAGCATCACTTTTGGTCTTTATCAAATTCTGAGCTTGTTGGAAGGGATTGTGGGGCAAGGTGTGTGAGGAGGCAGACTTTCCGAGGGGTAAGGGCAGGGCAATTCAGCAGAAGCTGAACAGGAAGGAGAGCAATGAGGCTGGGGAGAAAGCCTAGGAAAGGTATGGGAGGGGAGGAGAGGTGGAAAAGACAGGGAGAGAAGAATAGCTGTTTTTTGACTCCTCAAATGGGACAAGAATACCTTCATATTCTGGTCTCTTTAGAAGTTTATAAAACTGAAATGTGATTTCACTTCAGCTACAGGGAAGAGGATGAAGCTGAATACCAGAACATGTGACTAAAGAAAGTGAAAGCCAAAGTGTGGAAAAGGCCCCCCGACAGATGGACTTGGCTTTGACTTACAGGCGATCTCTGTGGGACTGTTATTTCTTCTGGGCACACTTTTCTTGTTAAATGGAAAGGGAAGTGGATAGATTCTATAAATGACCCCTTTCTTAAAAGGGTCAGGAGTTGGGAGTCTAGGAGAGCTGGACATGCCACTGTGTTGACATGTTGAAATTGTTGTTGTGTTGAAATGTTAACAGTACACCCTGGAGCCCTTCTTCCCTTTCACCGCCAGTTGCCTGAAACTCCTTGGTTCTAATGACATTTTTGAGTTAGAGCATTTGAACTCTAATCCTAAGTCATAATTAATTCTTGTGTAGTTTCCAGTCGATCCCTTCTTCAGTTGATAAAGGAGCTGGCTCACAAATTTTGTAAACTACATTGTGCAAGTGTGATAGAGTCTCAGATGCTGAGGTCTCTGGTCTGTGATTGCTCCTCTCGAGAGGAGGGAGCAGTGATGTTTGTTGAAGTTAGATTGATGGAAGGTGAGGTTCCAAGATTCTTGTCACTTTTGGCTCTATCTCCAACTCTACTGTAGCCTTCTGCCTATGTGCTTCCTGGTGGCTGCTTCTCCTGGGAGTCTAGCACTTCCCCTCTGATCCTTTCTCCTCCTTCGCCTGAGAGAAGAGGAGCCTCCACTCCATAGTTTAGAATATATGTCTCCTCCTGATCACCCCTCCTTCCAAATCCCAGAGTTCTTGAAATGAAAATTCATATTCTGGAACCCTGGATTAGTGGCTTGTTAGAAAACCAGTAGTCAGTGAATCCATTTCTATTTGCAGATTGCATGAGAGTTTCTACAGTGCCAAAGTAGGTGTTCGTTCAGAGAATAAAGAAACAATTGGTTCCCATGGTGGGACACGGTTGGATGGAAGAAGTTTTGCCCTGTCACACAGTCTTGAGTTCAAATTCTACCCCCTTGTTTCACAAAATGTTTATTCAGCAGAGAGGCTGTTCTACACTGGGCCTTTAGCCTTTACATTTTTATTCTGAAGGCAGAATAAAATGAAGCGAGCTGGACCGGCTGCAGGCCTGCAGGCCAGGCTAGCTATCAGGCTTGCTTTCCTGGCTGTGTGCAGTTACTGGGTAGTTAAAGAAGGCATGGGGGCTGCTTGATCTGCAGAGCTTTAAAATACGTAGAAATTCCCTCCAGGCGGGTGGCAGGAGGCACTGTGGGGCGGGCGACGGAGGCAGGTCCGGAAGACCCGGTTGTGGGAGCTGAGGCCAGTTATGGGATGCCGGCGTCGCTCAGAGCCACCAGAACTTTTCCTTTCAAAGACAGGAGCGCGGCATGTGGGGCTAGGTTCTGAGGCTTGTGGCTTCACTCCACCCACGGCCTGGTACTCCGGGGAGGAAGAAGGACCACCGAGGATACATGAGCAATCAGCCACGCGTGGAATCTTGGGACCACTTGCGCGCATTCACAGAAACTCTGAACACACCCAGGGGGAAACACCCCACCATCCACACGAAGTCCTGCGGGCCGCCCGCGCGCGCTGTCAACACGCACTACCCCTCTCCCCGCCCCCCGCCCCGCGCGCAAGGGCACACGCAGCAGCCACTCGTGCCGGGCGCCTGTGCGCGCGCTCGCCCTTGGGCGCTCCTGAGTGTGTGCACCCCTAGGCTCCCTTGCGCTCTTAGGCGAGGGGGAGGAGTGGCTGTACTGCGCGGTAGACCGGCGGGCGGGCGGGTCGAGGAGCAGGGAGGGGAGCGGAGGGAGGGGGCCCTGGCCGGCGGAGGAGGAGGGAAGCGAGGAGGCGGCTGTGGCAGCGCACGGCAGCGGTGGCGGAGGTAGCGGCGGCGGCGCGGAGAGCTGGAAGCTGGAAGCTGGAAGCTGGAGCCCAGAGCTCAGCCGGGTAGCGTGAGAGAAGCAGCCGCAGGAACTGCAGCCCTGCTAGCTTGGGCCGAGCCCAAACACACCGGCCTGGCTGGTCCACGCCAGCCGCAGGTGGGAAGGGTCTAGGATGAGGGGCGAGGGTCTCTCGGTAAGGGGCCGAAGCTGAGCAGAGGGGCTGTCTCCTCCTTCTGTTCTCTAGACAGTGGCTGAGCATGGAGCTGTCCCCCCGCAGTCCTCCAGAGATGCTGGAGTCGGATTGCCCGTCACCCCTGGAGCTGAAGTCGGCCCCCAGCAAGAAAATGTGGATTAAGCTACGGTCCCTGTGAGTCTCTGGCGGGGGAATGTGTGTGTGTGTGTGTGTGTGTGTGTGTGGGGGGGTGACCTGAACTCTTTCTGCGTGTATGTGGTGCTGCAACTGGAGCCAGGCAGGTAGATTCTCTTGGGCACACATGTTGGCAGGTGCGAGGAAACATGGCCCTGACATCCTTGTCCAGGTCACATGTGTGGGGCATCTGCAGAACAAGCCTGTTGGTTAGAGCGGGTTTAGGAGTTGCAAAGCTTGTGCTTGTGTTTGTGGCCCTTTGGGTGACAGGCTGACATGCAGCAGCGGGAAGAGGCAGCACACTGTATGTGCAGTGTGACAGGGCTGCAGACAGGCAGCATTCAAGAGGTGCCAGGCTGACTCACACATATCCATGTGCAGGGTTGTGCAGCTGTGAGACCCATCACATGCAGTGTGCATGAGTGTTCATGGGTCACAAAGTGTGAAGAGTGCTTGCACACCGATGCAGATCTAGTGCACAGAGATATTTGTGCCAACCTGTGGGTTCTATGTATCTTCTTTGGGATTGGTAGTTCTTCCTCCTGCATCCCACAGGGAGCAGGATGAGGGTGCTCTGCACTTAAGAAGATCATCTGCTTTGGTGTCTGGAAATTGCATATTAAATGGTCTGGAGGAGTGGGTGGAACCTTCACCTGGGAGCTAGAGGAGGGGGTGATAGTGAAGAAGATTGATTGATTGACAGGAAAAACGTAATTGGCTTAATCAAAGCCTTTTTATTTTTACTTATATAGGATCTCTCAGGATCTCCAAGCACATGTAAGGTTCATTCCCTATTGTGGGATTAGAGTACATGGAGAGGATTAAAAGAGGAAAGGATGAACTCAGGTGTCTCATGCACCGTTCTGGGGGAGAAAAGGAAGTTTTCTTACTGCCCCTCAAAGCAGAACAGGATTGGGTCATGTACCATGTTTATCTCCCAGGCAGGTGCCATTGGGTAATCTTTACAGTCTGTTGATTCTTAATCAGAAGATAAGAGAAGATGCACATCTCCCTAAGAGATTCCATACAGCTCTAGGAAAATGGGATAGACAGGAAACAAAATGGTAACCATTCCTGAAGCCTATTCTTCTCCAGTTCCCTCAGCAGCAAGCATTGAGCCTTTCCTTTCCGAGTTCTGACAAAGGGAGGGAATGGAGGTAGGAAGTGGACAGATGCCCATGCCTGTCTTGTTCTTCAAATATTTTACCAATGGTGATGAGCTAATGGCTTTATATTGGGCAGGTGAGTCTGATTTATGTGCTTGCTGCTTACAGAGGCCTTAGGGAGAATGAGGCACAGTGGGCAACAAGGCTTGGAATCCAAATGTGCTCTTTTGTCCCTCTCTTTTGCTGCCTCTGGCCAATGCAATTTGCTGGATTCTGTGAAGCACAGCCTTGGAATGAGTTCTAGGATAAAGAAATGGAAAACCGGATTGAATTGATTTTTTGTTGAGTGGGTCTTGATAGAAAAGGGTGTTCTGCCAATGGAAACTAAGCTCAGGAGAAAGTGTCAGGTGAGGAAGTGGCTGAGAAGAAAGATGAGGAATCAGGGGCTACAGACAGGATTCCAGGGTCTCAGGACAGCACTAATGGCTGATCATACATTCTCTCGGCTCTCATTCTAGGTAGCAGGGCCATGTAGTAGAATAGGTTTCCCTGTTTTCATCACCCTCCACACTTTCCTAGCCAAACAAAACTAAATCTTTCCTGAAAATTAATGGCTCTTTCCCTCTTTGATGTGAGAAAAGAGAACCCCAGAGGTGGTACTGAACTCTGGAGAGAGAAAGCAGTCGGGGGTTAGATGACTTTGGTCTATCTTACTCAGCAAACTGGCCCTAAGGAATACTAGCTAGCTGATTATTCATCCCTAGGAGTGGATTCTCAGTTTCATTTTCTCAAGGCAGAGAAAGAGTTAAAGGTAGAGCCTAGGTTGATGGCTTTCTGGATTTGTTTTGTTTGAATATTGAGAAAGCTTTGACCACCTGAAGAAGGATTTTTTTGGCTTTTCTTTTTCTTTTTCTTTCTCGATGGGAGGAGTTTCCCAGCCCTCTAGTCATTGTTTCTAAAGAGGTGAGAAAGGAGGAATTCCCTAAAATGGAAATGGAGCTTCCCTTCTCTCTCATGGGTTGGGTAAAAGAGGTTATTTAGTCTGGAAACAGGGAGGTAGACATGACTTTCTCAGGTCTGGGCACTGAATGGAAATGGAGACAGATGGAATTTCTACATATCTGAATCTTTCTGTATGTATCTTGGTTCCCAAACACAACACATCCTACCCCTCGCCCCCTTTAAAGTTCTAATCTAGGAATACAGACTCTTAGGGTGCTTTTGCCTCTGGACACAAAACCGCCACTGATCCAATTGTTCAGGGTAGTTTCTTATTGAAAAGAACATCCAGGAATCCCATTTTTCATACTAAGACCCTGTTGAGGATCAACTAAGAATCTGGGGCTATATGAGTTAGGGTAGTCTCCAACAGTGGGATTTTACTTCTGGCTAGAAGGAAAAATTTTCTAACTTAGGAGATTCACAAATAAAGAGGCTGAGAAATGCAGTCTGAAAATGAGGGGGCTGGTCATGTTGATTTAAACATCTCCAGCTGAATAAGAACAATTTGACCTGGCTGTCCATTCTTACCTAAGACCAGAGGGCATTGGGGACTGTGGGGAAAGATACTAGAACCAGATGTAGAAGGAATTTTCAGGATCTGTCTTGAGTCAAGAAAAACCCTGATTGGTTTTCTGCCTTTGCTCATTCACTCATTCATTCATTTGCTCATTCAACCATTCATTCATTCCTTTATCCAACCATTCATTCAAGAACAGTCTGGGCATCTTGCTCAGGGCAGGTAGAATACTAGGTATTGGGCTTGTACTGCTGGATGAAGTGAATATGCTTCCTGCCCTCGTGAAGGGTCGGGGAGGCAGATCTTTTTTCATCTTGCTACACTTATACAAGAGGTAAAATTCTGCCACTCTGTGTTTCTGCCCAAGTCTTTCTTTTGGGGGTCATACACAAATGAAAACACAGATGTGAGTTCTGCCTCCCAGGGCATACAAGCATCACTCTCATCTCTGCCCTAGTTTCTCTCAGGGTTTTACATTTTTACAGATAAAAATTCCTTCTCTGTGTGGGACAGTGTAGGCACAATCTTCTTTTCTTGTCTCTCCCCAGCTTCATTGTCAGAACCCCAGAGGTTCAAGGTCATAACAGCTGAGTCTAGAACAAGGACATGTTTGAAGTGATTTTTTGCTTATCTTTGTTTCATCTGAGTCTCATGTGGCACCTTGAACAATACAGGCTCTCAAGAAATACTATTATAAGGGAATGAAGAAAGAAATGAATTAGTTATGTGTGGGTGAAGCCATGGAATCCAGTTCTGTCTCTGACTCTGGTGTGTGTTTACCTCTACACAGGAGGGAGGGGTGAGCAGGAAATGGAGGTAGAAGAAAAGGAGATGGTATGGTTGCTGAGGGGTGGGACCTCCTCAGATCTGAGCCAGGAACTGGCTGTATTTCGTGTGAACAAGAGACTGAAATTGTGAGTGTGAGACATGTATACCTATAAGTCTGGGTAGAGGGTGACGTATGCTGGAAGCACAGCTCCGTGATGATGTCTCTCTCTCTCTTTTTTTATGGTTAGGAATGGGGTGTTTTACAGTTAATATTCTGGGAAGTTATGCTCTTACCTGAATGCTTCATGTGGCGTTAGGAACAGATGAGATGATGTATAAGTATATGTGAATGAGCATGTTGGTAACGGGATATGAGGTATACATGATCTTTTGTATGTATTTGTGACACATTCAAATATTTTGGCAATCCTGAGGGAGATCCAGAGGGCAGCAGGAAGAAAGCTAAGGACTAGATCCAGATTATCATTGATTGATTCTGCCATTGGTTCTCATAATATATATGCCCCATCCAGTAATTTTATGGGCTTAAGTGGTATTGTAAATCCTGCTGTCATTCACCCATTCTCTGCATATAGCTGTGGAGCTGCTGTGAAGATTACAAGATGAACTATGGCTCCTTCCACCTCTGGAGAACAGGATTACCAGGCCTCTTAGACCTCAGTGGGAGGTTTTTGTTTTTGTTTTTCTGTCTTCCCTGAACAAGTCCTCTCTCCTTCATTTCCAGCTTTCACCCAGGGAATCTCTCTTCCTTGGTTTTTATACCCCCTTTCTCACCAGACATTTCCCATCTCTACTTCCTTTAAAGCGCTGTGTGAATGAGGACTGAGTGGCATCTGGGATGTAGAGGGAGGGGGAATTCTGCAGTAAGATGGGGAGAGGCCCAGAGACAGGCCAACTCAAATTCAGATAAAAGAAAGAGCTTCCCATATGTCTGGTCAGAACAGGTATGTGGAGGTAGGTGACAGCTGAAGGGCAGAGGGAATACCAGATGAATTTAGGCTCAAATTCTCACTCTGACAATCCTGTGTTGTGTGGTTTTGAACTCTGAGTCTTTATTTTTTGATATTATCCATATGAAAGTGACATTAAATGATAAAGTGTGGAGATCTTTCAGTATGGGGGAGCTTGCTTTGTGAGGGAATGAATGGGGGACTAATGACTGGATGGAAGAAAAAGATGAAAATTCAGGAGGCAGGAACATGAATTATCAAGTTAACTGGGGCATGGTTTGGTAGAGTCTTGCTGATGAGTGATTCCATGGGAGGGGTGAGGACATGTGTCTGAGCTCAGTGAATGAGAGGCTAATGGGGCTGGAAGGATGATACACCGTGAAGGGTGTGGGTTACTGTTAAAGGAGAACGAGGGTCTTTGGAATGGCTGAACAGGACAAAGATGGAACAATCTTAGTTCTGAGCAAAGGTCCGCATGGGAAGCAACCCCTCCCCCTTTTACATTCATCCTAAATACTTGGCTTGGAGTAATGTCATCAGGCTGATCATATCCCTCAGCTACCTGGACCTGTGGAGAATGGGGGTGGGGGGAGTTCTCACTCCTGGGTTTGCTCTTCTTCCTTCATTCTCAGCTATCGCCCAAGAAATTTCTCTTCTCTAGTTTTTATAGTCTCCCTCTTCCACCCCGTGTCTTCTATCTCTACCTTAATTTTGTATTTCATCTACTTTTTATTTTAGAAGGATTCTATAAGTCCTTTAGAATCCCAATACTATCATGCTTGCCCAAGAGCCCCAGGAAGCAGATTGGGGCGACAAGGTAGTTCTACATGAGTTGCACTTGTCATTTTTGCCCAGAAGAAGGTGAAGAAGTTGGATATGCAATAGGCCTGGCAGGCCAGGTGGATTCAGTTAGAGAAAAGCCTGGACCTCTTTAGACCTTTCCCTTTTCATTCCCTCTCAGACTAGAATGAAGGAAAAGAAAACCTTGAAACCACGTGTGGTAGTGCATACCCACAATCTAAGCACTTGGGAGAGTTTAAGGCCAACTCGGGCTACATGAGACTCTGTCTCTAAAATCAAAAGACCAACTAGCCAGCCAGCCAACTAGCTAGCCAACCAGTACCAAACCCTGATAGGAGGTTTTGCCTGTCTTTGAGTCAGCAAAGGAATGGTCAAGGAAGTCTCTAAGGCCTTTGTCCTCTCCCTTCTTTCTCTTTGACTCTTTCTTCATCATCTCCCTGCTTTGCCCCTTTGCCCAGACTTTTCTTGGGTTTCCCTTCTTTCCTATGCTAATTTTTCCTCCTTTTATGTATCCCACTTGCCTTCTCTGACCCTTTTGTCTTCACTTATCCTCTCATGCTTTCAGACTCCTACTCATCCTCATTCCTGGCCGGGAGCCAGGGAAACTCTGGGGAGGCTTCCATCATTTAGGTGTTGCTGTGGTGATGGTGGGGTAAGTTGGCTGCAAGACACCTTTTGGGGCCTTCTTCAGAGTCTAGCCTCAACTCCTGCTTTCTACAGGGCCTCTCTTTTGCCTGATCAGTGACCTCATCCTCTCAGCTCCTCCAGGGAAGAAGCTAAGTAATTGCCTTTGAATCTCAAGGGGCTGATTTTCTCAGGTATGGAAGTTGAGTAGCTATTTTCCCACCCTCTTCAGGACAGCTTCAGAGAAAGAGGCATAAAATGAGGGCAGCAGGTGAGGTGGAGGTGAGACACTAGGAAAGCTGGAAGTTGTTAGATATAAAGATTGTCCCCTCAGGAGGGAAGACAGCTGGTCCAAGAGAGCCAGGAGAGAGTTCTGGGAGGAGCTTAGATGGGATGGATAGGGGGAGGAGGTTCTGTGTTGTGATAAGAAAAGTGGTTGTTAAGCATTTATTGCAGGATTCCCCACGTGGTGTTTGATAGTCATCCTCCCTCTGTTGTTGCAGTAGATTCTGCACTCTCTCACTGCCCACCCCCCAACTCCTGTTCTAACTGTGGTTCTTATTCCTGGTTGGGAAGAAAACATTAGGTTAAGATTCTACTTCAGTATGTAGGACCTTAGCAATCCCCAGAGGGGCATTGATGGAGTTTGTCAGAGAGGAAGGCCAAGGTGTATCCAGAGATGTTTGTGGATAGGGCTGGGAGAAGAGTCAGGAGTATTTAGGGTTGCTTTTGACTGAGCTGAGTTCTCAGGTCAGTTGAATGCACAACTGCAATGCGAAATCAGATTTGCAAATAGTTACAGTGGCTGCAGTGGGCCATGAGGCTGCCAGCTGGTATTGGCATTGTTTAGGCTGGGAAAGGAGTGGGGTTTCTGGGTCAGGTGCCTGGGGAACCTTTTACAGACAGGATCTAGGGCCTATGAAACTTCCCCTTTTACATTCTCAGCTTCCCACTCTCTTCTTTATCAGCCATCCAACATCTACCCTGGCCTCTTCTCCCTAGTTCTGTCCTCTATGTCCACCTTGTTTGGAAACTCCCTTCAGCCCGAGCTGAGTGAGCACACTTGCCAAGTTTCAGAGCTTGGAGCATCTGCACCAAGCTGGAGCTTTAGGAATTCCAACCTGGAAGATGTGTAACATCTCCTCTGCTTGCCTTTGAAATGTCAACAAAGTTGGCTGTTGTTTTGACTGCTGCAGAATGTATTGAGGGTAGATACGTAGGAGAACTTCTTGGGAAATTTACAGAGGTTAGAAAAAAGGAAGCTACCATCTTCCATTAAGACCTGGTGAATGCTGATTTGGGGGAAGCAGTAAGTTAGTCAGAAAGGAAGAACTCTAGAATCTGGGAATCAAGGCCAAGATACCCTACTTCCCTATTGCCTGCAATGCCAGGCCCTGAATTCAAGAGCTACATGGGGTACCGAGGAAGCAACTGATTCCTAGAGCTAGTTGATAGGATGAGGAAAAGTACTGGGACCAATTTGCAGTTCTGCTGACCCAGCCTTCCGCCGCTCTACACACCTGCAGTCATTCTTGCCAAACTTCCAGCTCTTACCCATCTTAGATTGCTTTAAACATCTGGTCAGTCCCCTAGAAGCAGAACATCTGCTGGAGACATCTGCTGGGATGTCTAGAGGACTAGTGGGTGGTTTGTGGAAGTAGTCAATAATGGAGCAAATATGGAGCAGAACTCCATAGTGCAAGGAGAAGGGTCAATGAACACGTGAGCTGAGAAACATTCTTTTGGATGATGTCTGGCCACCTCCTTTCTCATCTTTCTTCCCCTTGTGTTATTGCCAACCTTTTCCAATTACTCCCTTTGTCAAGGGCTGGAGTCTGAGGGAGAGGTGGTATATTTGCGTGCTATATCCAGTCAGGCACTGGGACACCTAGGTTCGTATTAGTCTGATCTAAGGCTGGAACTGCTTAAATTGTTTCTTTCCACAGCACAGTATGTGCTGTGCTGGGGCTGTTGCTAGGAACAACTGTTAGAAATGGCTTCTAGTTAGGGGGCTGGGGAGTTGTGTTCATACACCGGCTAGGTAGAAGCAGATTTCATCCCTCTGTGCCTCAGTGCTTTTCTTGGCCACTTCTGTAGCACCTCCCAAATTTCTTTCTTTCTCTGTTTGCCTTTCAGGACTTTCTACACCTTTATCTCATCTCCTTTTGCTCTTTTAGGGGGGTCTGTCTACCTCACCAACAGTACCATCTACCAGGATGGGAAAGTATTGACGGTACATCTTCTGCACTCCTTTCTCTGTCCAGTGCCTAGAGATGTCCCATGGCTGCCATGACTACTATGTCAACCTGAGGTCTGCCATCTTCCAGAATGGCATCTGAATTCTGCCACTAGGGGGGCTATTTTTATCTCTGGAGCCACCCCCGCCACTCTGCCCAGCCAGCTGCTAGAACTAGGGCTGCTCAGATAGCAATGGGAACCAGGGAGCGAGGGGAATGTATGGCAAAGTTCTGGTTGCTCTTGGATTCTGCAGCTCTTTGCTCGGCATGGTTCCTGCCCCTGTTTCTGCTGCCTCCCCCCTCCCCCAGCTCTTGTGGATTTAAAGGGGAAAAAGAAAAGTCCTAGACACTTGGAGAGACTAGAGATTTTCTATGCGTAGCTCAGGTTCCATTTGAGGACTGCATGAGAAAATTGGGTCCTGGGCACTAGTGGGCATCTGGGACTTTGTTTATGGAAGCCTCTCAATGAACATTTGAAAACTAACTAAAGGATTGGACTAACGCAATAACCTTCTGCATGGATGTACCACTGTATATTTCCCAAAGTGTTCTTGTAATTATCTCATCAGGTCCTCACTAGACGTCTGGGAAGTATGTGTTATTTACCAGATTTAAACATGGAAACTAGAACTCAGAGAGATTTTTCCCATGGTCCTACACAGTCAGCAAAAGCAAGGCAAAAAAATTCTTCTGAGTTTTACTCAAGTCATTTTAAAATGAGACTTAGCTGATATCCTTGTTTATTTGTTTCCAGTTTCTAAGATCTTTGGATCCTTGAAATTATCTAGATAATCTCTTCCCCAACACTACCCCATCCCATCTCCTCTCCTTTTATCTGACCAGAACCAACTTTTGTCCTCTATGCCAATAATTAGTCCTTGATAAATGGGGGAGAAAGCTGGGTGTGGGGCAGGACAAGGAGGTCCTGTTCTTGGACTTTTTCTACCTCTAAATTCAAGGGGTTAGAAAATACAAATGGGTATTGTAAGAGGGGAAGAAGAGACCTTAAAGGAGGGGAGCAGAAGAGAGTAATTGAATACATAGGACATGAGAGCAAATAGGGAGAGGATTTGGAGGGGAAGAGGGCCTAGCAAGAAGGGTCAGGAAAGATGGGAGAGTGCAGTGGAGAAGAGGGGTGAATAAGAACAAAGCAGAAAGCTAGGTGTGATAACACACATGTTTAGTCCCAGCCCTTGGAAGGCAAAGGAGTTTGTGAGTTTGAGGCCAGTCATCATGAGTTCCAGGGCTATATAGAGAGAGACCCTGTCATGAACAATCAAACAACAACAACAAAAGAAAGCCTAATAAAACCTCAGCAGCATTAAACAACGACAACCCAAACCAATCAACCAAAATAAAAACAAAGCAGAAAGACACATGTTTGGAAGTGACATAATGAAGCTTGTAACTTTTTATATTAACATAAACATTAATAAAAATATATGAAAGAGCTGAAGGGAAATTGACACTTCTTGTGGGGTCTTTGTATCTCGGTCCCTCCTTGTAGCCAGATGACTTAGCTCAGTTAGAGGTAAGTGTGTGGTCTCAGGCTTCAGGGTGTGGATGAATGTATGAATCCTCCCACCACAGGAAAGGGATGGTTATTGCCCTTAAATCTCTTCTTACTAGGAATTGTCTATGATCATAGGCTGGAATAGGTGATACAGCACATAGTACGGGGCGAGCAGTCATTTGTCCAGACATCTTTGCTGCTGTTAAACCAGAGAGCAGAAGAATGACGAGATAGCCTCTTCAAGGATTTCCAGTTTAAATTAATGTCTACCTCTTATTGGGAAAGTTGAGATTAGCAGAGCAGGGCTGCAGGCAGGAGAGCTAGCACAGCCTGGAGGATGCTGCTGTTTGGGGCTGAGTGCAGCTGGCTGTCACCTGCTCCTCTCTCACCCATCCTTCGCAGTCAGCATGGAAAAACAAGCCAAATGGCTTGGCCTGAGACTCTGATGCTGGGTCTAATCCTTTCTTTCTGAGAGCACTAAGCAGCTGGTGGCCACGATAGGGAGGGTGAAGGCAGTGGGGCACAGAGAGTGGTCGGTCCCCTTTCCTCTCCCTTTTTGGCCACCAGTCCTCTAGAGAGCAACGGTGGGTCTTTAACCTCTGCCACTCGTCAGCAGTCCACTTCCACTTGTCCCACTGCTCAGAGCCGCTGAGAAACAGCAGGTCCTTAAACTTCGTTTGTTTATACTCCTTTAGGGCCTTGGCACAGTGACAGTCTTTTTTATTTCTCTGCTTCTGAGCGGTAGGGAAGGAGGGGAAAGACCCCGTCATAAAACCCAAGCTCTGGGCCTGTTTCTTGCCCCCCCCCCCAACAACCCCCCGCCCCCTCCCCGGTCACACTAGTCCCTGTGAGCCATTTCTCTCATTCCTCGCCTATGAACGACCCTAGATTTGAGGATACTTTTTGCTTCAACCTTCCTACCTCCTCCTTAGCTCCGCCCCGACCCCAGGGGACCAATCATAGCCCCAATGAGCTTGTATTGGTGATGTCATCTTGCAGCCAATCGTGAAGCTGTTAGAGCTGTGTGCATAGTCCACTTGGCGATGAAGAGGCCAGGCTCTTTCCTGCCGGTGTCAGGAGGGGAAAGAGGGATCTTGGTCCTTAAGCTCTCCTGGGAGCCTTATTTCGCCCCTCCCGGAATCAGTCCTCTCTCTTCCACTTTTGAACAGTGTTAACCTCACTCTGGTTAATTCACGGTTTCCCTCAGTCTCCATATGTGAGATGAGAAAATCAGGGGTAGGAATAATTTGGCCAGCCTCGTGGTTTTTTTTTTTTTTTGGTTGTTTTTTGCTAGTCCCTGCCCACCGCCTCCATTCTCTTTGTTTGAACAAGTACCCCCCGCCCGCGACTTTTCATTCACTGTGTAGTGGGATGCACTTCTCTCTGCCTGTGAGCCTTCTCTGGCCTCTAACTTCTGCAAGCCCCTTTCTAAGTGCAAGTAATTCTGTGCGGCCCTCCTGCCTTGAGCATTCTCTCAGGTGCGCTAAGGATCCTAGAAGAAATGCCCTAGAAGTCCGAATTTGCAGGAGCTGATCTGTTAGACCCTTTGGTCTCTGGCTGGGCCCCTTCCACTCCTACCATAGACTTCTCTGTGACAGATTCTGGATGGTTCCCTGTCCCTGCCTCCGGACATTGCCTGTTAATCCCTTTTTCCCAAAGAGGAGCCCCACCTCCTTAGAGCAAGGGGCTGGCCTGTGCTATTTCTGGCCTTTCTGGGACTCTTCTGACAGCAGATTCTTGTTTTCAGTCTGATTCAGATGTGAAACTTTTCCCGCGGCCTCTCACCCAGTTCCTGTGGGCTAGGTCTCTGTCTCATCACCCCTGTAGCCAGGCCTTTTCTGTTCCCTGTTCACAAAGTGTTCTCTGGTCAGTTTCTCAGTTCTTCTGGGACCTGGAAGAGGAAGTTGGGGGTTCAAGAGGGAATTGTTCCCCAGTAAGGGCCCTGTGCCCTGGGGTCAGTCTTTTGATACTTTGAAGTAGAGAACTTTGATAGCCATGGCAAACCCTGTTCCTGTTCAGAGGAGTCACCTCCAGGGCCCTATCCTCAGGTAGGTGCCAGGGAGAGGGGAGGAGAAGTGGGGCAGGAGGAGAGGGGAGGCCAGGAAGGGGAGGGGGGAGGCAGGAGGAGGGGCACAGGAGTGAGGACAGGTTGCTTGTGAAATCTCATATTTCCATTTCTCTGTTATTTATCATATCTCCTATTTCCATATCTCTCTCCTAGTTTTGCTTGACTATGACAGGTATTTTCACAGGGGTTCTCTCTGTTCTTCCTGATCCCAGGCATCCTTAAGATCTTATATGCCTGTACCCCCAGACCCCAGCCTTCATATCTCTCTTCTCTCTGTAAGTCAGATTGGCCTTGAACTCATGGCATTTTTCCTGTTTCTGCTTCCCAAGTGCCGAGATTACAGATATGAACTACCATGACAGAACTTTTTTTTTTTTTTTAAAAAAGCTCCCATTACTGGAGGGGAGCACAGGGCCTTGTATATGTTAGGTAAGGGCTTCACCACTGAGCTACTATGCCCCTACTCGTTGTTTATCTTTCTCCCCCTCTGGGTTGAGGCAGTCTTTTTCTAAGCCCCCTGTCTACAGAGATCTTTGTGGCAGTCTTAGTACTGGAAATAGTGGCAGACAGCTTTGGAAATCCCCAGATGGCCTGTCACATTGTGATCTGTAGAAATGGGCTGGTGGGGGCTGCAGTCTTCTCTGTGTTAGGGCTATTATTTCCAGAGTCTCTTTTCCAACTAAAGTTAGGGGAGACTGGGACCTGCCAGGGTCAAGATTGGAGGGAACTAAAAGTAAAGGAGGAAGAAAGTGATGGTGAAATGGGTATGGCTGGGAATGGAAGGCATTCTGGGAAACTTCAGTTTTCCTGGAAGTTTGATAAGGGCTTGCCAGTGTTGAACCTCATCTTCTCAAGGGAAGGGGCTTTTCATGGGTCAGACTCTCTGAGGTCTGAAACAGAGGGCTGTACTAGAAGTGTTGTAGGTGAAGAAAAGGACTTTCTGTAGCTAGTGAGGCATGGGAGGGGGGTCTTTTCTCTGAAGGATTTTGAAATAAAAGAGGCCTTGCTGCCTAGCATATGGTGTGTGTGTGTGTGTGTGTGTGTGTGTGTGTGTGTGTGTGTGTGTGTGTTTGGCTTTAGGAGGGTGCAGTTCAGCACTTGGATCCTCTCAGCTGCCTGAGTCCAGCTCCTTTTCTTGAATTCCTTGTTCTAATTTACTCTTTAATCTTTCTTCTCCCCCTCCCTGCCTCTCTGGTGTCTGGATCATGTTTTGTTCAGACTTCCACAGAAGCTCCTGGGTGAGATCTAGCAGCCGAAGAAGGTGGAACTTGAATGGGCTGTTTAAAGTCAACCTACAGCTTTGCTTCTGTCCCAGGGCTCATAATTAGTCTTTCAGAAGCCTGGCTGGGTAGTGTCATTTTGTAAGTTCTGGCAGATGGTAGTCTTCCCAAATCTTCTCTAGTTGATGAACTTGCTCTGGGTATGGAGACCAAGGTAAACCAGGCACTGTTTGTACCACATTGATAATTACCATGCCCTGTAGTTCACTGACAGGTCCAGACAACAGAACATTAAGGTGATACTGACTGAGGCTGTGGTGCAATATCCTGTGTCTCTCAACATGTTAATTACACTGTCAAACTTGGGCTGTCCTAATACCACCAATGTGTAGAGACATAGATAGGTCCCCTTAACTTTAGCGTGAGTTGTTGGCCTTGCCAACCTGAAACTGACAAGTCCTGAGATCTTGGACTAAAGGCACTTCCTTATTTTCTAAGATGCGTGTGAGATTCAAATGAGGTTTTAAATTGTGTAGTCACTAGTCACTAGCATTTTCTGTCATCTCCATTTAAACTGGATTTCTTCTCCTGGGCTGGGATTGAACAGGCAAGTGCTTGCTGAATTTAAAGGATTGATTGGGGCAGAGTGGTAGCTAGTGACAAGGAAATGGTAAATGGCTCAGGGAGTAAAGAGTTTCTGGAGCAAACCTGATGACCTGACTTCAATCCCTATAACTCACATGGTGGTCAAAGGAGAGAATGGAGTACACAAATTGTCTTCTACCTTAGACACACGTGACACCACACATGTAGTAAATTTTAAAAATGTATACCCTCTTTTGGTCTAGCAAATGTGCAGTGAGGTTTAGAGTCTACTAATTTAAAATTATGATCCAAGGTGATGCTGGTATCTGCTGTCTCCAGACCACTTTTTATCTGTCTGTCTATCTATCTATCTATCTATCTATCTATCTATCTATCTATCTATCTATCTATTTATCTATTTTGGAGTGGGTGTTGAGTCAGGGTTTCTCCATGTAGCCCTGACTGTCCTGGAACTCACTCTGTTTACAAGGCTGGCCTTGAACTCAGAAATCTACCTGACTCTGCCTCCTGAGTGCTGGGAGTTCAGGCATGCACTACCACTGCCTGGCTGAGACTGCTTTTTAAAAAATGTTTTGCTTTTGTGTGTATATGTGTGTGATTTTGTGCCTGGCATGTATATGCCAAATGTGTGTGAGGCCACCAGAGGGTATTCATTCCTCTGGAGCTGGAAGAACAGGGGAGCTAGGAACTGAACTCAGGTCCTCAGGAAGAGTAGCTAAGTACTGATCCATCTCTTCAGGTCACATTTTATTTTTATTTTATCTCCAGGCCACATTCTAATACATACTGATTAAGAATTAGTGACCTGTCCAAGAGTGTATCTCAGGAAATGAGCTTTGAACCTGGGATTTCAGCCTCAAAGACTATACAGTGTGATAAAACATGTCAAGGAGTTGGGTTTATGCATTGGAAATGTGGTTTGCAATTCTTTCCTTACCTTTCTCCCTCTTTGGTCCATTGTGAGGATAAAATGAGATAAAATAGGAGAAAACATTTTCAAAATGTAGAGCTGGCTGCCTTGTAAGCAGTTATGCAAATACATGCAAATGAGAAGCCATGGGTGTGGCTGTTCATTTGGGAGCCAGTCCTCGTATTTCCCTAGCTTGGTTGGAAAAGACAGTGGTGGGCATTGAATGCTGGTATTTGGTTGAAAGGGGGGTGAGTGAAGTAGCAGATGAGAGTAAAGGTTGGAATATGAGGAGAATTGAACCACAGGCAGTAGAAGAAGCTTTTCTTTCTGTTTTGTGTGTGCCTATTCCAAAGCCTCCAAGTTACCAGGGCTAAGTAGAGAGGGAAGCCCTGTCTGGGCCCAAAGAGTGCACCTTTTTGTTCTGTGATTTTTCTGGCAGTTCCTGACTGGTGGCCCTTTCTTGTTTATTTGGATGGGAAAGCCTAGTCTCTTTTCTGTTTCTCTTTCCTTGTGTAGCAGGAGTGGACTGAGCTTTCCTAAACCTGCCCTCCTGTCAGACAACTGACTGTTTCTACATGGAACTAGTGAGGCATGGGTAATGAGGTGGGCAGGAACCTACTCAGGCGGCACAGGGCTCCTCCTTCCAGCTCCCCACTCCCAGACTGGCCCCTTTCCCTTCTGCCCTATTTACTCTCAGACATGTGGGCCAGGACTGCTGGGCTCTGAGGTGAGACTTGGCCAGTGATACTTCCTGGGGCTAGCTATTTTGAGCCCCTATTCCAAAGCTGCTGAGACCCCAGGTTTCTATGTTTCTGTTCAAGAATGCCATTGTGTCCCGTCCCCCCCCCCCCCCCGGCCCCCCCCCCCCCCCCCCCCCGCATCCCTGGGAATTGATGCTAATTTCAGCCTCTGGTCCCTGACTCATTCTCTTTTCCTCCCTGACTCACGGTGTGACCTTGGGTTGCTGAAACCCCTTTCAGTGGGAAAGTGTCCTAGCTACTGTCTTACCCAATCTGAATGGGAGAGCCTGTGTATAGAGGGGTGGATGTTGGGAGGGTGGTGAGTTGTTTTCTTCAAAATCAACATCTAGAGCCAAAGTGCCATTTGCAACTCTGAGCTGCTTTTGCTAGACTTCCAAGAAACCTCTCAGTTAATTAGTGACCCCCAGAATTCAAAGCTGCAAAGTGTGAAGGGGCTGTCCCCTTGGGGAGGGCATCAGATAACCAAGAACCTGGCTTCACCATACCATTTTGCAAGGGTAAAACTTTGGCTGGGCCAGAGACAGGGCACAAGACTGTGGCATGAGCCTGGACAGCCAGGGGTTAACTTGCTTTGTCCTGGTTGATGGATTCTGGAATCATAATCCATTAGCTCTGCCTGCGTGGAGTGAGGCCAGGCAAAAGCATTCAGATTGGTCTTTGTTCTGTGCCTTTGCCATCCTTGCCAGGATTGAGGGGCTGTGAATGTGTCCCCCCTCCCTGCCTTGACCAAGATAATGAAAGGATCCTGGGGACTGTTTTGATTGGTGTTGATCCCAAAGCCATCTCTCCCAGGGAAGCATGGAGACTGTGAAACAAATCATCTCCAGAAACATCCCTCCTGGGGCTGCCAACTGCCTAGGCTAAAACTGTGGGGGTACATTACCTTATAGGTAGAAGCCAGAGCCTGGCATGAAAAACATTGACTGCTGTTATCATTAATGTTAGAACTATTAACATCTCAGAAGACTGAAGGTGTTTCTGCAAAGTGCTCCCTAATGGAGGAACCCCCCGAATGGGCTGTAGTGTCTAAGCACGACATCTGTATTCATACCCTGCAGGCTGCGCTACATGGTGAAGCAGTTGGAGAACGGGGAGGTTAACATCGAGGAGCTGAAGAAAAACCTGGAATATACAGCTTCCCTGCTGGAAGCTGTCTACATTGATGAGACAAGGTGGGAGAGGCATGCAGATGGAGAAGGAAGATGTTAGATAGGCAGAGCTCCAGAGAGGGAGGAGGGCAGAGCTGGGATGAGGGCTGTGTGACAGGGACAGACAAAGAGGATGGGGCAGAGATAAAGAGGTGGAGAGCTGCTGAGATAGACACTGCCTGGAAAGGGCTGGAGTGGAGCTCAGGGGTGGAGTGTTTGCTTCACATTCCAGACACTCTGGCCTGATCCCCAGTACTGGGAAAGACAAAGGTAAAAACAGTGATGGCTTCAGGGATGCGAGGGACCTCACCCACATGGAATACTTCTTTAGACCTGTGTTGGCCAGGAGGGGCGACTCTGGTTCTAGTTACTGAGTACTTGTACTACACAAGGATGAATTGAAATATGTCTGTAAATTATATGCTAGATCTTAAAGATAGAAAAAAGAACACAAAATATGTCATTCACTCATTATATGTTTAGTTTTTTTTCTTGAAATCCTATTTTAGATGGATTAGCTTAAATAAAATTTGTCATTAAACATTCCACCAGTTTTAAAAGTCTTTTTCTGCATCACTATTTGCAGATGATATGATCATATACTTAAGCGTTACGCTAATTTTACTTGTATATGTGAAGGCCTGCATGGATGTATGTACACCACATGCATGCCTGGTACCAACATGGAGGCCAGAGAGGTTGTGGGATCTTCTGGAACTGGAGTTACACATAGTTATAAACTATCTGATATGGGTTCTGGGACCTGAATCCTGCTCCTTTGCAAGAATAGCAAGTGTTCTTAACCACAGAGCCATCTCGTAAGCCACTTACCAGTTTCTTCTTACCATTTTAAGGTGGCTACTAGAATAATTAAAATTTCTTTGTTGTTGTTTTTGTTTGTTTGAGACATGACTTCAAGTCACCCAGGTTGGCCTTAACCTTGCTATATAGCTAATGTTTGCCTTGAATTCCTGGTCCTTCTGCCTCCACCACACCTAGAAAAAATGTAAATTTCATATGTGAACTTTGAAGTTTATTTCTGATGGACTATGCTGCCCTGAGCATCCCTGGAAGGTGGTGTTTCATCTTTTGCTAAGTCACATCCACAGTGGTCTCACTGCCTTTACACAGTGAGTTGTTTCACTATTTGAGATGTTCCATAGGAAGATAGACACAAAGAGCTTTAGTACAAGAAAGGAAAGGTGAGGATGGAGGGGGAGAGTCACTAAGTGGGTACAGCTATGTGCAGGGACTCCAGCTGTGACTTTCTTCCTGGTCCTCAGGCAAATCCTGGACACTGAAGATGAGCTTCGGGAACTTCGATCAGATGCTGTGCCTTCAGAGGTGCGGGACTGGCTGGCCTCCACCTTTACCCAGCAGACCCGAGCCAAAGGTCGCAGGGCAGAAGAGAAACCCAAGTTCCGAAGCATTGTGCATGCTGTGCAGGCTGGGATCTTTGTGGAGCGGTGAGATTTGCCCATTCTCATCCTCTCTGACCTCTATAGTGTGTGCCCTCTGTGCCAGCTAGCCTGATCTTTTGTGACCCTATCTGCTCTGAGACTTATTGCCATAGCCCCAATTGGCCAAATTTCTCCTCCCTAGGCTGTCCCTGATTTTTCTATGTTCTTTCTCAGGATGTTCCGGAGAACGTATACCTCTGTGGGCCCCACGTATTCTACTGCAGTCCACAAATGTCTCAAGGTGACCCCTGGGTTTTGGGAAAGAGCAGAAGGTTGGGGGGTTGAAATAACCACTGGGACTACCAGATATGAATTTTTTTTTTTACTTCCCTTTTAACTATTAGTTCTATGTTCTTCTGGACAACTTTTGCTTACCCAAGAGGCAAACCCTTGTCCTCTTGTCTCTCTGGTACTGAGAGACACTGTAACCACCTTTGCTTTCTTGATTCATTGGGGAAGTACACCTAGAAGTCCAATGGGTATTGCCATCCCAAAGGAGACTTGGAGGGGAGCTTTCCTGTCAAGATTGTTGCTTTTCCACAGAACCTGGACCTCTGGTACTTTGATGTCTTTTCCTTGAACCGGGCAGCTGATGACCATGCTCTGAGGACCATTGTTTTCGAGTTGCTGACTCGGCATAGCCTCATCAGCCGCTTCAAGGTTTGGCAGCGTTCTACCTCTACCTCCAGGCAGGACTCCCTAATCCTCTCTGTCTTGTTCTAAAATGAGTAGACTCCATAGCGACCTCATCCTGTCCCAGGGTGGGGGGTGACACCCTGCCCATCTCATTCTTGCCTCCCTTGAAACTGCTGTAATTTAGCTTCTCCCTTCACTCACTGCTTCCTGAGGTACCAGCCTGTAAGTGGTTAGCTTGGGATACTGCTCCTTTTCTTTCCTGGCCTGTCCCCTTCAAGCTGGCTGCCATCTGTCTCCCCTTCTGACTCTGGAGGTCTAGAGCCCTGTGCTGTCATCCTTTGGGATTAGAGTCTCTCCATTTGTCCTTTGGGGGAAGGGAGGGGCCAGAATGCAAACCTGACTACTCTGTCTCTAGCTCTGGTCTGTGCTGGGGATTGTCTGGAGTGGACTAACTCTGGGCAGAACTGGGAAGGGCTGTGTGCTTGTCAGAGAGGAAGACAATCTGGAATGAAGTCTGCTCCAGGTCTTTCATTTGGTGGGAACAGCACTGGGAGGAATTGGGCCAGGAACAAACACTTTGGAACTCACCTCTGGAAGATGAGTGTGGAAGGTTGAACTGTGGGGTATGGGGTGGCACCTGGGGTAGCAATAGATGTTGAAGGCTGAAGTAGCAGATTTTAAAGGGTGTGGACTGGGTAATAAAGGTGGAGGTGTCCTCCTAGCAGTTCTCTCTTACTTCACGGGAACATTGCCCATGCAGTCTCTCCCTGACCTTTGACTCTTCCTCTTCTGACTGAGCTGTTCAGCTGGATTCTCTTCTGGTGCTTCATGAGACCTGGCCCCCTGACCTTTCCTTGTCCACTCCAGCTGTCTCCTCAGGCCAAGAATTTCAGGCTCCTTTTCCTAGTTCCAGCTTTGATATGTAGTTCTCAGATGTACTTCAGACACCAGCTTTTCCCAAACTCCCTCCCTATGTGGAAGAGCTAGGTTTAGGGGGCCCCAAGAGTAGCTGCAGTCAGTTGACTTTACCTAGCCTGCCTGACTGCTTCGCAACTGTTAGAGATAGGGATGTCTACTGCATCCTGGTCAAGTTTCCTTGCTAAGCTCCATGGTCTCTTCCCTTCCTGTTCCCCCTATTCTTCCCTTCCCTCTAGGGACACCATGGCAACGCAAAAGCAAGGGCAGTTGTCATGGAAACAGTCCTTTAAAATTCCCTGAATTTGGGGCACAGCCCTCCAGGGGTAAGGGTGGGGGATGCTCGGGTCTGACTAGTGGCATGTCTTCTTTGTCCATTGTCACTCTGAAGCTCATCTGCAGAAGCCTCCCCAAGTCCTGAGCCTGGATCCCTTTCTAGTCTCAAGGGAAGATTAGCCTTGCAATCTAGGAGCCTTGAGCCTCTTGAAGGAGGCAGAGATATTTCAAGGGCATATCTAGTCAGGGACAGAATTGAGAGTGGACGTATAGAGCTCTGGCTCTTGGGGTGCGTGCACATGTGTGTAAATGCTGTGGGCCTGGTGAGCTGCCCATTGAGGTGGAGGTGATCAGGGAGGAATTCTCAGAGGAACAGGTGCTCCATATCTGCTACAAGGGTGCTCTGTATCTCATCTTATTCTTCCTTTGTTTCTGAGCCCTTCTCCATGGTATTAGATTTGGGGGTGGTGCAGGTGGTTGGAAGGTAGGAGGGAGGCTTTCTTTCCTTTCCTTAGAAATCTCCATGGAAATAATAATTATAGATACTCTTCAGAGAGTACTTACTAAATGCCTTGTACTTTTTTTTTATTAAATCCCAGGTTGGTAGTAGTATCTTTATTTTGCAATTAGGAAGGCACAGGAAAGCATGCGGATTATCCAAGGTCACTCAGGCTGCAGGTGGTAGAGCCTGAATCTGAACTAGCAGAGCCAGTGCTCGTCCTTTGGGCCCCACCCAATTCTTTTCGGGGAGGGTGGGTGGATGAAGTGAGGTGGCGGTCTCCCTGTATTACCCTAACCTGGAACTTGCAAAGGTTTTGCCTCAGTCAAGTGCTGGGATTACGGGTGAGTATCATCACACCTGACTACCTTGTAAAGGATGCTGGGATTGCCTGTCTCATCACTCTTGTGGATCCTTGATGTCACCATTCCTCCTGCAGATTCCCACAGTGTTTCTGATGAGTTTTCTGGAGGCCTTGGAGACAGGCTACGGGAAGTATAAGAATCCTTACCACAACCAGATCCACGCAGCTGACGTGACACAGACTGTCCATTGCTTCCTGCTCCGCACAGGCATGGTGGTAGGTGCCTGGCTATGCTCCTGCTGTTCAGGGCCTGTGGATCTAGAACTAGGAAGCCTTGGCTACTCTTTCAGTGCCCTTTTCCTTATCTTGCTTCCTGGAATCCCAACACCTTCAGAGTCAAATTGCATCCACTTCCTCCAGAGAATTCCCAGGTGTACCACACTTCCTAAACAATGCTGAGGACACACAATGGGGTATAGTGGGCATATGACTGGTGAGGACAGAGGAAGGTCCCTGGCCATTCTGAGAGTTGAAACACATGGCTAGCTTTGATGATGGTGGAGTGAGGAAGGTGTCTGGGAGTGATTGGCAGAGTGCCGGTCCTACTTCATTCTCTTTCTCTTCCCCTAGCACTGCCTGTCAGAGATTGAGGTCTTGGCCATCATCTTTGCTGCAGCCATCCATGACTATGAGCACACAGGCACAACCAACAGCTTCCACATTCAGACCAAGTGAGCAGTGGGGCATGGCAGGAGCAGGAGGGGCCAAAGCTGCCAGAGGAGCCCTTTATAGGGGGCTGGGCTTGACATACAGCTTCACAGGTCAGAATGCGCCATCCTGTACAATGATCGATCAGTGCTGGAGAATCACCACATCAGCTCTGTTTTTCGAATGATGCAGGATGATGAGATGAACATTTTTATTAATCTCACCAAGGATGAATTTGTGTGAGTACAGGCCAGCATGTGCCATCCCTGAAACCCTTATCCCAGCCTTCTTTCCCCCCTTATCTTTTAGTCCTACCCCATCCCGAAAGGACTGATCTCTTCTCTGTTTGTCCACTTAGAGAGCTGCGGGCCCTGGTCATTGAGATGGTGTTGGCCACAGACATGTCCTGCCATTTCCAGCAAGTGAAGTCTATGAAGACAGCACTGCAGCAGTTGGAAAGGTAGCACATGGAGGGGTGTGGGGCAGGGCTAGTCCAGAGAGAGGGTCTTGTGAATCAGGGTACAATGGGCAGTGGTACACCTGAGTTCTTACCTGGGTTCAGAGGCTCTCCTGGCTCCAGGCACTTATCTGAAAATACACCGGTAAGTGTGTGTGGTGTTTGTGAATGTGGCCTTGAATTTGTGTTTAACTGGTCTGATGTAAGGGGTTGGCCAGGAACCTGGATGGGGCTTTTATTGTAATTGCAGGACAGGATTACTCTGGAATGTTGGGAAATACAATCAATCTTTTTGGACATGTCCTTGTCTGAAATGGTAACAATGAAGTGCCTCCTTCCACACTAGCTCCTATTCTAAAGGCCACTGGGAGAGTTGTGTGAGGTTAAAAAAGAACAAAAATGAAGACAGGACAAATGTTATAATTCTATCTAATGCTGTTTAGAAGTGGCTAAGAATGGATAAGTGTGTGTAAGCAAGAATGGAGTTGGTGCCCTGGAGGTGTGTGCTGACCTGTGCATGTGGTGTCTGAATAGAGACTATATGGTCACCATGGGACATTGTTAGGGGGTGGTTAACAGTAAGAACAATGATTATCATTGTAAATAACATTACTAGGTACACATTATGTGTCAGACACTTTGAAATACTTATTATAAGTCATTTAATTCTCAGAACAACTCAATGTGTGTCTTTTCACTTTTGGCTTGAAGAAAATGAATTATGACATTTTCAGTAACTTGCTTAATGTCTCACAACTAGTGGGTGGTAGGTATGAGAGGGAGTCAAATATATGTCCATTGATTCTAAGAGCCTGAGTTCTGAGGTACTTATCTGTGCTTCTACATCTGTACATACATATGAGTATACATGTGTGTAGGCTATTTAGATTTATTTTGTGTGTGTGTGTGTGTGTGTGTGTGTGATTGGAAGTTGGGGAATGGCTAAGGTTTCCTTTTCCTGGAAGACCAGTTTCTTTCTCTTTAACGCTTTCCCTAACCAGGATTGACAAGTCCAAGGCCCTATCTCTTCTGCTTCATGCTGCTGACATCAGCCACCCAACTAAGCAGTGGTCAGTCCACAGTCGCTGGACCAAAGCCCTAATGGAAGAGTTCTTCCGCCAGGTAACCCTGTCAGTGGAACCTTCCTACCCTCTGCTTTGCAAGCTTCCCACCTTTCACTCATGAATGGATCCCAAGCCTGTGGGGTCAAGTCTCTATCAGCTCGACTGGATTCTTGGTTTCGCTATGCACCCTCATTTTCAGGTCATAGGGTTGCATCCTTTTCTCCCATTGCAGCCACTCATCTCCCCAGCCCTCCCAACCCTGAGACATCCATCCTCTTTTCCCAGGGTGACAAGGAGGCAGAGCTGGGCCTGCCCTTCTCTCCACTCTGTGATCGCACTTCCACATTGGTAGCCCAGTCCCAGATAGGTGAGTTTGAGGGGAAGAGGAAGGGAGACATCTGGGCTTGGCCAGGCATGTTCCAAGCCTCCAACTCCCCAAACTGTTCTTCTTGCTGAGGCAAGGATTAAGGGCTGGATGGAGAACTCTGTGACAAAGGAGAAGGATCTTTCTGGGATCTCCTCTCCAAGTTGTCTCCAATGGGAAGGCTCTTTCTTCAAGTCATTTCTCTAGGCTTTGTTATTTGCAGTTGGGGCTGTGCTCCCTCTCACCTCAGCCTAACTTTCCAAGTGAGGCATCTTTGCTGATTAAACACTTCCTGCAGGTTTCATTGACTTCATTGTGGAGCCAACTTTCTCTGTGCTGACTGATGTGGCAGAAAAGAGTGTCCAGCCCTTGGCAGATGATGAATCCAAGCCTAAAAGTCAGCCCAGGTGACTGTGGCTGGGGTAACCACGTGTCCTGGCTCATTGAATGCAGAGGGGATTCCTTTATGCACAGAGACACAGGGTAGAAGGAGGTGTGAGGGATGTGGGCTGCTTTAGGTTTGAGAGCCCCTCTGCTTGTCACAAAAAAGATGGGACTAGAAGGTTGTGACTTACTCCTAGACCTCCAAAATTAGTTTTCCCTTTAAGGGTCTTTGTTGTCTCTCAGATAACACTGTTTTTGTTTTTCTTCTATCAGGAGAAAAGTGTGGAGAGGGAGGGGTACAGTTGTGGGAAGAGAGACAAAGATTTGGGGGTATCTAGAAGAGGGAAAAGAGGATTCTGACCCCTCAGCTTCTTCCTGATCTTTTATCTCTATGCTGAGGGCTAGGAAGTAGGTTCTGAAGAGGGCTGGGTCTTATATCTGGAATTGGGTGTGTGTATGGGGTCTTGTTCCTAGCTTCCAGTGGCGCCAGCCTTCTTTAGATGTGGACGTAGGAGACCCCAACCCTGATGTGGTCAGTTTCCGCTCCACCTGGACCAAGTACATTCAAGAGAACAAACAGAAGTGGAAGGAACGGGCAGCGAGTGGTGGGTGCTGTTATGTATGCATGTGTGTGAACATTCTAGGACTGGTTGGCAGAGCAACAGCTGTCCCCTTTTTGTTAAGTCCCAGGGAACTCCTTGGCTCCTGGAGTTGGGAATGGAACCAGTCAGGCTAAAATAGGAAGCCACAGGAAAGGTTGTTTGAATGACTTGGGCTAGAATGAGAGCTGAAGAGATGATAGGGACAGCCATAGTATTCTAAGTCCTAGGACTTTGTGCACATCATGGTTGGACTCCTTGCATTCTGTGGCTGTCTCCAAATGGTGCCCCTGGAGATCTGGATAACTTGGTGGTGCTGGCTGCAGTGTGTGCAGGGGCTGTGTTTCATGGGGGCGGGGTACAAGTAGCTCAGTTTTGAGGCAGGTGGTAGATGAGGGTCAGTCTTCTTATTTTCCTCACATATACCTTTGGCTCTAGAGAAACTACTTCTTGGCCTAATAACAGATTTCTTGGAACCCTCTGTAGGCATCACCAACCAGATGTCCATTGATGAACTGTCCCCTTGTGAGGAAGAAGCCCCATCCTCCCCTGCAGAAGATGAGCACAACCAGAATGGGAATCTGGATTAGGGAACTGGGGGCTGGCCAGGTGAGCTGGGAGGCAGGAGGTTAGCCAAGCCAGTCTGGCTTCAGGTGGCTCATCTCTGGGCTCCACTCAGCAGGAGGTTCTCCTCTTTCCAGGCAGTAAAGTAGGGGATTGGAGACATAAGACTAAGCCAGGGTGTGGGTGGTAAGCAAGGGACTTCTACCACCTTCTTTGGTCCCACAGTCCTTTCCTGAAGGAAGAAAGGACAGAACAGTACAGGCAAGGCAACATATGCACCAGCCTTTGTGAGATTAGGAAACAGGCACTAGTCTGGGCACAAGGCTCAGTGAGAGCAGGTGAATGAATATGATTTCTATTTCAGTCCAGCTCATACCATTGGCTGCTATGCTTTTGAAGGTCATTAGCACCCAACTAGAGATCAAGGGGGGACTGGGTGGAATTCAGAGAGGGAAGGTCAGGTTAGATATGAAATTCTAGAACAGAACTCTGAAGTGTTTCCTTCTTTCTCTAGGTCCTCACTGAGTCCAAAGTCTTCGATGTCATTAGCACTATCCATCAGGACTGGTTCCCCCATCTGCACCAAGGGAGTGTGTTGGTTGTGGGAGAGACAACTCACCTGAGAGCCAAATGTTGGAGTGGGTGGGGTGTGGGACGGACCCCTCCCCACCCACAGGCCCCCAGTGGTCACTGTGCCCAACCCTTGCCTCTGGACTCCCTCCTTGGCCAGGTGGCCACTTGGGAGGAGTAAGCTCCCTGCAGGCTTCCTACAGTTTGGAGGGGAGGGTCAGAGATGCCAGCCCCATGGGCCCTCCCCATCCTTCTTGCCTCCAAGTTTCTAAGCAATACATTTTGGGGGTTCCCTCAGTCCCCCACCCCAGATCTTAGCTGGCAGGTCTGGGTTTTCCTTCTCTTCCCTGAGAAAGGGCCAGAATAGGATAGGAAGCTGGCAGCTTTCAAAGCCCTGCATGGGAAGGGCAGGTGTCTCTTCAGGTTCCTTCCTAGGATGAGGTGGGGGACATCCTCTTGATCCCATACTTGCACTTCTTCAGCCCCATTCCCTTGCAAATTCTCTCTCTCCTGTGCCCAGACAGTGGCTGGGAGAGGAGAGGAGCCATTGGGGTTCAGTCTGAGGGCAGTCTTTCCTGGAGCCCTCAAGAACTTGGGGATGGTCTGGGATTGAGGGGCTTGTTACCTGCTCTAGCTGGGTTTTTGACCCATTGTCTCCTTCCTGTCCCCGGGAACTAGGAAGCCCTCATCCGACCAATGTCTGTAAATGCTCTGAGGTCTTCCTTCAGGATGTATCTTATGAGCAAAGGAAGGAGAGAGCAGCTAGCCCAGGTGCAAGCAGGGTGACGTATTACCCAGTTGTCACAGAGCAGGTCCTTCCTGCCTCCCTTCTCCCAGAACTGGCCCACTAAGAGATTCCCCCGCCCCTGGGCCCCTGGTGGGTGGAAGGCAGGTGGGGAGGGGCTCAGGGTGGTTGCAACTTGGAGCACCCAGAGCAAGTGCAGCCAGGAAAGGCTCTTCCTGTCCTCAGGCTCCTTGCCCCACCTCACCCCATATAAGGCCAAGTCCAGGTGACTGCCTCCTCCTCTCTTGTAAATACATGCATTTGTACAGTGGGCCCTGTTCTTGTGAAGTCCATCTCCATGGTCATTAGACCTGCCACTCTGAACCGCATGTGACTCCCCCATGCTCTTGGTCTCCCAGACCCCTGCTATAGCCAGAGATCAATAAAAAAGGGAGACTGGCTTGATGTGTGTGGTGTTCATTAGGTAGAAGTTCTCTCATGTGTCTTTTATAGTTATCTTCTAAGCTGGACAGAACTCTGCCATGGTATTTTCCCTGAGTGTTGGAGGGGAATTCAAGTAAAGCCTATCTGGGGAGTGTGTGTGTGTGTGTGGGGGGGGGGGGGGGGCGGTTACACAGCCCTTCACTGCCCAGGCTATGCTCTTTCCAGTTGTGTGGTACTGTTGAAGAAAAGGGGATGAAAGGATCTTGCCTTCCCCCTTCATCTCTTTAATTCTTTGGGAAAATCAGAATCAGCAGTAGAAGCCTGGCTAGGATCAGAGACCATTTCTCCATTTGTGCATGGTTAACATGCACAGGTGCAGGTCTTGACCTGACCCTAGCAGGTAGGACAGTGGGAGAGGTGGCCCTTTGGGTTTCTAGCCACTGTATTTTCTGACAATCAGGTTAGAACAAGGAACAGTGATCACACAATTGACTACCAGATGATCCCAAATATTCCCTTTTTCAGGGATCTAGGGACAAGATGCACTTCCCATTTATGTCCAGCAGATGGCGCTATATAGCAAGCCCTCACTGGTCTGGGTACTTGTTTTAGAGCAGCAATCTCCCCAGTAGGCTGCCCTGCTATGTGGGCAGAGCTTTCTACAGCAAGAAAGGAAAGCCTTGAGGTGACCTGCTACTTCCAGACTTCTATTTTTTTCTTTATGCTAGTGGAGGCTAGGCTTTTGTCAGTTTGCTATTTCCTTCCTTAATTGGCCCTGAGGGTGGGGGCTGTGGGGTACAGACAAGAGCTGGGGGAGGAAGGAATCCCCAGGCAGGAAAGAAGAAAAGCACCAAGGACCTAACACCAAATTTATCACTTTTAAAAACAAGAGATTAAGAAACATCCAGTGTTCATGAATTTCCACACTGCAGTGGTGATCCCCGGATGCCAACTTCTGTCAGACCTGTTTCGGGGGAGGAAAGGGGAGGTGACTGAAGGGCCATTGGCTCTTCCTTCTTTCTGGTCAGCCCAGCTACCCACCTTCTGAAGCCGTTCTGCTGTGGATCTCAATCTGAGCCCCTTCTCTTCTAGGCCCACAATACTTTGGTTCCAACTGCCCTTTACTAATAAATAAAATTGTCTATGCTCTACTTCTATCACCTGTTACAGAAGGTCTACACAACAAACTTTCTATTCATTCCTTTCTGCAGTCACCTGATCCCTCTTCCCTTTGTTAGAGGGAGTCTCTTAGCACAATGGCTAACTTTTTAGTGATCAAATAAAGCTGCTTCTTTGTCTACACGTTTGCTTACAACTACCCTATGAATACTAGCCCCTACAAATACAGTCTACTCTCCTGAAGGCCCCAAAGTCTAGCTCAAGGAGCTTACCAAACTGGCTCCCTGGGAATCCCCTGGTAGCATGTAGGCTGAAGGGTCTTCTGTGCTGGGCTCCACACCACGCTGCTCCTGAGTTTTAGGGTTGGATTCTGCAGGTTCTGGGGAGGGAAAGTGGGTGGTAGAGGGAGAGCCAGCCCTTATAAAGGTGTGCAGCTGCTGAGAAGGGGCCAAGACCCATTGGGAGCGGATCTACCTTGCCGGCTGGGGTTTCTCTGATCACAGTTACTATGATAGCTTCACTATTTTTTCCCTGTAACCAGAGATCGAAAAAGTAAAAATAAAACAAAATGAACCCCCCAAACCCTAAAAAGCAAATAAATAAATAAATAAGTTTAAACTCAAGTGATGCTAAGCATGACAAGAACTGATATGAGGCAATACTGTTTCCTATCCCAGTTAGAGATCACTCACTGGACTGTAGGAAAAGAGTGTGCTTAATTACAGGATGCTCTGCTGGGCATGTTATGTAACACGGAGTGTGTGTACTATATCACTTTCGCGCAATTGGAAATGGTCTGAATTCTGGGATGAATCTGGGAGAAGGGAATGTGGTTATGGATTAGCACCACCAGCGCCACATTCCTTGTGTGGCAGGCTTTGTATGTGTCAAGTATTGAGCCACACTCATTGGAAGACTCCACAGCAACTCCAGCAAAATAGAATCTAGCCCTGCTGGTAAAGTGGCCTGTGGTGGAGGCAGTACTGTAGCCCTGGCTCCGATACAGGGTCAAGTACTGATCTAAGACTGGTGGGTTTTCTATCCCTTTTCCTCAGGATCTCTGAGGTCTAAGGCGGTGACTTACAATAAGACAACGTGAGTCAAATACGTGATGTATGGAATATACCCATGTCCTTGACTGGGTTTTTAGCTATTATTCCATCCCTCCCAGGCTCTGACTCCTCCCAGTACTCCAGTGGGTAAAGCTGTCTTCCTGCAAGGCTGGGGAACTGCATTCTGGTGCCCTCCCAGGATTGTACATACTTTGTGCTGTCCCAGGGGTATCTGGCCTTGACACCGAGCCTGTGTCTGGGATCCCAGGTGGGCAGGACTCCTGGTTCCCTGTGCTCTCAGTGGCTCCCTCAGGTTCTTCCCCTTGCTTCTGTTGCCCTAGGTGATGTTCAACCATCGTCTGGAGCTCTGGAGGCATAGAGAAAGGGAGAAAACATTGGATATAACTGCCTAAAATCTCCCGTGAGAGGTCTTTTAAATTCACTAGTCCCACCATTGGGTCTGTGCATGTTGCTGGGTGCTTTAATTTCCCATGAACTGGGCTCTAAATAAGGAGGAACATTTGCTGGGCAATAAGGAGAGATGAAAGCAGGAGCATAATGTCTTTTCAAAGGCAAATAGAGGGGAAGAGCCTTTCAGTGCAGAAGACACTCCCAATGTACTAGGACCTGTGATCTCTCTAGGGGCAAGAGAGAAGCCTCAATTTGGACTCAAGGAATATAGTACTTTGCATGTGCTGTGCTGATGAGGTTACATGTACTATTTATCTGTCATAGTGAGGAGCTTGGTCCAGGGACCAGCTTCCTCAAGTCCACAAGCACCTCCTTCACATAGCAATAGCTCCACTCAAATAAAGGCAGACCCAGTAACCTCCCAAGGACTTCCTGCAAAGGGTTACTAGATCTACTCTCCAGTTTCAGCCAGAGGAGAAATTGGGGAGGGGATGCCAAACCTTTCATGGTGGGTGTGGTCCTTGTCATCTTCTTCCGTTGCCGTGGAGACATTGACAATGTGGACTGTGAAGGACACAGAGCCCGGATGGGTGCCAGCTCTTCCCACCCTTCTCTGCTTAGGCATGATTTTGGATTAGAGATTAGGGTAGGTGGGCTTTAGGAGTGAGAGATAACTCCTGTTTCCAACAGGCTGAGCTTGGAGACAGTGTATGATGGCAGGGGGCACACATCTTTTTGGGGTGCTTAGAAGAGGACATCAAAGGTCCTGCTGGTGAGGAACAAGGTTTTTGCTTTGGGTTCTGGGGTGCTCAGGGTCTGTATATGCTAAGTGGTACTCTCTTTTACTGAGCTACACCCCAGATTTGGAGGATGAGGGTTTGGCTTTTGAGGGTTGGGCTGAATGGTAGGGGCCAGCTCACCTTGAGAAGTGGGTTGGGGATCCGGTCTTCATCTATTTCTGGGGGAAGTAGGGGGAAAACAGTGATAAGAGCAGGAAACTCAGAGGTTTCCTAAAGACCCGAGTTCTTTTTTTTTTTCCAAGACCGGGTTTCTCTGTATAGCCCTGGCTGTCCTGGAACTCACTCAGTAGACCAGGCTGGCCTTGAACTCAGAAATCTGCCTGCCTCTGCCTCCCAAGTGCTGGGATTAAAGGCATTTGCCACCACTGCTCCGCTAAGACCCGAGTTCTTAAGAAGGTACACAGCAGTAACCTCTGTCTTGAATTGTCCCTGTCCTCTCTGGATCCCCCTGTACTGCAGCTTGGCTTTGTCAAAACAGGCTGGACCCTGTGATCAGCCTAAGCCTGCATCCTGGCCTCAGGTCCTGAAGTCTGTGAAGGCAAATGTGTGGCCCTTCTGCAGCATCTAGGTCTCTTTTCCCTTCCAGTCATTCTTTCACCCCCAGGCCAGAGCTGAGCTTTCACAGGAGCAGGGCTCCCTGAGAGAGAATAGCAAACTTGTTTTGGTCAGGGTTCATAGATGTGCGTCATTTATGAAAGTTGGGGGGCGGGGAGAGTTGGAGACTTTGGCATCTCCGATTTCAGATTGGCCTGGTCACTTCTTTACACCTACCAAGCTCCTCTGACATTCTCTAAGACCTTGTGTTCGCAGACCCCGGTGAGGACTCTGGTGACCAGAATTCTAGCTGCTCCCTGAGCTGTTTCTAACCTAACCCTCTGGGGATCTGATGCTAGATGATGGAGACAGTCTCTCCCCCTCACAGCTGTCACTACTGCATTTGGAGTGGGGATAACGGCATCTCAGTTGCTGGAGAAACCTACAAGGCTGTTGTCACAGCAACCTGCACTAAGTTGACCATCCTAATTCCTGGGGGCTTAGGAATCAGGTTGTCCCTTCTCCTCCTAGCAGACCTCCATCTTTCTAAAAGCAAAACAAATCTTGCTGAGCCAACATGGGGGAATCTCTACTCCTGAGGTTTGCCATTTCTCTCTAGCACCATTCCCTCTTACAAGGGGTTACCTGGGGACGACTGGTCACTGGTCAGCACAAGTGTGGCAGGGGTAGGGCGGCGCCTCCGAATCTGGGTTAGGGGAGGAAGAATAAGAGGTCAAGTTCCCTAGGAATACCTCCCAGGCCGACTCTGCACATCCCTCAAAAACTGTCTGGTTATTCTGGCCCATTCCCTTCTTCTGGGTTGAGCTGCTCTTGGGGACACAAGAAACTACCCAGGCTGCCTACTCAGTCCCTAACTTGTATTGCATCGTCACCCTATCCTTGTCCTCCCCAGTTCTCCTTTCAGAAACTCTGTCCACTCTGTGCATTGATTTCTGGCCTTTGTCCTTCTGTCCATCCTGGATCAATGGTCAGAAATAACATGAGAGGTCAGAGGACTTTCCCTCAGCCTCCAGTCTACCCCTGTAGCAAACATTCACGCTTCAGGGGCTCATACCTGTCTGCAGAAGGCCTCCCTCAGGCTCACCCACCATGAAGGAAGGGCTGAGTGCACCCCTCCCCTGACTGCCACGGTCCCTCAATACTCTAAGGTTTCACTAGCCTTGGACACAATGGGTTTTTAATTGGTCAGGGAATAGGGGGAGTGGTCCCAATGGTGAACAGGACCTGAGGAGGGGTCCTGGGTAGAATCCTGGCCAGCCCCAGGGGAAATGAGTATATAAAGCTAATCAGTGGCTAGAGTCCCAACTGAACCCCCTTCCTGCTGCTGGCTTTTCTTCTGGTCTTGCTATCTATTAAGCTGATTGATGCTGAATTCTACAGACTATTGGGATGTGTAGTTTTTCTCTTTCCGGGGAAGGTTTGGAAGAGAATGGCACCACATGGGTGAAGCTCCTGCTGCTCTCTCAAGGCTGTGGGTAGGTAAAGCTAGCAGTCCTAGGGAAGCAGGGTCTAGTGAGGACCCAACTGATCAGATTTAGATCTGTTCATATTTGTCTCTTGGCATCATCACCACTGGCAATGGTGGCTGGAGGTGAGGAGATATCTAGAATGTGAATAGTAGGAGGGACTGTTTGAACCAGCGAAGGGGCTCTTTCCAAAGAAAGAAATATCGTGTATAGAATGGAGTGACTTCTTGCTTCAGGGGAAACCAGTGGCATCTGCTTTTAGTGACATTTCAAGGTCCCAGCAGAGCCAGACCCGTGTGTGTGTGTGTGTGTGTGTGTGTGTGTGTGTGTGAATATTAAATGTGAATTGTCTCTGACTGCTCCTGGTATAAGTGTATGGGAGTGGGACCACCCCTTTGCTTTACTTTCTTTCTGTTTCTGTTTGGGTGGGGGTGGGGTGGCCACTGGAGAGGAGTGGAAGTGACTGTGGAAGGGGGATCAGTAGCTTAATGCAATACCTGTATTGGGAACCCAAGGAGCCCATGATCAAAGGTCAGTAAGACTCTGAGGTTGGACAGACCCTTACTTACCTTACTTAACAGACCCCCCCCCCCCACCTCAGACAGGGATTGAAGCACTCTGAGTCTTTGAGAATTGTGGTGTTAGGAGGCAGGAGGCAGACTCCCTGGATACCAAGAGGCTCCTTTCTGTTTCTGCCCCTGCCTCACCTAGCTCTCAAGGACATATGAAGGTTGTGGTGGAGGCCAGCCCCCGCACTCCGCTGTACACTTAGCTTCCCACTCTTTCTTCACCCTCCCACTCCCACCCCATGGTTTTTTTTGTTTTATTTTTTTTTAGATTTATTTGTTTGTTTTATGTATGAGTACACTGTAGCTGTCTTTTCAGACACACCAGAAGAGGGCACTGGATTCCATTACATGTGGTTGCTGGGAATTGAACTCAGGACCTCTGGAAGAGCAGACAGTGCTCTTAACCGCTGAGCCATCTCTCCAGCCCTCACTCCCACCCCCATGGAAGTTGGGGTAGGAGTTCCTGCTATGCTTGGAGCTTTTGCCTACATGCTTGTTAACACCAGGAAGGTTTGGGGCAAACTTTCAGGCCCAGGAGACAGATCTCTGAAGACTAGAAAAGAGCAGAGTCCCAGCTTTTCACTCACTCTGGCTCCCCAACACTGCCATGTGTCCCCTTGTGCTTCCTTGTCCCCAGCTCTGTAAACCAGCTGGCCTGCCCTCCTCCATCCCCCTTCAACACCAAACAGAAGCAGGTGTTAGGTCCTGTCTGCCAGTGGGCGGGGCGGCAGGTCTCTGAACCTCTGGCTCCCACAATCTCCACTCCTGAGTCTGCTTTCCTGTTACAAAAGTCGTCTTAGCCAATCTGCCAGTCTCTGGGCATAGACATATTTCTTGAGCCCATAGAAACACTCCTCATTCTCCTCATCTCAGGTGTGTGAGGTCTCAACACACCCTCTCCAACCCCTTGATCCCCAGGTAGGGAGAGGAGAAGCTGGGGTACCTGGTCCTCCCTGGATCTGAGAAGCAGAAGTTTCAAAGTGCACACCACTTGGGTCCCTTTTCATCCACACCCAATTCTATGAATCAGCTCTAGCAACGTGGAAACCTCATTCTCCTGCTCATCCCCAGAGATCTGATTCTTTCAGGTGGAGAGCATGACAGTGAGTGACTGGGGGCAGAAGTCCTGGGGAGCTGGATGCTCTTGGGGGCGAATGGTCTCCACATGCCAGGGAATGCCAAAGAAGACAGGCTGCAGATAGTAGCCTCTTCCATACGCTCGCTGACGCTGACACACACTGCTCACTCACACACTGCCGCCTCTGCCAGGCTGCTCAGAGCTAAAAATAGGCCAGGCCAGGAGGCTGGGCCAGGGCCCTGCACTCCCACCCGGTGAGCCAAGCTTTCTTGGTGACTTGCTCATGGCTAAGCTTGGACCCCAGGCCCAGATGCTCCAGTTCGCCGCGCTGCGCCCTGCATCTCACCCCCACTCTCTACTCCATAGGGCAGAGTTATACCCAGGTCCCACGTGCTCCGACTTGCAGAAGGGAACATCAGCTTGCAGACCCCCCCCACTCCCACCCCCCGCCCTCGCCCCAAAACTCCTCCATAGCTGTCCTCATCCCTTTGGGTGCCACACTCAGAGCCCAGGTGCGGATGACTCGGAGGGGAGGAGAGCTGTCTCTTCTGCCCACTCGCTGCCCCCCCCGCCCTGCGCACCCTTCCCGGCGGTACCCTTCAGCTTAGCAATGCCACCTAGCCAGGAAACTCTGGGGATTGACTAGGTGTGAGGGGTTGTAAGGTCGCCAGTGGCGAAGGAGGGGTAGTGTCCCCATGGCTGGGCAGGGAGTGAACGACGCTCTCGGAGACACCCGCCACAGGGACCCGTACTGGTGACGAGGCGTGGCTCCGCTGTTGGGGGAGGGTATGGAGACCCCCGTAAACTGGGCGAGTGCGGTGAAGAGGTGCGGTGCCGCGCTGGGGCGAGGCAGGGATTCAGGTCCCACTGCCTTGACCCGAGTCCTTCGCCGAGTCCCGCTGCCCCGCCCTGCTTGTACCTGCTCGGCCGCCTCCGGGTCCAGGTGTGGCTCCAGCAGCGGGACCGTAAACTGTATCTTCCGTGGGCTGTTGTCGGGCTCCATGGCTCCCGGCCCGGCAGCGGCGGACCTCGGGCTGGGGCGGGCGCGCTCCCTCTCCGCTGCGCTTCGGCCCCGGCCCCAGCCCGGCGCTCGGCTTGCAGCTCCTGGCTCGGCGCGCCCCGCTCCGCTTGGGGACTGTGTTGCTGCGGATTGGCTCGTCACCGTCCCTCCCGGCCCCCTCCTCCCCCAGTCCCGAGCCTTAACCCCGTCGTGGCTGCGCTGGCGGCTGCGCAGGTCGCCGCCCCTCGAGCTAACGAACCAGACCTGGGTGGGTCGCTGTCCTGGCCCACCCGCGGCGGGGGGGCATCCAGGTATCTTAGAATTCTGGGTAGGGGTGGGTATGGAAAGGTGTTATCAAGAACTTCTCCAAGCAGGTGCAGGTTTCAGGGTCTGGAAAAAAGGAAGGGCACAGCTCCAGAGGTAGAGTATGTTTATAATCCAAAGGAGATTTCACAAAGAGAAAAGATTGAAAGGAAATTTAGGTACGCAGCAGGACGGATTAAAGTTAGACTAGGAGGGAACTTCCCCTGAGGCCAAATACTAGAGTGGATGTGAAAACTTTGAGGGCAGGTGCGAGCTTTGGCTACTGTCCAGGGAACACTCTGGACAAGAGAGAAAAGAGGGGAAGGCCTCAGAGAGTCTCTAGAGTAAGGCTTTCTGGAGTGTGAGTGGACCAAGGGTTTAGGGAGAGAGGGCCATTTAGGGTAAAGAAGACGCCATGGAGGTGAAAGCCAATCCTGCTTGTGAAATAGATTTCACTTTCTGCTTGCTACATTGTGGGGCTGCAAAGTAGGTGAAAGGCCTGCAAGGGGGTTACAGGGATGGAGATTGGGGGTGGAGAAGGACACCCCACCAGCGTGGCCTGTTTACAGATGGCTGGTGTCCACTTTCACTGTTGGCAGGACAATGAAAATGCTCTGCCATGCTCTGCTGTGACTATTGGCATGGAAGTTAGACTACTAGAAGAACTTACTGGGTTGGTATGGGATCAACATGCCACTCAGTACTAACCAGTGAGGGCGACAGGATATTCATAGGAACTGAAGTGCCCTGTACTAGGGTTAGGGTCACTGGACAGAGAGAGGTGGGTAGTGGACACTGGGGAGGGTTCCTGATGGATTTAAGAGGCTCAGTGGGACTGAGACAGAGAAGGAGAAAGCCTGTAGTGCTGGAGGAGGTGTATGGCAGGCTGGGAGATCAGTTTCTTTGTAGTCTTAAACTAAACAGAGGGCAGGGTCCATACAGGTTTAAGCTTGGCTCCAGGGAACAGGCCTTGGTCATCCCCCAACTCTAGGGGCAGCTTTCAACCTCAGTCTGGGATCCTCTGGTCTGCTTTCCATGGCCCCTTCCCCTCTTCCCTCCAAAAATAGCCCCACCCTCACCCCCTTCCTCCCCTAGGGATCCTTTTACACAGCAGACAGGCTCAGCTTTCTCCAGGGTAAGGCCAGGTTGCAGCCACTCAGCAGCCCTGAAGGTTCTAGCCAGTTACTCCTCCGTTTGCTGTTAGTTGAAGTAATGGGACTCTGGGAAGGCTTCTCCCAGCCATTTTGCTCTGTTTGGATAGTAGGGAAAATGTTCAGTGTCCCTGGATCCTGATGTCTGTGTACCCACATCCCAGCTTGGGGTGCAGGGAGAGGTGGTGAATCAGTATAACATGGGAGATAGGGCAGACAGGGCACTAGGTGCCTTAGGGCTGGGCCATTATTTTCCTTCTCTTCGCTTCTCCCTCCCACACATACTTAGAGGCAAAGTGCTTCTAAAGAGGATTCTCTGTCCTCTTGGCCAGGCCTGTATGACCTGAAGGTACAATCCCCACCCCTGATTCAGGAGTTCAGCCTCCATCTCCTTTATATTTCCATCTCTCATAGCTGAGGATCCATGGGCAAGGGACCTAACATGGAGGCAGGCCACATCTAATGTAGTCCAGTTTTCTTAGATTTCTTCCATGTTCCTTTATTTCTTTCAAATTTTAGCCCTGGAATTCCCTTATCAACCCCCATATTCTGACTTCCCTTGATCTGAAAGTTCCAGGCTACGTGGGGGCCGAGAGAGACTTAGAGGAGTTGAAAAGAGGGGTCTTGGGAGCAGTTGGGGAGGGGTGGTGGTTGAATACAGCAGGTTGGGGGAGGTGGTGGTTAGTGAAGAGAGTCAGTGGGAAGAGAGCTCCCTGGCCACCACAAGGATGAAGGGCTGGCAGGCTGGAGGGAGGCGGAATGGGCCCCAGCACAGCCTCTGCAGCCCAAGTGGAGTGGTGACTGTGAAGGTGTGTGCATGTCGTTTTGATCTTTATTTATGCCTTGAGCTGAGTGAGTAGCTGTAAGCACCTGCTAAGCATTTGGGAAGCAGAGAGGATTGCACACATAGGTCTGGAGAGTTGCAGAGGTCTGTGCCTGTCTGGAGAGAGCTCCTAGCTGAGCAAGAGTGAACCTGTTTCTTTCCCTTTTCAAATGTCTATGTGAGCAGTGCCCAAGTGGTCACTCCTTTGCTGCAACCCATGTGGCAGAGCCATAACTACTCTAGGGCATACTTATGGCTTATGAATATTTAAAGTTATAGGGGATGTGACTTGGTGATGCCATTACCTAATGATCCACTCTCCCTGCTGCTTGTGCAGTCTTCCAGGTTAATGGACTGCACCTTGATTTTGCTGATCTACCCTCCTTGCTCCATTAACTTCAGTGTTAATTTCACCAATCCCCACAACTATGCCTGAGGGTGGTTAATCAGGGTGCTAGGTGATGGGTCCACCTAGGCTGGAATTTGGGAGGTCAAGTTCAAAACCTTCCTCTGCTACCAATGCCCTGGGTGGCTCTGGGATCACCCTGCTCCCCCTTGGGAGTCAAGGCAGATGTCTTCCTGCTCTAATGTTCAGTCTAAGTTGAGCAGGCCTCAGCCAGGATGTCACAGGGCCAGGGTGAGAGCAGGAAGGACTTTGCCTTCAGCTTTCAGACACCCTGGCCTGGTCAGGCAGCAGAGTGCACTCCTGGGGGGTGGAGTGCATGGTGCTTGCACACTTGGCCACACAGTTATTTGTACACACTTGCTCCCACAGTTCTGCAGAGGAAAGGCTAGCAGCTGCTTTTAAACCCCAAAGGAGCAACAAGCCCATCTGCATGGTTTCTTGGGAAGCCATGTGCTCATGCTAGGTGCTGCTGTTTCTTAAGCCTTTCTAGAACCACTTCAGAGCTTGTGGCATATATTCTGAACATCCTCACTGTGGCTTCTGACCTATGGAGTGAGTGGCTTTGCTCTTTTGGAAAATTCCAGAGTTGTTAGGGATCTAGTCCTATGAAGTAGTTGGAAAAGAGTAGTGGGTACCATTTTTGAGACTGTGATTCTGCAGGCTTCCCACATCTAGAAGGCCTCTCCACTGGAGATATTTTGGCCTAATGAGGCCCCAAAGCCCCATTGGCATGGATGCATGGTTTCTGTGATGAGCTGCAAGAGGGAGCTTGTGAAGGCCCATTTGCCTGTGAAAAAGCCCTGTCACTGCAATTCTGCCAGGCACTGGTGGCAGTCTGTAGCTGGTGCTCTTGGAAATGGTGCTGGCGCTGCTTATTCAACTCACTCTCTTTCAAAGTGCTTTACTATTCCACTAACCATGGTGAACACTGGTTGAGGTAGAAGACACTTAGGAGCAGCCATTCAAATCCTTAGGCTAGAGACCAGAAGCACTTGATCTAGGGACTGGCATCATGTCAGTGCCCTTGCTGCAGCAAGCTAGAGGACAATGGCAGAGCATGGGCTAGATGACTTCTTGAAATACATGGGTGCCCAGATGGTCATCATTAGAAGACCAACCAATAGGTAGCAATTAACCACAACCTTCTTACAGGTTGAATTGATCATTTCAACAAACATGTATGTATATACCTGCCAGGTACTATATTAAGTTCTGCAGGTACAGCAGAACTCAAAACAGATTCACTGTCCGTCTCTGGACCTCTTTCAGTCAGCCTAAGTGCCAGCTGGTGGTGGGTGGCCACTACTATCAGTCTGGAGTGTCATAAAAGCAGAGGGACAAGATGCTGTAACTCCAAAGACACACACACACACACACACACACACACACAAACACACAGACACACACAATACACATACACACGCACACGCACGCACATGCACACGCGCACACAAAACACACACACAGACACACACACAAACACACACGTGCACGCACACACAGAGACACACACACATACACATACACACGCACATGCGCACACATGCACACACGCACACAAAACACACACACACACAAACACACACACACACACAGAGAGAGAGAGAGAGAGAGAGAGAGAGAACAGTATGACCTTGGGCTTCTCATGCCTACTGTGCTTCTATTTCCTCCAGACTTAGGTCCCTTCAGCCTGAAGGTCTACCTGGGCTCAAATGCTAGCTCCATCCTTTAGTGTCTGTGACCTTAAATAAGTTGCTTAGCTTTCAAACTCTCAATTTCCTCAGCGTTAAAACTGGCTTAACCATAGGCAATCCTGTTACATAGAAAGGATTGGGCTGATGGAATCCCCAAATGGGTTACATCCATTATGTGCTTGCCAAAGCAGGACAGAGGAAGGGGCTATTATTGATGCTTTCAGAATTCAGAGGGAGGATGTCAGTAGGACATTCCTGTCTCTTTTCAGTTAGGTTCTGCTTCTCCTCATGCTTGTCAGATCAGCTGTTCTTAGTGTCCAGCTGTGTCCTCATCAGCATGGGTGATCATCCTACCCTACTAATTAACACACACCCTGTTAATGATTAAATCTAATGACTTTGACTTAGAGGTGGGATGATGGAAAATTCCCTAGCCACAGGACAGAATGAGGGTAGGTTACCAGGAGTAGGGAGGCCAAGGCACCCCTGGGTTCTGGTATGTTGTTGTAGGTTGCTGGGGGAGCATATGCCAGCTTTCTTCCTGAGGCTCTCAGCAGGGGAGAGTGGCTGTAGGAGGGGGTCATTTGAAAGTTATAGCTTGTGAGAGAGCTCTGAGCCCCAGTCCAGCTCTGCATTTTTCCAAGGGTTAGCCATCCATCAGTGCTGTGGCTGAAGGGACCTGGCTCCGAGGTTTCCTAGAGTATTTGTGACAATGTACAACTAGCTGGGGGAGGGGGACTTACAATGGTGGGAATTCATCCTCAGTTCTGGAGTCTAGAGGTTTTAGATCAAGGTGTCAGAAGGACCTGGCACTAGAGAAGAGTACCTCCTACCTTTTCCAGCTACTTCTAGATGTTTTTGACTTATGACAGCACAGTTTCAGTTACGGCAACTATCTTTATGTGCCTGCTTCCTTCATGTGTATCTCTATATAGGGACATAGCCCACCTTAAATTCAAGGCAATTTCACCTGGACACTCAAGTAATGACAACATCAGTGACTCAGTTCCCTTTCCGAGGTTCTACAGGGAACATACATTGAGCTTGTTAACAGCCAAGGGAAGGCCTGACAGGACATGGGCTGGCTAGTGTCTGGACAGCCATCTTATATGCTGTACCTATGTTCAGGATGGCCCAGAAGGTTAGTGACTTTGGGTTTCTATTCTGTCCCCAGAAGTGCTCAGGTCCCTGGTGGTCTTGAGCTAGGTCTTAGGTCTCAAAGAGGATGCTTCAGTGGCTAGGATCCCTTTGTCCCTTGAGGCTGCTACATTGCAATGGGCCTGAGACAGACCTATGAGGAGCCCTGTGCACCTCTACCAGAAGCCCAGTCTCATTCTTACCTTTCCAGACAAACTCTGAGAGCCAGTAGCTGTTTCCCAGGCTGAAGCTCCTTAATGCTCTCTCTCCTAAGCTTCTGTTAGCACCCAGGCTCCAGAACATGCTCTTCCCAGGGTCCATATACTCAGCTCTGGGGAAAACAGGTACTAGTGACCCATGAGATTTAGGGAAAGGGATGAGGAAAGGGATGGGGCTGGAATGCTGTTCTTTTTCACAAATTCCCCTCTCTTCTTACTGAGACACCCCACTCCAACCCAACAGTCTTGATTCGGCTGAGGCACCTGGGAACTAGCTTTTAAATTTCCCTTTATCTCTCCATGTGATTATTTGGGTCCTTTCTTTGACATCTCTTCTACAGCAGTTTGCTGCCTGTGATAGTTGATCTAGATTGTTGCCTTGGCTGGGTTGTGAACACATCAGGGTGTGTCTGTGAGGGGGTCTCTGAACTAACCAATGATTTAATCCACTGTTATGTTCAAAATGTGAACAGAGGGCCTGAAGAAATGGCTCAGCAGTTAGGAGCACCTGCTACTCTTACAGAGGACCTAGGTTTGATTCCCAGCACCCACAGAGCATCTGTAAGTTCAGTTCCAAGGGATGATCCCCTCCTCTGGCCTCTGTGGGAATTAGGCATGTGTGTGGTGCATAGACACATAGGCAGGTGAATATCTATATGTTGTAGAAATGATTTAGTCCTGGACCGGGATTTCTACCCTATCTTATACCGTTTTATTCTTGAATAAAAACCACATACTACCTCTATATTTACAATAAGCCTTAAATAGCACAAGAGCTGGGCAACTGCCTAGTCTCATGCTATTAGAATCTACTTTCCTATTAGTACCCCGAGTTATTACTTATTATGTTTCATCTGGGCTGCTCCTAACTCCAATTGGTTAGCCCTCAGGGACACATTCTCTTGACTCCTAACACATGTGGCTTATTCTTTTCCTGCTCTTGTACGTCTCTCCTCATGGTTCTCCTCTGACCCCAAGCCCTCAAGAAACCTAAACCCCACCTATGTCTCCCTCTGCCCAGCTATTGGCTGTTGGCATCTTTATTTACCAATTAAAATTAACTTGGGGCCAAGGTGTACGTTTGAATTCTCTCCTATCTGGGACAACCAGGTCTTGGGGCCTTGAACTTAATATTACAATAGATAGCAAAAGACCCATACGCTTAACTCTAAAAATATATGAATATACTCTTGGGAAATGATGAAGGTTGGAAGGTGAGGCCTATGACATGCCCTTGGGAACTCCATCCTGCTTTGACCCCTTCTATTACAGTCCTTTGTTTCCTGTCCACATACTCCTGCTAATATGCCCTGCCTCACTGCAGGCCCAGAATCAAGCAGGCCTTTGTTTAGGTAGTCATGTTGATGAGACTTCGTGGGTGTAGCTTCCCTGACATCTGTAGGAGACACAGTCTCACAGCAGAGTTTTGTTTCTCAGGCTCTTAAAAATCTTTCTGTGCCCTCTCCCTTCCAAAATGTACCATGAACCTTAGGTGTAGGAAATGTGTTGTATAAATTAGGGCTCGGCTCCACCACTCCACGTTTTAATCAGTTGTGATTTTCTGCAATGGTCTTTGTCTGTTGCAGAGAGTGTTTTCACTGATGAGGGGTGGGAACTACACTTGTCTGATGGTATAAAGATATATAATTAAAATGTGGTTATGTAAAGCAAACGCTGTAGATTCTCCTTTAAGATTCACAACTTCCCTCGCCCTAGGTAGCTGACTAGATTTCCAATGCTAGTGTCAAGTGTGTGTGTGGGGGGGATTTGTTTTATCCAGTCTCAGGAATCCGGGTGCCCCCAGGGGTGGGTGTAGGCTCAATCCTTTTGGAGTCTCAGAGGGTTCCCTGGTGTTGTTTCCTGGATTTCTGAAGTCTGACATACCTCTTCCACTTGAAGTATCCAAAGTGAATCAGTCCACATCTAACACTGATAGCTGCTTACTTAGCACCCACATTGCAAGGGGTGCAGAGGTGGAAGCCACCCTCACAGCCCTGGTGAATCCAGTCTGGGGAGGGAGTCCTGAGAACAGGCAATGAGATCTGCAGCAAAGAACACTGAGGACAGAGCAGAGGAAGAAACTGCTTAAGTTTCCAAAGGAGCACAAATTGGAGTTTCCTTCCTTCCTTTTCTTCTTTTTCCCTTTCGAATGAGTAGGGTTTGGGAGAAGAAGAATGTGAGAATAATAGGGAGGTAGATTGAGATAGTCCTGGGTGATCAGGAAAATAAACCATAGTAAGGAAGGTGGAAAAGGGGAGACAGACATCTGGGGCTGCTGGAGCTGTGTTGAGGGCTGAGGGGAGACTGAGGTACAGTCAGAAAGCTGTGAGAAGTGATCGGTTTCCAGTACCAGGGAGGAGGATCTGAAGCTCTATGGTGCAAGGGTTTTATTAAATTTGGATGTTACCGTGGGGGATTGGAGCGTAAGAATCTCAGAGCAGAGACACTTAGATATGATGTTTATTGGGCACAGAAGTAGACTCAGCTTCAGGAGACTGGATTTTAATGAATGGATGAGTGCAGACCTTTCATGGAGTCAAGCTGGTCTTGGGACAATCCTGATTCTTCTAGTAATTGAGTGACCTTGGACTGATGTTTTGCTTTTCTGAGCTCATCTCTTTATCTGTTGAATGGGGATAATAATTCCTACATCCTAGTGTTGTAGCAGGTATCAGGTGAGATAAGGCCTGCAAAATTCTCAGCACAGTTCCTATTAAGAGTTTGCCAAATGGAGCACTTATTTATTCGAGAGATAATTATCTTCAGATATTTCAAACCAAATCTTCAGTGCTTTCTCAGACTGAAGTGATGGAAGTTAGAAGGAGAGAGGTTCAGCATGGCTCAGAGGGGACTTGCTCACTAGAGCTACCACAGCCTGTAGCATCTTGCCTGTGCTGAAGAGACCTCTAGCTGGAAGTGCCAAAGCAGAAGCTGGGTGATGGAACATGGAGGGTAGCTCCTTCTAATTTGGATCCTGCTCTGGAATCCCGAGTGTTTCTAAAACTATGGTGGATGAGTGAAAGATCCTGAATCCACTGAAAGAGAGGGCTCCCGAAACCAGGAGAGGAGCCAGCAGTGGGTAGAATCAGTGCTTTGTGAGCCCAGGGCCAGGTCATATGAATGAATAGCTGTCCTGTCTCCTCCCATCAGGGAAGGACCTGCTGTAGTGCAGGTCTGTAGGGGCTTCCTGTTCTTCCTCCTGCCCCACATAATGGATCTCTGTTTCTACAACAAAAGTTTGGAAGCGGGGGAAGACTTCATGCCGTTATAAAAACCCGAATCCATCCCATATACACAAACATTGAGAAGACCTCCTGAAATATAACTTCAGGCTTTCTTACTGTGACTGGACTTCAGATACTGCAGTCTCTGGGCAGGCATCTTTCTTTCTCCTCATCTTTCTTCTAACCTTTCAGAGGTTTGAGTAGAGTACAGAGGACTTCCCAATGTCCTTTTCTTTCCAGCCAACCTGAGAAGTCCTTATCTGCCATCTTTCTTTATGATCATTTTCACTAAAGGAGAGAACCTTATCCCTAGTAAGCTGGTGGCCACTTAAAGCCTCTTTCTGTCCCTTGTTTGATAGGAAAGGAACAGCTGATGCATCATTCATCTATCTGCTTATTCATTTCACTCAAGAACTCAATTCTAATTAATCCATTAAATTCCAGCTGCTCCATATAATCACAATTCAAGGTGCAGTAGGAAAGTAATGAGCAGGAACAATCAGTTTGTTCCCAGGTTCCATGGAACAGAAATTTGTTTTTGGTTTTTTTGTGGTAAAACATGTTCAATCTATTAAACAAATATATAAATGAGATGATTTCAAAGCGCAGCAAGTTCAGTGGTAGTAGATAAGCGTGTGGTGACAAAAGGAACTTGTGAGTTGATGAAGAATAAGGTAGCCAGGGAGGCTTTCTCCAAGAACAGAGAATTTGAGCTGAGCCCGGCATGATGAGAAGGTGGCAGCTATGCAAACCGCAGTAAGAATATTTCAGAAGGTATATGATCACCATCAATACCACTTATGGAGCTAACTCCCAGCATCTACATGGTAGTTCCCAACTATCTATAACTCAGTCTCAGGGTCTACAATGCCCTCTTTTGGCTTTTAAGAGCACTGCATTCACATGGTACACAGACATACATGCAGGGAACACCTATACACATAAAATAAAAAAAATAATTAAAAGTAATTATATGGACAGGAGACTTGAGTTGGAAAGATGCTGATGTGTCCAAAGCCCACAAAGGATGCTGGAATAGGTAGAATATATTTCTGAGGAGAGTGGAACAGAGGAGGCTGGGAGCCAGACCATGCCTGGTAAAGAGTTTACATAATCTGAACTGCAAGTGGGCAGCACTTTTTACTCAGCAGGGTGGCTGAAATGATCTTATATGCACTTTGAAGAGATTACTTGTCCAATACTGAATGGAGGATGGATCAGAAGAGGAAAAGTGGAAGTACCAGCCTAGGTTAGGTGACAAACACTGGTGTGGAACTGGGAGAAAGGGAGAAATCATAACTGATTCCTCAGTATGTAGCTTGGGAAGGGAGTGGTGATAGTAAAATAGGAAGATGAAGTGCAGAAGAACATGAAGTTCAGATGTAGCAATGGAGCCATCATATAGCACAAGAAGACTAGAAGCTGAACAGGGTTAAGATGGCATTTCCATAAAGCTCAGAACTTTTAAAATATTTTTAATTTGTTGAGAATTTCGTACTATGTATTTTAACTATCCACTCCAACTCCTCCTTTAACTTCTCTCAGATCAACCCACCTCCCTAAGTTCTGAACTTTGTGTTCTCATTTAAAAAAATAACCCATCAAACTCTAATTTATGCTGTCATACAGTTATGAATTTTTCTCTCCCATTGTGTGTCCCAGCATAGCTGCTCCAGCTCTCACCTTTTTCTTGACTCAGGTGGTTGGAAGGTTTAGAAAGGACAGGAAAACAGATTCCTTATCTGTCAAAAAAAAAAAAAACCAAATTATAATCTGCTTGTATTGTTACTTTTCTTAATGCTGTGAGCAAATAAATAACTGAAGAGAACAACTTAAGGGGGCCCAGGGAGATCACTCAGTCAGTGGTAAAGTGCTTGTTGAGCAATCATGAAGGCATGAATTTGATCCCCAATATCCATGTAAGAGGACATGTGTGGTGGTGGACACTTGTAATTCCAGTGCTGGGGAGGATGAAACAGGTGTATCCCTATGTTCACTGGCTAGCCAGTCTGCAAAATAAGTAGGCCTCAGGTCCCAGAGAGATATCCTGTCTCAAAAATCAAGTTGGGTGGATAGATCCTAAAGAATGACATCTGAGGTTGATCAGTTGGTTACTCACATGTACATATGCATGCATACACACACACACACACACACACACACACACACACGTATGTCTTCCACCTTCTACAGAGGGAAGCAACTTAAGGGAGAAGGATTTATTTTGGTTTGTAATGTAAGGGGTTACAGTCCATCACAGAGGGGGGAAACATGGGGACAGCTGGGTCAATGGTGGCAGGAGTTTGCAGTAGAATCCTATTTCCTCTCATCTTAGTGGAACAAGAAGCAGAGAGCAGAGAGGAAGTGGGGCTGGGCTATATAAAACCCCAAAACCATTCCCCAGTGAATTACCTCCTTCAGCAAGGTTCCACTTCCTAAAGGCTCCACAAATCTTTCAGAACAGCACTACCGGCTGGGAACCAACTATTCAAATACATGAGCTGATGGTGAAAATTTCACATTCATTACATTGTCCTAACATGTGCTCATCTCCTATGGGCTAACACCAGCAACATGGCAACAATGAGCTACAAGGAAGCTGGGGAAATATAGTCATCAGCTGTATGGGAAAAATGGCTGTGTCAATGTATCAGAGATCAGGATCAGGTCAGATTCATGTAGACGGACTCTTAGAGTAATAGTAACAGAAGGGCAGGAGGCTGTGGACAGAGTGCAAGATCCTTGAATTTAAGGTTCTGAAGGTTATTGTAGCAGCACGGGTGGAGGTACAGAAATCAAAGACTTGAGCAGCCTAGGCACTGGATCTGCACAAATGGTGAAGACTACCAGAATGACATGAACACAGGAAAGAAGACAAGGCACTGAGACCATCAGCAGAGAGGAGAAGCTATGGTCTAGACTTCATGGAAGAGAGACTTTAAAGGAGGAAGACTTAGTTTAAAGCAGCAATGGGAGTATAAAGAACATCATCCCTTTAGTTTACAGCCCCATGGAAAAAACAACAATGTCGGCCACCCAGATGCCCCAGGACTCCCAGGGACTAAACCATCAATCAAGGGGTATACATGGTTCCAGGCAAAAGTGTGGCAGAGGAATGCCTTGTCGGGCACCAGTGGGAGGAGAGGTCCTTGGTCCTGTGAAGGCCCAATAGATGCCCCAACAAAGAGAAATCGAGGGAGGGGAAGTGGGAGTGGGTCAGGTGGAGGGGCATATATTTGGAGGCAGGGGGTGGAAGGAGGGGTTGGGGGTTTTCGGGGAGGGGGGAACCAGGAAAGGTTTTAGCATTTGAAATGTAAATGAAGATTATATCCAATAAAAAAAAATAAAGAACATCCTTCCCAACTTTGGGCCCTGAATGGTTAAGAGAGGAAGCAGTTTCCACTCGAGCAGCTGCAGGAGTTGTAGGATTTTCAGGGAATCTTAAGATGTTATCTAAGATGATATATTAGGACATTTAAATAAGGCATTGGGAACTTAAAGCCATTTTCTCAGAAATCTTAGAGAGCACAAGAAAGTGGAAGGGATGGAACTGAGGACTGGGTGGGGCTGGGGACTGGCAGAACCAGGTGGAATAGGCGAATAGGGGTCTGGACAATAGGTATTTCTTGAGGCTTTGACTTGGTTCTGGTGATGACTGGTGTCAATATCAGAGGTATGGTAGCAGTAATGTATCTTACTCTAAGAGTCATCAAGACACTGTGTAACTTTGATCATCTGCATAGATGGCTTGGACATCCCAGGCAGGTGATTCCCAAAGGAGCAGGATATATATGGGAGGAGAACAATCAGTGGATTCCAGAATATCTTCATCACAGATCCTGTGACTGTTGGGGTCCATGGGCAATGGGGAATTAAGACTGCAGATGGAATTAGGTTGCCAATCAGCTGCTTTTAAAAATAAATAAGGAGACTGTCTTCCATCATCCAGATGGGTAAAATAATCCCGCGAGTCCTTCAATGTATATGAAGGAGATGGGAGACAGCTGAATTGATGGCAACGGAAAACATGGGCCAAGCATTGTGGGTGGTCACTCAAAGCTGGAAAGTGCCAGGAAGCAGATGGTCCTAGAAAAAGGGATATAGTTCTGCAGGAGCTCACTGATTTCACCCCAGTGAGACCCATCAGGGGCTTAGGAACTGTAGAGATGAAAGATAATAAATATGTGTTGTTTTAAGCCAACGAGTCTGTGGTAATTAGAAACTAATATGAGATGAAAGGCTTTTCTCTCATATGACTGCCACCTCCTGCAGGCTGCAGTGCTATGACAGCTGGGCAGAAGAATGGTTGTTAGTTTTATGAGGCTGCATTTCATGAGGGGTGGAGTTGGTGCCTTAACAGCTGTGCCCCTCAATAGCTTTGCATCATGCCTTTCTGCCTTTGGTGAAGAGGGTGAAGGCTTGGTTGGGGATTCCCTCCCCTCTCTTTGCCTCCTCTCTGCTGTTTGATTCTTTGATTATTGGCTTATGCAGGAGGAGGGTGAAGACGCCCCTTTGGATCTCAGTGGGTTTTGCCAGTTTTATAGGACCAGAGAGTTTGGAGGTGCTGTGGCTTGCTGATAATGATCTGGCCATTAAGAAAATGAATGCCTTGCCTCCGTTCTGCTATCATTTTCTGGTGTTTCTCCATTGGCTGGGCTCAAGTGTGGAGGATGATATGCCATGGGCCTCCCTGTAGATTCAATGGTGAAAGACAGTCCTTGGGACCCGGTACTCCTATATATTTTGAAAGCAAAGGTTCTAAAGGTTTCTGAGGTGCAGCTATACAAGTGAAGCTGAGGCTGAAATAAAATTGCCCCAACTCCATGTGGAGACACAGTACCAGACTGAGACTGTGGTTTCAATGTGTTAGTCAATAGCCACTGATTGTCCACTTGACTTTGAAATGCTTTTAGGACCTTAGAATGAACTATGGAGGGATGTTCCCAGCATTCCAGGAAGTTATCTGCTCTTGGGCAAGTGAGGCTTACACGTTAGCTTCCCCTCTTTAGTTCTCCCCTTTCCTCTCTTTTCTTCTTCTCTGCTTTCCTTCTCTTTGTATTAGGGCTATAATTAAGGGCCTTGTCACGTAGGTTAGCTATCACCGAGTTACACCCCCAGACAAAAGACAGTATTTTCTTGAGAGTTTGAGTTCTTAGAAACCTGTGATGAAACAGCAGCAGCAGCAGCAGCAGCAACAGCAACAACACAACAACAACAACAAAGTATTCTCATACCTAGATACTTTTAAGGGTGAAACTAGAAGCCATTAGGATATTCCTTACTAAATCAGGGAAGATGAATTCACAGATTTAACAACCATGTAGCATCGAGGGAGGCCACTAGAGGGAGCATGGACCCAGAAAACCGGTAGTCACTAGTGCAGAGTGAGAAAATGGAGACTTTGTGATCTAACTCCATTATTGGATAAGTTGTAGAGGACCCAGTTAAATTTTTTAAGGAATATTGCTCATGCTCTGAGAAAACATACCACATAGTTATGAAGAAGATAAAACTCCTTCTAAAGAGAATTTGTCACTAAACAGATCAAGTTATGCTTACATTAGAACTAAGGGGAAAGAAACATTCAATCTGTAAACACCACAAGGTCGTAGATGAGTCAATGTGCTTGCTTCCCTACCCGAGTGTAAAGTCATACTCCAAACAGTCTTTCTTCGGAAGATGTTTACCCCTACCGGTTTAGCTCACATGATAAAAAATGCTAAAACGCTGATAAGGCTGAGAGAGGGTCCTTCCCGAGGAAGCCAAGGCTCTCTCTCTCTTCCCACATACTACCTCATTTCTGCCCCATGGCTTCTGGCACAAACAAGATGATTTTTGCTGAGCTAAGAGCTTCTGCACATGTTTGAAATGCATGAGGGGGCTGTCTTTGAGATACTTTCTATTCGTCTTGTCCATTTTAAATGCCAGGCTAAGCAAGGCAGATTCCTAACTTAAGCCCCTGAGCAGCCATGATAACTGCAGGAGGAGCATGCAGAGGCAAGCCTCACAGAAGAGTGGGCTTCAGGCTTCCTTGCAGCCACTCAAGGGGTGCTATGGCTCCTCCCTTTTAAACATTGTGATCTTGCACCTTGAAGTATATTAAAGATTTCCTTGGCACCTCTGCTCTTACACCCAAAACCTCTTGAAGGTAGTTCAGGGTACATGGTTACCTTGGGACGTGAGTACATACTGAGTTTTGTGGTGTGAGTTGGTGCCACTGTATCCCATGTACCCTTGTTGCTCTGACTTGGAAGAAAGATCCACAAATTATTTGAATCAAGTGCAACCACTTTGGGGATAGGCCTTCTACCTGAGCAAACTCTCTTTCTCAGGTCGGGTCTGTGGGGTCTCAACTCACCTGGTCCAGTATACCTTAGCATTCTGGTATGCTGTCTCAGGTAGAAAGAGGAGAGGCATCTGTCCCTACTTTGTCTTTGGAAGCTTAAATTTGAGAGTACATTTACTCCTTTTCTTTGAATCCTGACTACTTAACATCTATGACAATGTGGAAATTTCCTTTCATGCCCATACAAGGAAATCACTGAGTCAAGTTGAGTGGGCAAATAAGCCTGGGAGTGGTGGGAGCTGGATCCTCTTAAGAAAGGGGAGGTTTCAAAGACCTAAATCTCTTTGCAGTAAAACTCTTTAGCTAAGAATAAGTAGTTAGGAGAATAAGAAATTAGGAGATGGGGAAATTTTGTAATTTCATTTCCTTCTATTTTAATTTTATTTTTATTTTTTTTGAGACAGGGTTTCTCTGTGTAGCTTTGGCTGTCCTGGAACTTGCTCTGTAGACCACACTGGCCTAAAATCTCATAGGGATTTTCCTGTCTCTGCCTCCCACATGCTGGGATTCAAGGGATGCACTACCACTGCATGGCATATTTTAATTAAAAATTAATTTATTCTTCTACACAATATGTCTTGACCACAGTTTCCTCTCCTTCTATTCCTCCTAGTCACCCCCTCAGATCTCTGTACTGGTCTTCCTCAGGAAAAGAGTAGGCCTCCCAGGGACATCTATTAAATATGGCACAATAAGATACAATAAGACCAAACACAAAACCTCATATCAAGGCTGGGTGAGGCAACCCAGTAGGAGGAGAAGGGTCCCAAGATCAGGCACAAGAATTAGAGACACCTCCATTCCAACTGTCAGGAGTCCCTCCCAAAATACCAAGCTAACAACCATAACGCATGTGGGGGGACCTAGCACAGAACCATGTATGTAGGCTTCACAATTGCTGCTTTGTCTCTGTGAGCCCCATGAACCCAGTTTAGTTGATTTCGAGGTCCATGCTCTCCCAGTGTCCTCCACCCCTCTGGTTCTCATAATTCTTCTCCCTCATTTTCCACAGGGTTTCCAAGCTTTGAAGGGAGGGACTCATTGGGGACCTCCAATCTGGGCTCTCTCTCTACCTAATGTTTGGCTGTGACTCTCTGTATCGGCAACCATCAGCTCCTGGAGGAAGCCTTTCTAATGACAACTGGACTAGACACTAATCTATGAGTGTAGGAGAACATCACGAGGAGTCATTTTATTGATATTTATTTATTTAACCGATTATGTTTGGTTCTACTTTAGGTCTCTGGGTTTTCCAGTCCTGGTCATTCAAACAGTGTTAGGCACGTGCTCCTGCTTGTGAGGTGAGCCTCAAATTAGACCAGTGTAATAAGATACACTGATAAGAACCTGTTCAGCCAGCACCTGAGGTTCCTAAATTGCTTCTCCATGCTAGTGAGACATTTTGGTACTCTAAACCCTTAGCCAATGACCTTTGCCCATCCTGGATGTTCCTACCCTCAATCCCCTAAAACTTTATAAGCCTTGAATTACCCTAAGTAAAGTTGATCTGCCTCCTGATAGTTGGTCCCAGTGTGGTCATTCACTGTACATACTTACAGGGCTTCTGACACCCCCTCCCCCAGTAGTCCCTGCTCCTTCTGCCCTTGTAGACCATATTGGTCCATGATCCATGAAGGTGAGGAGACCCACAGCTTGGTTACAGAAGATAGAGGGTCAGGCTCCGTATCCTTCATTACTAGGAGTACTTGCTACGGTCACCCTTGTAGATCCAGGCAGTTTTCACTGCACTAAGTTTCCGCATCATCCCCAAATGCCCTCCAATTCCAGTTGTCTCTCCCTGTACTCTCTCCATCCCTCCCCCTGTAATCTTCCTATTTCCATCTCTACCAGGTCTCAGTTCACCCACAAAATCTATTCATTTCCCCTTTCCAGGGAGATCCGTGTGGTTCCCCACTAGAGCCCTCCTTGTTACTTAGCCTCTCTGGGTCTGTGGATTGTACCATGATTATCTACTTAACAGCTAATGTCCACTTTGAGTACATGCCATGTTTATCTTTCTGTGTCTGAGTTACCTCACTCAGGATTGTTTTTCCATCTGTTTGCCTGAAAACTTCATGATGTCATTTTTTTTATAAAGTTGCTGAGTAATACTCCATTGTGTAAATGTACCATATTATTTGGCTAAGGGACATCTAGGTCATTTCCAGTTTCTGATTGTTATCAATAAAGTTGCAGCGAACATGGTTGAGCAAGAGCCCTTGTGGTGGAAGGGAGCATCCTTTGGGTATATGCCCAAGAGTGGTAGAGTTGGGTCTTGAGGTAGATTGATTCCCTGTTTTCTGAGGAAGCACCATATTGATTTTCACAATGGTTGTACAATGTTGCACTCCTCCAGCAATGAAGGAGTGTTCCCTTCGCTCTACATCCTCACCAGCGTGAGTTGTCACTTGTGTTATTGATCTTAGTCATTCTGACAAATGGCTATTCTGTAAGATGGAATCCCAAAGTAGTTTTGATTTGCATAGCTAAAGATGTCAACATTTCTTTAATTGTTTCTTGGACATTTGAGATTTCTCTCTTGAGAATTCTCTGTTTAGATCTGTACCCCATTTTTATATTAGATTATTATTATTCTGATATCTAGTTCCTGGAGTTCTTTACTCATTTTGGATATTAGTCCTCTATCAGATGTGAGATTGGTGAAAATCTTTTCCCTTCTGTAGACTGCTGTTTTGATCTATTGACAGCGTTCTTTGTCTTCATGAGGTCCCATTTATTAATTGTGGATCTTAGTGCCCATGAGATCGGTGTTCTCTTCAGGAAGTTGTCCCCTGTTCCAATGCATTCAAGGTTATTTCCCACTTTTTCTTTTGGGTTCAGTGTATCTGGTTTTATATTGAGGTCTTGGATCCACTTGCACTTGAGTTTTGTGCAGGGTGATGATATGGATCTATTTGCGCTCTTCGCCATGTAGACATCCAGTTAGATCAGCATCATTTGTTGAAGATGCTTTCTTTTTTCCATTGTGTATTTCTGGCTTCTTTCTCACAAATTAGGTATTTAATGCTGTATAGTTTTATGTCTGGATCTTCAATTTGATTTCTTTGACCAACATGTTTGTTTTTGCCAATACCATGCAGCTTTTATTGTTATAACTCTGTAGTACAGTTTGAAATCAGGGGTGGTGATACCTCCAGAAGTTTTATTATTGTTCAATATTGCTTTAGCTATCCTTTCCCCCTCCATATGAAGTTGAGTATTGTCCTTTCAAGGTCTGTAAAGAATTGTGTTAGAATTTTGATGCAGAATGCATTGAATCTGTAGATTACTTTTGGTAGAATGGCCTGGGCGATCCTTCTATCTTCTGATATCTTCTTTAATTTCTATTTTTGAATCTGGACTCACAAACCAAAACCTTTCACTTGCTTGGTTAGAGTTACCCTAAGATATTTTATATCATTTGTAGCTATTGTAAAAGGTGTTGTTTCTATGATTTCTTTCTTATTCTGTTTACCATTTGTACATAGGTTGACTACTGATTTTTTTCTTTAATGCAGTAATTTTTCTGAAGATGTTTATCAGCTGTAGGAGTTCCCTGGTAGAACTTTTGGTGTCATTTATGTATACTACATCTGCAAATAAAGATACTTTGACTTGTTCCTTTCCAATTTGTATCTCTTTGATCTTCTTGGAGATCAAGAAGATAGCTTTTTACTGATTTTAGTGGAATTGCTTTGAGATTTTTTTCCATTTAATTTGATGTTGGGTATAGGCTGTAAATTGCCTTTATTGTGTTTGGGTATGTCTCTTGTATGCAGCTTGTATACAAGCTCTTGTATGTCTCTTGTATCCCTATTCTCTCCAGGTCTTTTATCATGAAGGGGTGTTGGATTTTGTCAAAGGCCTTCTCTATATCTAATGAGTTGATCAGTGCATTCTTTCTTTTAGTTTGTTTGTTGGTATGGTGGATTATACAGACTATTTTCACATGTAGAAAAGCAGTAAGGGAAAAAGGGCAAGTAACTTATAAACGCAGACCTATCAGAATTACACCAGACTTCTCAACAGAGACCATGAAAGCTAAAAGATCCTGAGCAGATCTCATACAGACCCTAAGAGAACACAAATGCCAGCCCAGGCTACTATACCCAGTAAAACTCTCAATCACCATAGATGGAGAAACCAAGATATTCCATGATAAAACCAAATTTACACAATACCTGTCCACAAATCCAGCCCTACAAAGGATAACAGATGGAAAATACCAACACAAGGAGGGAAACTACACCCTAGAAAAAGCAAGAAAGTAATCTTTCAACAAACCCAAAAGAAGATACCCACACAAACATAAAAATAACATCAAAAATAACAGGAAGCAATGATCACTATTCCTTAGTATCTCTTAACATCAATGGACTCAATTCCCCAATAAAAAGACATAGACTAACAAATATTTTTCACACAAATCTTCGATTTTATCAGAAAATATTTGTAATTCCTCTTTCAATTAATTAGCAATGTCTTTTTATTTCTACCATTTTATCTGTATAATTTCCATGATAATCTTCAATTTTAACATGTTTTTTTATAAATTTCCTCAATTTTGTCAGAAATATTTTCCATGTAAATCTCTGATTTTATCACAAAATATTTTTAATTCCATCTTCAATTAATTTAGAAAGGTTTATTCTATCTACCATTTTATTTGTATAATTTTCCATGAAATAGTTAATTTTAATGTGTTTGTCTATATATTTCTTGAATTTTATCAGAAATATTTTCCATGTAAATCTTCAATTTTACCTGAAAATGTTTATAATTCCACGTTCAATTTAGAATTATTTTTATGCCTATCATTTTATCTGTATAATTTCCATGATAATCTTCAATTTTAACATGTTTTTCTATAAATTTCCTCAATTTTATCAGAATTATTTTCCATGTAAGTCTTCAAGTTTATCAGAAAATGTTTATAATTCCACTTTCAATCAACTTGGGAATACTTTTATGCCAACCATTATTATATGTATATAAAATTTTCTGTGATAATTTTCAAAAAAAAAACCTTTCTGGTTCTGTGCTGGTTTTAGTTAGGAAATTTTAATGACAACTTCTACTTCCTGAGGGGTTATAGGCTTATTGAAATTGTTTATCTGCTCTTGATTTTACTTTGTTAAGTGGTATATAGAGAAAATCAGCCATTTCATTTAGATTTTCCAATTTGGTGGAGAATAGGATTTTGAAGTATAACTATATGAATCTCAGTGTCTGTTGTTATGTCCCTTTTCATTTTTCATTTTGATAATTTGGATTTCTCTCTGTCTTCTAGTTAGTTTGGATAAGGGTTTGTCAATATTGTTGATTTTTTTCATTAATTTTTTGAATTCTCTTTGTTTCTAGTTTATTGATTTTAGCTTCAGCTTGATTATTTCCTGCTGTCTATTGCTCTTGGGTGTGCTTGCTTCTTTCTCTTTTAGAGTTTTCAGGTGTGGTGATAAGTTGCTAGTATGAGATCTCTCCAATTTCTTCACATAGGCATGTTTGTGCTATGAACTTTCCTTTTAGTATTGCTTACATTGTATCCCGTAAGTTTGGGTATGTTGTGTATTCATTTTCATTGGATTCTAGGAAAACTTTAATTCTTTCTTTATTTCTACCCTACAGTAGTCATTCAGTTTCCATGAGTTTGTAAGCTTTCTGTTGGTGTTGAAATCCAGCATTATTCCTTGGTGGTCTGATAGGATGCAGGGAGTTATTTCTATTTTCTTTTATCTGTTGAAATTTGTTTTGTGTCTGAGTATGTGGTCAATTTTAGAGAAAGTTCTGTGAGGTGCTGAGAGAAAGGTGTATTCTTTTGAGTTTGGGCAAACTGTTATATAAAAATAGGTTGGGTCCATTTGATTTATAATACCTGTTAGCTCCAGTTTTTCTTTTTTTTTTTTTTAGTTTTTGTGTGGTTGACCTGTCCATGATGAGAGTAGGGTATTTAAGTTTCCCACTATCAGTGTGTGAGGGTCAATATGTGATTTAAGCTTTAGTAATGTTTCTTTTACAAACATAGGTGCCTTTGCATTTGGGGCAAAAATTGAAAGGTCACCTTTGTAGATTTTTCCTTTGATGAGTGTGAATTGTCCTTCTCCATCTAGTTTGTTTGATATTAAAACAGCTACAACATCTTCCTTCTTAGGTTAATTTGCTTGGAAAATCTTTTTCTAGTCCTTTACTCTGAGATAATTTCTATCTTTGATGTTGAGGTATGTTTCTTGTAAGCAACTGAGGTTATTACAAGTAATAGATCCTGTTAATCGGTGTCTTTTTATTGGGGGAACCGAGTCCATTAATATTTAGATATATCAATGATCAATGATTGTTAGTTCCTGTTATTTTGCTGTTGTTGGTAGTGCTTGTGTGTATGCTTCCCTTCTTTTGGGTTTGTTGCTGTGAGATTATTTATTTCCTGTGTCTTTGTGGGTTTAGTTAACTTCTTTGGGTTGGAGTTTTCCTTTTAGTACCTTTTGTAGGGCTGGCTTTTTAGATAAATGTTTAACTTTATCATGTAATATCTTATTTCCTCTCTCTATGGTGACTGAAAGTTTTGCTGGGTATACTAGTCTGGGCTGGCATCCATGGTCTCTTAAAATCTTCAGCACATATGTCCAGGCCCTTTTGGTTTTAGAGTCCCCATTGAGAAATCAGATGTAATTCCAATAGGTCTCCCTTTACATGTTACTTAGTCTTTTCCCTAGCAGTGTTTACTATTCTTTCTTTCTTTTGTACATTTCCTGTTTAGATTACCATGTGGCAAAGGGGTTTTCTTTTCTGATTCAACCTATTTGGTGTTATGTATGCTTTTTGTACCTTTATAAACCTCTCCTTTTTTAGGTTAGAGACATTTTTTTTTCCCTGTAATTTTGTTGAAAATATTCCCAGGGCTTTCCGGCTGGGACTTTTCTCCTTTCTCTATTCCCATTTCCTTTAGGTTTGGTCTTTCCACTAGGGTTGGTGTGCCAGATTTCCTGGATGTTTTATGTCAGGAGGTTTTTAGAGTTAACACTTTCTTTGAGTGGTATATTCATTTGTTCCATTGCATCTTCTCAATGCCTGTGATTCTTTCTTTCATCTTGTGTATTCTGTGGGTGAAGCTTGCCTCTGTAGTTCCTGTTCAAAATTCCTAAATTTTTTATTTCCAGAATTCTCTTAGTTTATGCTTTCTTTATTGTGTCTATTTCCATTTTCATGTCTTGAACAGTTTATTTGTTTCCTTCAACTTTTTGTTTTTTCTTGGCTTTCTTTAAGGGATTTATTTATTCCTCTAGTTTTTTTGTTTGTCTCTTCCTGGATTTCCTTAAGGAATTTATTCATCTCTTATTTAAGGACCTCTATCATCTTCATATAGTTGATTTTAAGGTCTTTTTCTTGTGCCTTATCAGTGTTGGAATATTCAGGGTTTGCTGTGGTAGGATGGATATAGTGGTGGCATACTGTCTTGCCTGTTGCTGATTGTGTTTCTACACTGGTGTCTATGCTTCTGGGTTTCAGGTGATTATAGGTCTTGGTGCTGATTTCTGAGTTTGTCTTTGTTAAATGGACATTTTGTTCCTTGTTTTTTGTTTTGTTTTGTTTTGTCTCTGGTCTTCTGGCAAGTGTGGCTTGTGACTGAGGAGGGGGTTTCAACCTGAATTGGGGACTGGACTTCTAGCAGCCAGAGTGACTTCTGGTTGAGCAGAGGGTCTCTGAGTGAATTGGGATCTGAGACCAGGTGAAGAGGAGAGGGGATTGAGGATAGTGTGGGAGTCACTGAGAGAGCTGGGAAGGTCCATGGATGCGTGGTCTTCTTGGACTTCTGGTTGATGGTGTGGCCTCTGGTTAAGCAGCTGTGTTTAAAAGAGGGTATATTTGAATTCTGTTCTTTGTTTCTTCTGAAATTCAAAGGGGGCTTATGCTAAATTTTAGTGGCTTTTGGGTCACTAGTGTTGAGCTGTTTACCGTTTTATTATTGCTACATAGGGCTTATTTTGTAACCCTCAAGTGAGCTGTGTTGAGTAGAGCTACTGAACACAGGCACAGGTACTGCCTCTGATGAGGCAGAGGTGGAGGCAGAGGCAGTAAGAGTCTAAGGCACTGTACATTTCTGGAGTCAATTCCTGTCCTATTTAGATCTACCTCTGAGGCCCTGGGGCTCACAGTTACCTGGCTCTCTGAATGTCTAGGAGGATACAAAGCATGGGGTGAGAATCTTTATTCACTTTTCCAAATGAAAGTGGGGATAAAAATTAATTTTAAAAACAGATTAAATGAGTAAATATACACAAAGCATTCAGAAATAGAGCCAAACCAATGGATCATTTTCTTAGATATTTGATCACAAATGGCCAAACATTGAAAGTGGAGACTGCTTTGACACTGGCCTTTTTATTCATCCTTCAGGCTTATTCATGGATAAAAAAAGAGGAGGCTACTCTGTGTTGGAGCCTTTCCCTCCTATGCATCTCTTCCTCACAGGAGTACCAGAGGGGAAGGAGGGTGGTCCAGATAAGGTGCTCACTTGCTAGTGGTTTTTTCTGCTCTGACTCTGTGATTCAGGGAGTCAGCAGGGGTACAGTGAATGGACTGTAGAGATTGGAAAGTCCCTTATCCTGAAGTCTCTTATCCAGGAAGCTACACATTTCCAGTTTATTGGCACAATTGCCATATCATAAACTTTGGTATCAGGAAGACTCTAGGTTGGTCCTTCTGTCTTGTTTGGTAGATAGTTACAGCTGAGATACTGGAGAGTACCAGGAAGCTAGAAGAAAGGTCTTCCTACTCTGGAGAAAAGTCAGAAGGGAAAGAGGTGATTTTTCTGGGGTTTCTGATTTGAACAGATTTCTTTCAGACTTTTCTCAGCCAAAAGAGTGCCAACCCTACATTGCAGCAGCTTAATTGTTCTGTTAATCTCTTGAGCCTTATTTCATGTGAGCTGGGGGTAGGATGCTGAAGAGCAGAAATGCCTCTCCTTCTTACCACCCTCCCTACTCTTGCATAGGCAGTCTTCTTTTCCCATGTTATCATTTCTCCATGTTTCATATGTATTCACAGTGAAAACTGCTTAGGGTTGCAGGAAAGTCAGAACAAATTAGGTAGGCAGGCCTGACAGGCACTTGGTGGATGTTAGCTGTGTGAGTTAATGCGAAGTTCTGTCAGATGAGGCTATGGGAATCCTAAAGAGAGGTGAAAGCAAGAGAGTACAGGGTGGGATCTAGGATTAGATACCAAACAGTTCAGAAAAGGAACAGGGAGAATGAATAATCAAGAGTGGCAGTGTCCAAGAAAATTAGTGAGGAGAAGATTCTAGAGGACATAGTAGTTTCCAGTCTTTCAGAGACAAAGTAGAAAAGCCAGAACTAAGAAAAAGCCATGAGGCCTGTTGTTGTATGTGGCCTTTGGGAGAGCAACTATAATGGGCTGGTGTGTGAGAGCAGGCAGACTATAGTGGGTGAGTAGGAATGGAGGTTGTCCATATTGGAGGAGCAGAAGGATGACAAGGATCAAGTTTTGCAGAGGATGTTTTGGATGGGGAGACTTGACTAGACTTGTAAACTGAGGAGGGTGAGAGGTTTGGATCTAAAAGAATAGGATAGCTAGAGAGGAATACTAGTAGGGTGAAGATGTCCCCCTTCCCTTCCTGGGCCTGATAAAGTCACCAGAGAGCTGGGTTTAGGTTGCAATACTTTAATGTAAGACACCAAAGGGCAGACCGAGAGGTGGTGGTCAGATGAGCAGAATGTGGGTGATGAAGGCACCACCTAGCATGGGACTTAGTGATTAGGCATTTTTGTCTTCATGGCTTAATGACACCATTGGCGCCAGGGATTGTGCCTTCCGTACCATTTATAAATCCTTCGTTTATTTTACCCAGTTCTTTCTCTACTGTCTGGCTTGACTTGGTCAGTTTTTCCTCTGAGGCGGTTGCTGTAATTTGAAGGTAGAAATGTCCAGTTACAGTGGGTTCCCATTCACACCTCCATCCTCCCATCCCAACAGCTTCCTGCAGTGCTGGCAGTTGGTTTACACTTAAAATTTGTCCTTCTAGGACTTCTTTTTCCTTTTTAGAGCCTCCTATCTATACAAGCTACTGTCTGCCCTGCCTTCCTCTGCTTACCGACTCTCCAGACATTTCCCTTCTTCCCTGGCTCATACCAGCTGAAATGGTGGGTTTTGTGGTCTCTTCCAGTTGAGATGACCCACTCCTGAGTCCGTCCTGGGCCTCTTGACTCTCTGGTTTGGCAGATTCTATCACCACATTATCTTTGGAAATCAGCTCTTCTCTAATGATGGAAGGCTCCTTGGAAAGGTCTTTACTGGAAGTACTTTCCTTGTTGATGTAGCTGGTGGGAGTGGACTGGGCAGCTGGAACTAAGGATATATAGGGAGTGAGGGGCAGAGAAATCTTCTGGGAGAAAAAAGGTGTCTCTTCACATGGTGCATTTGTGTTGAGTTATTGCCCAACTGATCTACAGTAACATTGGGGTCCTATGCTACCATTTGTATCCCTGAGTTCTTCAAAGGCATGGATTAGATTGCTAATGGATTAGATTAATCAAGAATTTCTGCTACTCCAACCCCAGGAAAATCCACCTTCTCAATTAAGAGCCATTTGCAAACACTTCTCCCTCCGATTGGCTTATATGAGAAGCTTCTTAACCTTGGTTCTTCCTTCTGAATGCTAAGTGTTTTTTTCCTTTAGCTTCTCAGACTTCTCCTAGGTTAAACTGGGAAGTTAGCTCATGATTAAACCATGTTTACAGTTAATCTGTAAAACTGAACCCATCAATGTTTAAAGTTTTTGGGCTATGTGGTGCAGTGCCTATAACTGAAGAGACTCCCCTTGTCTCTGGGTGAGCTGAAACATTATCTGCCAGCACTTGGGTGTGAAATGCTGTCCCCATTTCCAATTTCCAATGACTATATAGCATGAGTTCTGTACAAAAGTTTCCTGTCCCCCACCCCCAAGTCTATGGCCCATCAGTGCAGCAGGAAGAATTAAGGCCAACAGCAGGAGGGACCGTTTGCTCACTTTCTCCTAACATCATTCACTTTCTAGTCTTTTGCCACCAACAATTAATGGATGCTCTCATGAGACTTACTGGCATCTGTGGGCTGAGCCTCCATGTGGGGTTCATCTTTGGATCCTGAGGAGAGAAGATAAACTCTCAAGAGATCTCAAGACAGTTAACATATGAACTGGTCATTTGTAGTTACCCCATTGCAGCTTCCTCAACCTCCCTTACTCTTTGTTGTTTGTTTGCTTTAGATAGGGTTTTGCTTGGTAGTTCAAGATGGCCAGGAATGTGCATGACCCCCACTGCTTCTGCTTCCTGAGTGTTGGAAATGCAGGTGTGCACCATCATGCCTAGCTAGTCCCTTATATTCTCTTCTCTACACTTCCCTTAGCATTTCTAAAATACTGTGTAATCTTTTCAGTATGTTTATTTTTTCTTCCTCCTCTAATGAAATTTCAGTGGTGACAGAGGTCTTTATGTAAGCTATTAGTGTATTCTAAGTCCCTGGAACTATATGGTACAGAGTGAGTGCTATGGATAGCACTTGATGTGGTGTGTGCATCTTGCTCTCATTGTTAAAGGAGTTAAGGAGGTCTAAAGCAGTGATTTTTCTTGGGTTGTGCTAAACCAGCCTCTGGTGATAGGATCTAACAAAATCTCTGTTGACCAATAGTCTGTCCTGTTTTGGGTTCAGTCTAACCTCTGAACCCAGCCCTGGTTTTCTGGGTTTCTGTACTCATGGACTTTATGTCTTCATGCCCACTTCCAGCTGTGGCTTTTTCATTCCATGTCTTATCATTTCTCCACAAGGGTGGTGATGTTGCTTATCTGACAGCCCCATGGCCTGTAGGAAACTAAGGAGAGCAGAAAGAAAGGCACACTTACCAGGCAGGACAGCAAGAGAGGTGGCAGCAAGGCTGGCAAATAGCAGGACTGTGAAGAAGTTCATGGTGGCACAGGAACAAGGTCTTCTTTCCCTGGAAAGCTGTGTAGAATGCTGGAGTAGCAGTCTTGCTGGGGCTTTATTTATTTGGGGGTAAGGATGCTGGACAATGGTTGGAGATTAGACCAGGAAGCAAGCCAGGCTTCCCCTCCAATTCCCGTTCGGACTACATTGGGTTTTGGGAATTGGTGTTTCTGGGAAATGAGTTGGCAAGAAAGTAAGGCCCTCAGCCTTCCCTTTGGCCTAGTTACTGCCATGGTGTGCCAGCCCCAGGTGCCATCTCTTTGTACCTTTGGGATAACTTCCTGAGTGGTCTCCCTTCCTTAATGTTACTCATTACTGGTATTATTTTTACAGTTTCCTATCTGATTATTTAATTATTATCTGTTTCCTTCAGAAGAGTGAAACTTCTGTGATGCTGGGATTATTCTTGCTTTTCTTGCCATGGTTTCTCCAGAACCTCTCGAGCAGTGGGCTCATATTTGGGTCCAGAAAATATTGCTTATGTGATTGAATCAAGGAAAGATCAGATGGTCCTCCAGGGTGCAGACAAACCTCCCCATCAGTTCAGGAATGTAGGAGTGAGGTAGGTACAGGAATTCCACCTGTTAGGTTGTGTTCTGGGTTTGCTAACATAGGAGGTCTCATTTGATTAATACTATTTGGGAAGTTATTTATTAATCATGAGGTGACTTCTATCAAGCACATATTTGTATGTGTGTTTTCCTTCATTAGTGTAGATTTACTACGAAAAATAAAGGGTTTCATTATGACACCCCATATTACCTTCCTTGGTTTCTTTCCTTCCTGAGGGTTCCTCTCTTTCCAATTAATTTTCCTTCTACTATCTATCTATCTATCTATCTATCTATCTATCTATCTATCTATCTATCTATCTATCTATCTATCTATCTATCTATCCTATACCTAATCTATCATATATCTGTATTTTTCTTTTTTTGAGACAGGGTTTATCAAATAGCCTTGGCTTGGAACTCACTAGGTAGACCAAACTGGGTTCTAACTCACAGAGATCTGCCTGATCCTGAGTGCATCCTAAACATGCACCACTAATGCTCTTATATATGATGTATATGTTGTATATGTATGTGATATATATGTATATATATCTGTAAGTTTAAAATACACACACACACACACATACACACACACAAGTTTTCGAAAAGTCTATTTAAAGTAGACCATTCTAATTCTGCCTCCAGAGTCTAGTGACCCTAAATAGAACAGGATGTCTGAGGAAGCCTCTGGAAAGGAGGTGGGGGATAAACCTAGGATTAATGTCCCATTCTGGCTTAGAGACTGAACTAGTTTCTTTCTTCATCAGAGGTTTTGATGATGTCTGTGAAACCTGCCTCTGGATCATCTCCAGACAAGAAAGGTGTGCTGCATCCCAAGACATCTCTCAGGTGCATGCTTGCTGGGCACAGGATAAAGTCTAGCCTTCAGAACAAGGAGCATTTGGGCTGTGCCAACCAGTGTGTCGTCCCTTTCTGGAGAGGAAGTTCCAGGGCCTCATTCTTGTCCTCCTCTTGCTACATCTGGGATCTCCTTAGGCAAGATGAGGTAGCGAAGGAAGTTTGTTTTGGGCTGCCTCTCACCTCCCTTTCCTGCCTGATTTCTCCTTACCAGAATTGACCCTTCCATGGACTATGAAAGTTACAAACAGTAGGGGACAGGTGAAGACATTCACAGGGAGTCCGGTGGGGGGATGGTCCACAGACATACTCCCTAATACATTAAAAATCCATCATTTCCAGGCTAGGCTATGGTAGTTGTTTCTTCTCTTCTGTCCTACACGATAGTCTACCTTCCACTTTAATGCTGGAGAGATCTCCTAGAGGTCATGTCACTTCTTTGTGTGAAAGCCTCTAGGAATAAGGTTCAGACATCTTGGCCCTCTACCTTTTCTACTTTATCCCTGACTTCTGCAAGATGGTCCCTTTTCCCTGGAGTGCTAGGTTCATGCTATTGCTCTATTAAGGCTCTCCTGTCCATCTGCCTGGGGTATTTCCACATCCTGCCCTAGATTAGACTTTTCTGCTGATTTTGAAATGCCCCCCTCATCATCTCGGCCCCCTTGGTGAGTCATCTGACCCCACAATACCTTGTTGGTGGTATCCTTTGTTCGCTATCTTGGCCCACTACTATTTATTGAGTACTAGCCATCTGCAAACTTTGGGGGGAATGAATGGCAAATAGACTCATTTGGGCCCTAGCCTTATAGCCTTTATTGTCTAACACTTATCCAGTTTTACTGTAATTATATGATTTGAATCTTACTGGCCTTGTTAGTCAGTTTTCAGGACAGGAACCATTGTTAGTTTATCCCTGCATCTCAATGTATTTAGCACAGAATTTGATACTTGCTAGATATTCCAGTTTGCATTTGTTGAATGAGTTGTTTTGCTTATTTAAAGCTGTCCCTTGGGAAATATAACATAATTCCCCGAGGAAGAAGCTCTTTAGTATGTGTGTGTTCCTGGTCCAGAACCTCTGAGAGACCTTCAACAAGTAAGTATTTCAACTAGAACATATTGAAAGCAGATGCTGCAGCTGCAACTCAGGTGCAACAGAGCTGTCTCTGTTGTGGTGCACAGGATTTCAAATACGATATAAGAAGCCCAGTTAGATGCAAATTTAATATTGGCAATGAATTTTTTAGTGTAAACATCTCAATACTGCATAAGACGTAAGTATGTCTCAAATATGTTTGAGAAGACATTTAACTGGTGTTCTGTATTTATTTGCTAGATTTTGCTCTCAAGACTCCTAGTGAATCCTTCTATGTTCATACTTCCTACTCTGTCCCTCCAAGAGCCCAGGATCAGCCCTGTGTGCTTGGTTAAGGAGACAGATACAGGGAAACTCTGTTAGCTACTCTTGTAACTCCTTTCTGAGAAAAGAGGTCACAGAAGTTCTTTATATTCAAGATATCCATCCGACTTTGGTCAGATGACCCTATTATCCTCACAATTCTTATATTGTGTAAGTATGAGCCTTTTACAAAGGTGACCAACAACAGGTTGGATGTGAGAAAGACCAGTAGCTTCCGTGGAGGACACATGACAGAGTTGCCTGTTTCTGGTGATGCATATTACTTAGTTTCTAACCAAGTCAATGAGGCCCCTCTCAATGAATTCTGAGACTGAGAGACAAAGAGAGAAGAATCTCAGAGATGTGAAAGCACTAAGGGATGAAAGGAGGAAGCAGAGAGCTCGACATACATGGAATGCCACTACTGCTCTGTGTGGCCCTGGTCCACTGTTTCTTGCCTCTGAGCCTCAGTCTCCTTATCAGAGAGGAAGGAATCTTCTCTTTGATGGCTCCTCAGGATTCTATCAAGATTAACATCCCCTGGTCCAGGAGTAAAAACTTCACAGTCAACAGCGGCTATTCTCACACTACAGTGTACATCAGAATCAGCCATACTGTGCAGTTGACCTTTATTTCTCTTCACTTAGATGTAGCCCAGGAATTTAAGACCCAGCATCCATGGCAAGTGTTGGGGAATATTATCCAAGATGGGAGGAGAAATAACTTCTCAGCAAATATTTCTTTCTTGACAATGATTTTGGGATCCAGAGTACCTGTTAGAAGGAGTGGAAAGAAGAGAGAGAGGGGAGCATTCTGTACACACACACACACACACACACACACACACACACACACACACACACACACACACATTCCTCCCTAGAATTTAAACCCAGAATCACATGCATGCTGAGTAAGTACTCTATCACTGAGCTATACCCCAGCCAAAAGAAAAAAATTCAAGTCATCAATAAACATGTCAAGAGTTTCCCACTCAGTCTGATTAGATTTCTATAGCAAAAATACCACAATTATCTGGCTTGTACACAGAAACCCCTCTCAGTTCTGTACATTGGGAAATACGTGCAGGTAGATTAGATGCCTTCTGAGTCCTGAAAAACCACCATTGCTCCCATTGTGTATTTTATAGTTCAGAGTCTCACTGTGCTTTTCCATGGTAGAAACAGAGTGGAGACTCTTTGACGATAGGTACACATTACCACCTTTCAGAGGCTTTAAATGTCACCATCTCAGAACCCAGATTTCAACATTTAGTCCACTGCAGCTCCTCAACATTAATACACATTGGGGAAAATCATGCTAATCCTATAATTAGAGCCTGTCACATCCTTCCGAATGGACAGAATGGAGACTAGCAAGTAAATCCAGTCAGCATGGTGATATAGAGCAGTTGGAGTTCTTAACTTGCTTCTGGGAGTGTGAATGGAAATGGAGAGGAGCCTGAGGAATAGAAGGTCCAGCGACAGGCTCAATGTGGGATCCAGTGCAAGGGGAGGTCCCAAGGTCTGACACTATTACTGAGGCTATGGAGCACTCACAAAAAGGGACCTAGTATGACAGATTCTGGACGACTCAACAAGTAGCTGAAAGAGTCAGATGCAGATATTTGCACCCAATCAATGGACAGAAACAGCTGACCCCTGCTGTTGAATTAGGGAAGGCTGAATGAAGCTGAGGGCAACCTTGTAGGAGGACCAGCAGTCTCAATTAATCTGGACCTTCGGGATCTCTCAAACACTGGACCACCAAACAGGCAGCATACACCAGCTGATATGAGGCCCCTAGCACACATACAATAGAGGACTCCTGGATCTGTGTTCATTCAGAGATGATGAAACTAACCCCCAAAGTCTGGAGGCCCCAGGGGGTTTAGAGGTCAGGTGGGGTGGGGGATAGGGGCATTCACGTGGAGACAGGGTGGGGGGAGGTATGGGATGTGGAGCAGTCGGAGGGTGGACAGGGGTTGGCTGGGTGGGAATAAAATATGGAGTGTATAAAAATAATTAATAAAAATATTTAAAAATTAAAAAATTAAAAAAAATAAAATTTGAAAACATATTAAAAAGCATGTTAAAGCTAAGCACACCTTTCTTCTATAATTATGTATATATTCCTGGACATAGAGACAAGGAAATGACACATAAGCCCACTGGAGGATAGGTATGAGAGTGTTTATAGTAGAATTACTTATAATGGAGACAATCCACACATCCACCAATAGTAGAATAAAGAGCTATAGAATGCCACACAGATTACAAAAAACAAAAACAAAAACAAAAACAAAACTATTGTTATTTGGCACAGTATTTGGTTCCAAATATTGCTATTTAGAATGTGACAGAAAAGATATTGAAAGAAAGCTAGGCTCAAGGATCAAACTGTATATGGTTCAATTTATACAGAGTTCCTCAAAGACAAAGAATTAATGGTTACTAAGGTTAGAATAGTGGGTATCTTTGCTGTGATTCTGATGGGAGGAAGTGTAAGGGAACCTTCTCAAGTGTGGGAAATTGTTTATATGATAATCTGGGATACTATAATTAAAGATATATATATGTATATATATATATATATATATATATATATATAGTTTGTTAAGTTGGCTTAAAATAAGTGTACCCAGTTAACCAAAACATTAAAAATAAGTATTAGTTCCGTGAATGTTACTGATAAAAAGGAACACAAAGAATGTTGGAAGTACTGACATATTGTCCTAATCCTAAGTTGGAGTAGGATGGAAATTAGAGCAAGTGATGGAAAGAAAACTGTCTTGAATATACTAGCATTGGGACAAAATCACACTGGCTGAATCATTTGTCTCAGTGGCTATGGTTGACATCGATGCCTGATATCAGAGGGTAAAGACAAGCAGCTCTAAGGGCATAAAGAGGAACAGTATGTGAATATGTTTGGCCCGTGGTAAGTGTCACTATTAGGAGATGGAGCCTTATTAGAGGAGGTATAACCTTGTTAGAGGAAGTGTGTCACTGTGGATGTGGGGCTTTGAGGTCTAATATATATGCTTAAGTCTGGCCAGTGTGATCCAAAGTCTTCTTCTGGTGGACTTGAGATCAAAAAAATTCTCAGTTCCTTCCCCACCATCCCTGCCTGGACACTGCCATGCTCCTTCCTTGATGATAATGGATTGAACCTCTGAATCTGTAACCTAGCTCCAACTAAATATTGTCCTTTCTAAGAGTTGCCTTGATCACGGTGTCTGTTCACAGTAGTAAAACCCTACACAACATCTGGAAGGGACGACTTCAGAATAAGCAGCCAGTATGAGGGTCTTTGCAAATGCCTTTGCCAGCAGAGTAATGATCTACATGAGGCAAGAAGGAAATCCAGTTCAACCATGACTCAAGAGTTGGTGTTGGTTCAAACTTCTAGAGTCTGATGCTGGGCAGTTTATTTTAGGCATCTATAAGCAAGTACAGTGCAATTTGGAAAAAAGTTTCCTGTTGTAACACAATCCCCTGTGCAAAAGAAAGCATGGTTATATTGAACCTCTTCTCAAAGTACACGTTACTTCTATGAAGATGAGTTCTAAAGATAGGCTACCTGTGTTATATTAAGGGCCAGGTGGAGGATCTGATGTGGTCTCATGGTTATCATACAGAGAGCACAGAGGTTATCTAGTGGTAGACCACTTCTGGTCCTGGTTGTGAGAGCTTGGAGGAATCCCTGGCCATACAGATAGCACAGAGGTCACCTAGACTATTAAGTGACTCCAGCATTGGTTGTGGGAGCTTGGCAGAGTCCCTGACTATACAGGGAGCACAAGGATCATTTAGATTATTGGCTACCTACATTCCAAACCTTCTGTGCAGAGAACAGGTTATATATCGCATGGAAGAGATAACCCTACGTGTTTAACATTCCTGGTTTCTTCAGTGCTTATCTGTGAGCATGAGGACATTTATGCTCCCATCAAACCAGTGCTCTCACAAGCATAAAGGAGAATGAAGAGGTCTGTGAGTTAGGGAGGGATACGGCTACTGTCTAACAGGTCTACCTTTTATTTTAATATTTTTCTACCTGTACTGGAGGTTGAACCTAGGGCTCAACCATCCCAGAGATATGCTGTGCCACTCAAATACACTTAGGCTCTTTTTTGAGACAGTGTCTTACTGAGATCTGAGCCTCAGCAGCTAAGCTAGACTGGCTGGCTAATGAGCACCACAGATCCCCAGCCTCTGTATGCTTTTTTAGAACCAAGAGAAACTGCTCTCAAAAGTTTTATGGAGACTTGTTTATGTCTCATTAGCTAGAATCACATCACATTTGAGTGACACATCAACTAGCCATTGTTACAGGGAAAGGGCCATTCTGATTGGCTTTCACTGATTGTGATTCAACTCTTGCTATTTTGCCTCCTTTGAAAAGGTTACAAGGAGGGGAGTCATTGGAATAGTCACTCTCAGAAAGGATAGATGGAGTATTAAGTCAGAGTATTTAGTGGATATATCTAACAGTTTGATTTCAATTGGTTCACATATGAACTGGTTTTATGTTACTCAAATTACAGCTTTAAATTGTTCCCTAGAAACTCCATTTCTGTTTTTCAATAATATCATAGGAATATACTGTTAAGTTTTGTTTAAAATTTCAATTTCATATTCAATTCGTCACTCTTTCCCACTTCCTATCTCTTCCTTCTGGTCCTTTACTTCTTCTGGTGTGTTTAAGTCAGGAAGAGAGACTAGATAAACATAAAGAGATAAACATCCTCTTATGCAATTATTCCTGTAATCTTCTCTAGTCAAGACCCAATGACCATGTTTTCTATGTGGGAAGAGCCCGACTGAGGGACTGTTGGGAGTGGTGCATTTGAGTTGAATCCCTGGAAGGTCTTGGGACTCTCTGATGTAGTTTTCTTATTCACCCTTATCAATAGCTGTCTTTGGGAGTCTATCTTGTCTATTTAACATATGGGAGTCCTTTGCTGAGAAGGGCAGGACCTAACAAGATAGCTCAAGCTGCAAGACACCTGGCTCACTGGAAACACTTAGCTTTTCTCCAGTCCTATTGGGACATAGGGCTGCTTGTCATCAATTCAGTCTCCACTCTGTCCTGCTGTACGTCTTTCAGATCAGTTTTTCTTCTGTTAAGTCAGCACAGGGGACAGACTAGCAAGTTGGCTGCTGTAGAAGTAGATGCTGAACTTGGAATGATGCTTCAGTTCTCCTGTCATTCATTGAGCCTCTGCTGCATGGCTGGAGGGTAAAGAAAAAACACGGCAACCCACAATCCTGACAAACTATTTTACATCTCATTTATGTTTTTTATTCAAGTCGAGGAGCTCCTGTGGGACCAGCTTGCTTCTCTCTCTCTCTCTCTCTCTCTCTCTCTCTCTCTCTCTCTCTCTCTCTCTCTCTCTCTCTCTCTCCTTCTCTGTGTTTTGTGGGGTCCTTGACTCCTCTGGCTCCTATATATTCTATCCTCCCCTTCTTCCTCAGGATTCCCCAAGCTCCACCTATTCTTTGGCTGTGGGTCTCTGCATCTGTTTCTATCAGTTGCTGGGTGAAGCCTCTCTGATGACAACTGGGCTAGGCACCAACCATGTTCATCTTTCTGTAGACCCCTCCTTTTTAACAAACTGCTCTGGGTCTACAGATTGTAGCTTGGTTATTATTTTCTTAGTGGCTATTGTCCACTTATAAGTGAATATATACCATATTTGTCTTTTTTGGGTCTGGGTAACTGTCTTAGTCAGGGTTTCTATTCCTGCACAAACATCATGACCAAGAAGCAAGTTGGGGAGGAAAGGGTTTATTCAGCTTATACCTTCCATGTTGCTGTTGATCACTAAAGGACTCCTTTAAGCAAGCATTTCTTGGCATCCATGATAATGTTGGGGTTTGTTGACTGGAAGAGGGTTTTTCATTTCCTATTTAAAGACCTCTGATATCCTCAAATTATTGGTTTTAAGGTCTTTTTCTGTGCCTTGTCTGTGTCGGAACATTCAGGGCCTGCTGTGGTAGGATGTCTGGGCTCTAGTGGAGACATACTGTTCTGGCTGCTATTGATTATGTTTTTATGCTGGTGTCATGGGTATCTGGGTTTTGGATGATTATAGTTCTAGGTGCTGTTTCTGGGTTTGTCTTTTTGGTTATTTTGTTCTTGGTTTCTGTTTACTTTCTGGATTTTCAGAGTGTGATGGCTGTGTGTTGCCTGTTTTACTGGCTTGTCCAGCTGGTGTGTTCTTAGGTAGCCTGCTGATGTTGGAGGCTGGGATACAGGGAGGAGTTGTGGGAGGGAGTTGGGGGGGCGGTAGATGGTCTGTGAAGTCCATGGGAGATTTAGGCAGGTAGAAAGGAGAATGCAGCTGGTGTTTTGTTGCAGTGCAAGGGATGAGACTAAGGCATTGGGTCTAGGGGAACAGAGTGAGGGGAGAAGATGTGTGGGCACCAGTATTATAGAGTCAGCACAGGGTGGGTGGGAGAAGTTCAGGTGACACCAGTAGATGGTGTCCACATGAGTCTCTTTCAATGCAGGCAGGTTGCTTATTGTCTGTTAACTGTCAGACATTAAGCATATTGACTGAATTTCACAGACCTGCTTCTAAAGAGTTGTCTATCAGGGAAAGGATGAGAGGTGAGTGGAATGGGTTGAATCATTCAGTACTCACCTTCTTTCTTGAGTGCCTATTATGTTTCAGGTACTGTTCTAAGCACTGAGGGCCTAATGGTAAAAGAACAGACGGTATATCTATCTCCATATGCTTGCTTCCCATTAAAGAAGGAAAGTGAGTAAGTTGCGTGTGCATAGGCAGGGAGAAATGCTAAGGACAAAAATAAAGTAGGAAAATGTCGGGGAGAGTTGACATTTTCGAAAGGTTGTCCAAGAAGATTCTGACTAAAAGGTGACTTGTGAGTCAGGATCTGTGGGACACGTAGGAGTGAGCCAGCAAGGTACCTGGGAGAAGTTTTCTAGGAAGAAGAAAAAACAAGTCCTGGGACAGAAACATGATCTATGTGCCTGAGGAGGAGTGAGGAAGACAATGCAGATGGGACAGAATGAAAGGGGTCACTACTGGCCACAAGCCAGTGAGGAAATGGCGTCTGGGCTCTGAAGTACTTGGTAGGTTGCTGGAAAGGCTGCCTTTTTCCTAGGTGATGTGGAAGGCCTTGTGGAGGGCTCTTGGGGCAACATATGTGGTAATTGTAGAATAGCTGTTGTGTTTAGTAGTCCAGAGCAGAGGCAAGGCTCTTAAGGCATTTAAGAGGAAGTTATAAAAATCCAGATGAAAGGTGATGGTGGCTTGGATGGGCTGGTAACAGAAAAATCAGGAAGGATAGTGCTTCATGGAGGAAAAAAAAAGCAAGGGAAGTTATTCTGGGGTAGGTCATGGATGAACAATGACCAGCAGAAACATTTGTGAAATTGTACTGTGTCTTATGAAGAGGGTATGTGAAAGGTACTATGACAAATACAATCAGGAAGCAAATGGCAGCTAGGTCATGGTTCACCTCTGATGGTAGTGCCACTATGTATCTGTCTACCTTAAGCCTATAATGTTTTAATGTGCGGGGGGGGGGGGCTGTATAGAACTTCTAACTTGTCTTCTCTAATTATTTTAGAAACTGTAAGTCTCCTTACTACTATTCCTATGGGCTCTCTCATAGTCTAGGCATTTACTCTTGGAAATATTCTTTATTCCCTAGTATTAGGTCCTCTTAATGCTTTACTTTCATCATGGAAAGCTTCAAGTTTTTCTGCTTATACTTTTCCTCTTTTTAACTTCCTTCCCTTATTCTAACCTCTGGGCTTACCCTTCAGTTAAACTCTTTCTCTCTCTGTTCAGACATGAGTGATCTTGAGAGATAAACAGGCCAGAAGTAGTCCCTTGTGGGGTCCTGGAAGTTATCTTCACAAAAGAGGAAACATCTTTTATTTTATTTTATTTTATTTTTTTAATTTACATTCCAAATCATTTCCCCTTTCCCATTTCCTCCCTCCCCGAAAGTCCCATAAGCCCCCTTCCCTCCCTCTTTTCTCCATTCAACCCCCTCTCGTTTCTCTGTCCTGGCGTTCCCCTACATCCAGAGTTCTCACCTGAAGAATATCTAATGGCTGAGAAGCACCTAAAGAGATGTTCATCATCCTTAGTCATTAGGGAAATGCAAATCAAAACAACCCTGAGATTCCATCTCACACCAGTCAGGATGACTAAGATCAAAAACACAGGAGACAGCAGTTGTTGGCGAGGATGTGGAGAAAGAGGAACACTCCTCCACTGCTGGTGGAATTGCAAGCTGGTACAACCACTCTGGAAAGCAGTCTGGCGGTTCCTCCGAAAACTGGGCATGACACTCCTGGAGGATCCGGCTATACCACTCCTGGGCATATACCCAGAGGCTTTACTTGCATGCAATAAGGACACATGCTCCACTATGTTCATAGCAGCCTTCTTTATAATAGCCAGAAGCTGGAAAGAACCCAGATGTCCCTCAACGGAGGAATGGATTCAGAAGTTGTGGTATATCTACACAATGGAATACTACTCTGCAATTAAAAACAATGAATTCACGAAATTCCTAGGCAAATGGTCAGAACTTGAAAATATCATCCTTAGTGAGGTAACCCAATCACAAAAGAACACACATGGTATGCAGTCACTGATAAGGGGATATTAACCCAGAATCTCAGAATACCCTAGACACAATTTGCATAGCAATAGATTTCTAAGAAGATGGAAGGAGAGACCTCTGGTCCTGGAAAGAGGAAACATCTTATACCATGAAGTAGAATGGCACCATCCCAGAAGATGCTCTAACCCAACACTTTATCCAATTGCTGAATGGTTGCAGATGAGGGTATCCACTGATTGACATTGGCAACCATGTCTCCCTACTCTTTCTCATGTCCCAGTGTCAACTATGAAGATAGTTCTAATGTAAGGTGGAATGAGAGGACTGTAGTTTTTGTTGATGTGGATGGGTATCTGCTTCCTGAGGTTAACTTTTTCATCCTCTTGCCTCAGAGTAGGTCCTGTGTCAAGTGTATCAGTTGGAGGGTTGAGAGAGAACTTTCCAAGAGTGCCTGAAACCCATCCCAGGAAACTTTTTTCTTAAGCCATCTTTTCAGTGGAGTTACTTTTTTAGAAAGTTCCATCAGAGCTAAAATTGAAGGGAGCTGGAGTCCCTGAGTGCCCATCAACCAGGAGTTAGGAGAAGCAGTGGATAAATTTTGAAATAAAAGTGTTTACTAGTTTGTTTAGGTTGCCTCAAAGCTACTGTTTTACCAAAGCAACTCCTATAAAGATAAACATTTAACTGGGGATGGCTTACAGTTTTGAGGTTTAGTCTATTATTGTCATGGCAGAAAGCACAGTGGAATGCAGGCAAACATGGTGCTAGAGAAGGAGCTGAGAGTTCTACATCTTGATTCACAGGCAGCAGGAAGTGAACTGACTGAGACCTCAAAGCCTGCCCCAAGAGTGGCACACTCCTCCAACAAGGCCATATCTATTCCGAAAAGGCTACACCTCCTCATAGTGTCATTTCTTATGGACCTATGGAGACCATTCTTATTCAAACCACCACAGGTACCACCCACTAACTGACCTAAAATAGTAGAAATTTATTGTCTTATAAGTCTGAAGAACAGATATCCAAAATCCAGGCACCTCCTTCTCATATTCCTTAGTTCTGTAATGAAGACATCTTTCCTCTTCTTACCTCTAGTAACTGTATGAAAGTTTAGGCGATCCCTTATGTTAGAGATGTGTCAATCTACCTGTGCCTTTGTTGTCAAATGGATTTTTACCTTGTCTACTTTCACATCAGATTCTTGGTGTCTCTGTTTCCAAATCTCTCTATTTGTAAAGTTAGTCCTATTGAATGAGGAGCCTGACCTACTCCAGTATGATTATAGCCAACACATTTGCAATGATCCAAATAAGGCCATAAGTGTGAAACATCCTTCTAGGTTTTTCCCTCAGGATGGTGGTATTATGTAGGACCACTACTACTAGTACTTGCCTCAGTTCTTGATCTGGTGTAAAGACAGAGACTAACTTGTGGATTCCATTTTCTGTACCCTGGAGGTCAACTGAAGTTGCCTCTGGGGATGAAATAGACAGTGCTAGAGTTTGAATCTCTTCATCAGCGTTATCTACAAGCACACAAATTTACTGATATTAACAAACTCTAAGAACTTTTATTTTCCCTTGGTGCAGTACCAGGGCCCGTAGACACCTGATATATGCTTAGTGCTTGACACAAAAGTGATATTGCATAAACTCTGTTGTCTTAAGGAGGATGGGATTTATATATACTGTGGTTCTCAAAAGGCTAAATTCTAGGCACTGCATGAAGGAACTGAGAGTTGTGGGAGTTGTTTGCAATTGAAAGTGTTAATATCAACAGGCTCATTAGTCCATTGGTTATCATTTAATCTCATGCTTCTCTTTCTTTTCTTCACAGCAAAACTTCTATGCTTCCCCTTGGCTTTACCTATCTGTATTGTCCTTACCCTTGTCCCATTCCAATCTGTGCTACACTCTATTATATTACCTGCTCTTCTCCATTATCATCCAGAGAAGAACCCCAGCCTTATTCTCAGATGGTCCTCCTATATGTTTCCAACTGTCACACACTAGCATGGAGGTCAGGGAGTCTAGGAGGACTCTCAGACTTTGATTCCTTGGCAGAAGCAGCCACTGTGGGGTCTGAGGAGGCATCTTTTGCAACAGGAGAGAGATGTTAGGTTAGAGGAAGGATTGATGCAGATCATTTAGGCTGCCATTTATTCCCCTCCCAGGATGTAACTTTCAGGATGATGGTGGATGAAAAGGTTTGAACAATCCATTCTGCTACATCAGAGGGTCCACCAGGACTTTCTGAGGTTTTCTACTGAACTCCTGTAGCTTTTTCAAGTGGGTTCACTTTCTCTGAAAAGGGAGGTATTTCTTAAAACACTGTTCTTCCCAAGTTCTCTGCCTTGTGAAGGTTCCTTGAGATTCTTGCTTGGGTTCAGTCCTGTTCCCAGAGGCTAAATCTCCTTTGTAGCTTTATGACAGAAGATAGATAGTGTGAGACCATTGGCAGTGCCAAGTGTTTTCTGGAACTGAGACTCCACTTTTATTACATATATTCCTTCAACACAGTGTTTGTGCAAAGTTGTTTGCCTGTTGATGAAGATACAGTGCCTAAGGATGGGGAGTCCCTTTCCCCTAATTTTGCCCATATTTCATTAGGGAGCATTCAGTTACTGGTGTGATGATGTCATGAGGGAAAAATGAGACAGAACATGGCAATGTTTAAATATGTTGTGTTCTTATAGAAGGGTTTGTTTTCAGTTACATATAAACTGAGATGATATAGATAAAAATATCATTTTTATCTATATCTATATACTGTCCAAGGAGGACCATCTGAGAATAAGGCTGGGGTTCTTCTCTGGATGATAATGGAGAAGAGCAGGTAATATAATAGAGTGTAACAATAAGAATTGGCAGTCTAACAGGGGGAGGAAGAACAGCCTAGTCAGAGAGGAGAGCAAGGAGCAAGGGTTTAGTGTTTAATGACCAGTAGGATGGTACTAAACTATCCTGGGTGCAATTAGGAAAACCTCCTTTACTCTTGGGAGGTGTCTTAGGGTTTCCATTGCTGTGAAAAGACACCATGACCTAGATAATTCTTATAGGAAAACACTTAATTGGAGCTGGCTTACAGTTTCAGAGGTTTAGTTCATTATAATTATGGTGGGAAGCATGGTAGTATGCAGTCAGACATGGTGTTGGAGGAACTGAGAGTTCTACACCCCAATTTGGAGACAGCAGAAAGAGAGACTGTTCCATACTGGGGGGAGCTTGAGCATACATGACCTTAAAACCCACTTCCACTTTCCTTTAAATAGTCCATACCTCCTAATAGTGCCACTTTCTATGGGCCAAACATTCACATGTATGAGTTTATGGCAGGGGTCATACCTATTCAAACTACCACAAGAGGAAAGATAAACTGCTTTGCAAGTAGAGTATATTTCCACCATTCTTTGGCTGGACACCCTTCTGTAGGAATAACTTACCCAGATATAGTTTGTGAACCAAAGCATTAAAAGCATGTCTTTGTGGCTGGAACATAGATATGAAAGGATGAAAGATGGAACATAAGCCAAGAGAACAGGCAGAGGCCAGAGGGTTGCTGGTTCCCTGTGTGGGAGCCAAGAGACCTCATATGGAGATGCATGAGCAGAAGGCAGTCATGGAGGTAGAAAGCTGGACTGGCAGGGGCCAAGCCTCCCTGGATTGTGAGGACATTGAAGTGCTGGGCAGAACCACACTCAGGAGTACAGACCAGAGCCCCAGCCAGAGCTGCCAGGAAGAGCACAGGGGTAAATTGGCAGAAACTGAGGGGATAAAGTATTGAATACAGGGCCCTTTGAAGAATATCAGGGGTCAATGGGAATCAAGCTTGGAGGGGCATGGCTTTTATATCTTGCTCCTCTTCTTTGGACTGTTACCAGTTAAGTCAAAAAGTACTACCAGGTGTCCTAGCAGGTCCTGGGATAGGAGCCTTTTCTTAATGACCACCAGCCTTTGGTTTCTTCTGCTGCTTTTCTTTCTCAACTCACTTACTATTTTGGTTTACAACCTGAGACTTTAGGGACTGCACTGTGTTTGTTGAAGGTGCCAGCACAGGACTGCTAGATTCTTTTTTTTTTTTTTCTGAGACCAAGTATATAAAGACAAAGTCAGGTTTTTTTTTAGAGTAATAAAACTTATAGAATGAATGAATCCCAATCCTCTCTCTCTCTGATTTATTGGAATGACTTACAGGCTGCAGGCCAGTTAAGCAAACAATGGCTGGCCATGTATAGAAAGTGCCAAAATCTAGCAGCTGCTCAGTCCAAAAGGCTGGATGTCTTGGCTGGTCTTCAGTATAAGCTGGGATCCCAAAGAAGTAGGCACCAATGCCAATGAAGGAATGGCCAATGAAGGAATGGATGTGCTAGCAAGTAGGCAATAAGCAAAAACTTCATTCTCCCATGTCCTTATATTGGTCTCCAGCAGAAGGTGTAACCTAGATTAAAGTTGTGTCTTCCTACCTTAAAGGTCCAGACTAGAAGTGGATTCACTTCCTTCAAACCAAGCAAAAATAATCTCTCACAGGTGTGCCCTCCATTTCTGGATTGTAGTTCACTCTATATGTAGTCAAGTTGACAACCAAGAATAGCCATCACATCTAAGTGTTGTAGTTAAAAAAGGTTCTTCCTCCCAGCCCTATGCTCCCAGAAATAAGACTCAGACTCAAAATGTATTTACAAATACCTTGGCCATATAGCTAGACTCTATTTTGACTAGATCATAACTAAAATATTCCAATGATTTTAACCTACATTCTGCCACATGGCTGGTTACCTGTGCTCAGGTACCATGTGCCTGAATCATCACATCATTTTTGGCAACCCTACTACCTTCTCTTTCCCAGAATTCTTTCTTCTCTTGGATGCCCCTTCTCCATTTCCTACTTAAGCCATAGACCACAGGCTTTTTAATTGACAAGTGATGCATCCATACAATACACAAGATATTACTTCTACACCTAAGTGTGCTTCTTTCTCAAGAGGCTGTACCAGGACCCTTGAGGACACCTGAGGGGATGGGTTTGTTTGTCTTCATGCCTCCTGGATGGAACCCACATCACCAAGAGAATCTAATAGTTAAGGGTGATAGGAGTTCATCAAGTCTAGACTTGGTTCTTTCCTTTGAGTATGTGTCTGGACAGCAGCACATTTCGTCAATGATCTAGAAAGGCAAGGGAAGAAGCTTTCTATGACTGAGGTGTTTTTATTTTCCTTTCCTGGTAGAGAGTTATGGCCTTTTCAAATACATATGGCAGAACACATACCATCATATTCTAAATATATGAAGGTTTTATTGCCACCTAGGAATTAGTCATGGTTCCTTGGTACAAGGCAGTACTAGAGAGGAGGTGATCTAGTTATATACAGGAAGCTATGGAATACAGAGAGATTGGAGCTGTCCATAGGCAAGGAGGCTGAGACAGTAGAATTCCTGGGTTTCCAAACTCAAATATTAATGGTCCTTGGCACTGCCAAGGAGCTATTCACTGATCTCTTCTACCTTTTGTTCTGTGAGATATTCTTGGGAAGATGTCATCAAAGTAAGGATACCCCTCAAAGTGTAGCTTTATTAATTAATGAGTTTTATTGGGGGGTAGCTTACAGACATGTGGGTAAGGGGCTCTTATAGCAAACACATAGAAAGCTTCATCATCAAAGCTCAACCCAGGTCAGGCAAATCTGTAACACTGGAGTTTGTTACACAGCTTGCTCCATAGTTTAGAAAGTCCTTTCCAGGAAATTTTGTTATTCTGAGCCTCTTTCAGGAAGTTTAGATGATCTGAGAATGTCTTTCAGCAATTCTTACTGCTTATATATGTGTGGGGGAGCAGAGACCTAGCGTATCTGGTCAGTTTCAGGGACTTCATGAAGTCTTTGAATTATTTTCCTCCTGAACTTATGGCGCATCCTTGCAGGATGGAATATTTTTACCTCTTTTTGTCTTAATAATGAGCTTCTCTCTAAAATGGATGGTTTTTATTTTATTAGGATGAAATTGCTACATGACATCCTTAAAAAGGTGCGTGAGCCTAGAGAGGTCTTGTAATTGGGCTATAGTCTTGCTATTAATTTACACTTGTTCTCTGACTCTGAAGAAGTTGCTTATTTAATTTTAGTTTTAAATTATTTCTTTCTGTAGAACATAGGACATCTCCTCAAATACATTCCAGGGAAACTGTGAAACAAGGACACACAACACAGGTATCACCTGAATGCTTACTCTGTGGCCCACCAGACTTGGCTTGGCAAACCAAAAGATGAACAAAACATTTTCTTAGTACTTAAGGAGCTTACAACATGACAAGGTCAGGGACCATCAAAGAAAAAGTGTTTAATCACTTGTTTTGAAGTTTTGAGTCAGATTCATTTTGGAAGGCTGTGTTTTTTTTTTTAATTATTTATTTTATTTTATTTTTTTTTTTAATTTACATTCCAAATCATTTCCCCTTTCCCGTTTCCTCCCTCCCCGAAAGTCCCATAAGCCTCCTTCCCTCCCTCTTTTCTCCATTCAACTCCCTCTCGTTACTCTGTCCTGGCGTTCCCCTACATCCAGTCTTTCCAGGACCAGGGGTCTCTCCTTCCATCTTCTTAGAAATCTATTGATATGCGGATTGTGTCTAGGTTATTCCGAGATTCTGGGTCAATATCCCCTTATCAGTGACTGCATACCATGTGTGTTCTTTTGTGATTGGGTTACCTCACTAAGGATGATATTTTCAAGATCTGACCATTTGCCTAGGAAGGCTGTGTTTTTTAATTGCAGAAAGTATTATGGAGACTGAATTGTTAGAAGGCTACCTCATTGCCAACCACATTTCAACTGCAGAACTGACTATGCATATAAAATGAGCTAAAGAAGGGTTATAAATACCATATGTTAGTTTACAGCAAACTTTAAAAAAAAATGTAACAAGTGAGCTAAGTGATGGTAAGGTTTTTCTACAAAATGATTTGTCAAAGGGCTTTTGGTTTTCAGAATTTTCTGGTCTTTACAAGTACATGTTGACTTTTGGAGCTGCTAAGTAGATTTTGAAGAATAGAGGGAACATGCACGCAAGTCCAAAGACCTGGGGATGAACTTCTGTGCTACTCTTTGTGACAGAGTGAGTTTGGAAACAATTGTTCATACATCTCAGTTCCTGACTTTAAAACATGTGAATAATAGTTCAGAACTATTATGATATCAAAGGAGCAAACAAAGGAACATGCCTCCTAAGCGCTCTGAAGCTGATTGCAATTCTTCCCTTCAAAGGAAGAAGGGTCTCATTTGTTTATCAGGGGCAGAGAGTGTATATAGCAAGTCCTTATCCTTAAGGGAGCTAAAGATTATTATGAAATTAAAGTTCTGTTATGTGATTTGAGAGTTGAGATCTCTTAGGTCTCTAATATGGCCAGTAGTGAAAAGGATCCATTTAATAAATGCATGGGTGGGACTTGGCAGTTACTTACTACCCAAGTGCTTGGGCCTGAGAGGCAATATGTTATGGTAGCTTTACCCACAGTTGGGTATTGCAGGATATTTGATCTCACTCTGAACTCTGAAATTTGTTGTTTACTGGAAAAGTCTGTTTCTAGTTGCAGTGTAGCTCAGCCCTAGCATAAACCTTTAATCCAAGAGCTTTCTGTTTATTGTAAACAGGATTAAATAAAGTCAACCATAGGTCAAGAGGTAGAGAAGCAACCAGTAAGCAGGGAGTGAACATAGGAAAAAAACAAAGAGTAAGAGGAAGTCAGGAGGATGAATAGAGAGATACACAGGAAGTAGAAGGGAGGAACATTCAGTTAGAAGGATTTTTGAGATGACTTGGAGAAGGAGAGCTTCTTTTGACTTTTGGGACACTGGCTGTAGAGGAGGGTCAGCTGGGTGCCTTCTTTGCCTCTGTGAACTAGTAGGCTTTCACCCCAGCATCTGGCTCTTGAGACTTCATTGGTAAAATCAAATGACTGAAATTTTGTTAAAAACAATAGTTGGGAAGGTGAAGGGACAGAGGTTTGTGACTGTATCAATACCCTGAGTATATGTGCTCTCCCTCTCCCTTCCCTCTCCCTCTCCCTCCCCCCCTCCTGAAGAGGGGAAAACTGCTTTCAGATCTCAAGCAGTCTTCATAGCATATTCAACAGGTTAGTAGAAGCTAAATCTAATATTTGGGAGGCTGAGATAAGAGGATTGTGAGTTTTAGGCCAACTTGGGTAACATACTTCCCTCCCCCTTATTTTGCCACAAGAAGCAAAGTTGATATACATGGATTTTCTATGAGGGAATTAAAACTTTGACATTAGTCCCAGAACAGTCACAAAGTAGATCCTTTCAAAATGTCACTGTATGGTCATTTTCTTCTCCTAATTCTCCTAGACCCTGGAAAAATGAGAGATACTCATATAATTGAAGATAAATTTGGAATTAGGAACACTTATTTTACATAACATTTTCACTACTTTACATCAAAACCCAGGAAAAATGTTATCCCTGTCTTAGTTAGGGTTTCTAGTACTGGTTTAAAAAAAAAAAAGACATTGTGACCATGGCAATTCTTATAAAGGAAAACATTCAATTGGGCCTGGCTTACAGTTCCAGATGTTTCATGGTGTGAAGCATGGCAGTGTGCAGGCAGACAGACATGGTGCTGGAGAAGTTGCTGAGAGTTTTATAGCTGGATCAGCAGGCAGCAGGTACAGCAAATGAACCACACTAGACCTGGCTTATGCATCTGAGACATCAAAGCATAATGTCTAATGACACACCTCCAATAAAGCCATACCACTTCAACAAGGCTACACCTCCTAATAATACTTTTCCCTGTGGGTCTATGTGGGCCATTTTCTTTCAAATCACCACAATCCCAAATTGTAGGATTTGGGGTATGTTATGGATTGAACACACAGTATCCCCCATAGGCTGATATGTTTGAGCGCCTGGTCTCCAGCTGGCGGTGATATTTGAGGTTGTGGAACCTATAAGAGGTGGAACATTTTTAGAGCACTGTGTTGCTCTAGGCAGGCTTTGAGGTGTTATAGCCTGGACCCACTTTCTGTATCCTGTATGCTTCCTGAATACCAGGCCAACCTTAAACTCCTTTGCTCCTATGGCCACACTTTACCCACCATAATGGAGTATAACTCAAATAAATCCTTTCCCCTTTAAATTGTCTTTTGTCCCCCAGTGTATTCTATTACAATTATAGATAAGTAAGCTATATAGAGTAGAGTTGGATAGGTATATGAAGAAAAGAGACACAGGGTGTATATCTGGTGAGGAGCTGGCCTGTGTGATGTTTTGCAGTCTAGAACTTCTGACTCTCATTGTGGGGCCAGGGAGCCATAGGACTGGGAGGAGCAGACCTGGAGTAAGAATGGAGTTGAGGCTCGTCCAAATCATGGAAATCTCATCCTGAGATAGTCAGGAGTAGGATTGCTCCCTGACTGTCTTGCATATCCTGGTGCATGTAGCCCTGTGCCCCCACTCAACAATATTAAAAGTCCAATGTTCAAGGTCTCTTCTGAAATTCATCCAATCACTTAACTGTAATCCCCAAAGCAAGACAGGAAATCAGCTGGGCAAACTCCAAACTCTGCATCTCCATGTCTGATGGCAGAGCAGTCTTCAGATCTCCAACTCCCTTTTCATCTTTGTTTACTACAACGAAGTTCTTTCTCCTGGGCTCAGCCAACCTTAGTGACCCTCATCCTAGCTGCCTGGAAGTCAGTATTCTATTAGCAGCTTTCAGATGTAGAACTCTCAGAACTCTCTCTTTGCCTGCACTATGTCTGCCTAGATGATGCCATGCTCCTGCCTTGATGATTATGGACTGAACCTCTGAACCTGTAATCTAGCCCCAATTAAATGTTGTCCTTTATAAGACTTGCCTTGGTTATGGTGTTTGTTCACAGCAGTAAAATCCTAACTAAGACATCTATTGAAGTTGCTCTGGCCTTGATATCTGAGTTATTAATGTCGATATCCAGACCAGTGTTTAATTGTTTTGTGAATGAGTTTCTCTGCTATTGGCCTGAGATGGCTGACTTGAATTTGATACTGGGGCCTGTTGGGACTTTTTTTCCCTGTAAATTAATAAAATTTTTTTACTTATTCACTTTATATCCTGATCACTGTCCCCCTCCAAGCCACCCCCTCTCACATTCCTTTTCTTATCCCCCAGTCCCCTTCTCTGAGTTAGTGGAGGCCTCTCTGGGTATCCTACCACCCTGCTACATCAAGTCTCTGCAAGGCTAGGTGCATCCTCTCCCACTGAGGCCAGACAAGTCAGTCTAGCAAGAAGAACACATCCAATGTACAGGCAATAGCTTTTGGGATAGCCCCTGCTCTAGTTGTTCGGGACCCATATGAAGACCAAACTGCATATCTGCTACAAATATGTGGGGAGGCCTAGGTCCAGTCCTCTTATGTCTATCTTAGTATCTTTCTTGATTTTATTTATTAATTTTTCTAATTTTTCAGTTATAATCTTTTCTATTTCTTCTTTAAGGCCTGTTTCCATCTTCATTTTCTTGTATCTCTAGTTATCTTAGTATCTGTCAGGAGTCATCTAGGAAAGGCTAAGGCTAGCAGGCAACCTTCCTGGAGGTAGCCTACTATCTTTGCATGATCTGTAGTGAGTAAGCTCTGAGAGGCAAGGCCCTAAGAGATTTCATCCCAGGATTGCTTCTTGTAGCTAATATGCCTTTCTTGTCACCATTACATACCCTAAGGATTTCTGGGAATAAGCTCACTCTATTGAGCAGACTTCCTGCAGATCAACATAAAGATGATCTTTTGTGAATTAATGTTGTTTAAATGAATTAGTGATTTCATAGGATTTCTGATTTGGTTCAAATGATCTTAGGAAGAAAGTTTTAAGGTAGTTTTAGATGTTTTAGAAAGATATAACAAAGTTAGACTAAAGAATAGAATTTGCCCACTCCTCATAATAGTAATTAAAGGCTACATAATAAAAAATGCAATGAGCTTTCATAATTACACTAAAAGAGAATAGGCTTGGGACAAATTTATGTTCAAGAAAAAACATTCAGGTCCAAGGATGAAGCCATAGGTGTACACTATGATAAGACAAGGCAATGTAAAAACTGTTGCTTTGAATTTAAAATGAATGTACAGTATGAAACACTGCTTTGAACTTGTTATTGATACCTTATTGTAACTCCTCCTTTTTTGTAACATTTTATCTATGAGGTACTTTTTGTCTAAAAGCTGTAAAAAGCTGAAACCAATAAAGAAAGTTGGTGTAACCATTTTCAGCTTTACCTTGTGTGTGTGTTGTCTTTGTGAGTGACTTCTTTTCTTTCTTTCTGGTTCAAAAAGAGTTAATGAGCTCTGAGCTTCTGGTCAGTGAGGGGCTCCTTGCTAGCCAAAGAATGGAGTTCTAGTAATAAATCCTTTTACTTAGTTTCTCACTGCTCAACAGCATGTGTTAATTAACCAGAAATTAACTCTTATTTAATCCCAAATAATAAAAGAGTTAAGTTTCCCCAGGGCTTATTTAAGTACAGAGAGTAAAAGAGAACAGAAGTCAGTGGTTTTCAGACACAGAATAAGCAAGAGAATGTTAGGTTTCTAGAAGCCATCAGCTTTTAGCCCCCAGTAAAGTTAGAGTTATAAGGCCAGAGATCATCAGTCTTTTGGCTTTCATCCACCTCTGTGTTCTACCTCAGCTCAGAACCCCAAAAGGTCAGAGCTGTTCCTCAGCAAATATCCTCTCCTGTCAGAAGCCAAGGAGGAAAAGCTATGTCAAGCAAGTGAGTTTTCTGGAGATGTCCCACTATTATGTATGACTGTGATGGGTGTGCTCTGAGATGTAGGGTCCTCAGAGACTTCATCCCAGGATTGCTTCTTGCTGCAGAAATGCCTTTCTTGCCACTATTACATAGCCTAATAATTCTGGTCATCAGCTCACCCTATTGGGCAGACTTTTTTGCAGAATCAATATGAAGATGTACTTTCATGTAGTAATGCTGTGTAGAAGAATTGATGATTCCATAATTCCTGAGAATGAATTTATAGAATTTCTAAATTGATATAAGTAATCTCAAACTCCATATAGAATAAAAGCTGCAAATAGAGCTCTGTAAACCTTCATGTGTCACAGACCAATTGAACTAGGAAAAGAAGCCAGGCTTGGAACAAATTTGCAATCAAAGAAAATATTCCTTCTAGGTTAGGAACAAGGCCACTATCTGATAACTAAAGATCTGAAACTGGAATGGGGAATTTATTTGTAGGTACAAGGACAGAAAATAAATGATGGACTAGTCTATCTATAAAAGATTTCAAAATAGCATAGGTTTGTCAAGAGACAAATCATTTGTCTTGTGTCTTACTATTTCGAAATCTTTTATAGATAGACTAGTCCATCATTTATTTTAAAAAATAAATCATTAATAAATAATTTTTTATTTTACAAACCTATGCTAACTTATGACATAAAATTATTGCTTTAAACATACTGAACCTATAGATCTAGAAAAAGATGATTGTTTAGTCAGGTACTAGTCTTAATGGAAAGACATGTAAATAATTCTGCTATAACTTTTTTAAAAAAACAAATTTATTTTACAGTCCAGTTGCTTTCCTCCTTCCAGTCCACCTTCTGGCAGTTCCTCATCCTATTCCTCCCCCCTACTCTTGTCTCCCCACACCTCCACACCTCCACACCCCAACACCCTGCCAGGCCTCTGTATTCCCTGGGGCCTCAAGTCTCTCAAGGGTTAGGTGCTTCTTCTCTCATTGAGGCCAGATCAGGCAGTCCTCTGCTGTATATGTGTCAGGGGCCTCCAACTAGCTAGTGTATGCTGCCTGGTTAGTGACTCCGTGTCTGAAAGATCTCGGGGGTTCAGGTTTGTTGAGACTGCTGGTCTTCCTATGAGGCCACCCTCCTCCTCAACTTCTTCCAGCCTTTCCCTAGTTCAACCACAGGAGTCCCCGACTCCAGAACATTGGTTGAGTATCTGCTTCTGTCTCAGTCAGCAGCTTGTTGGGCCTCTCAGAAGGTAGCCATGCTAGGCTCCTGTCTGTAAGTACATCATAGTATCAGTAATAGTGTTCGGTCTTAGAGCTTCCTCTTGAGATGGGTCCCAATTTGGGTCAGTCACTGAACCTCCTTTCCCTCAGTCTCTTCTCCATTTTTGTCCCTGTAGTTCTTTTAGACAGGAAAAATTCTGAGTCAGAGTTTTTGATTGTGGGATGGCAATCCGATCCCTCCACTTGATGCCCTGTCTTTCTACTGTGGATTCTACAGGTTCCCTCTCCCCACTGTTGGGCATTTCATCTAAGGTCCCTCCCTTTGGGTCTTGAGATTCTTTCACCTCCCAGGTCTCTGTGTACATTCTAGAAAGTCACCTCACCTCCCACCTCCCAATGTTGTATATTTCCATTCATTCTGCTGACCCTTGGGGCTTCACTCCTGGTCCCCCTAATACCTGATGTTCCCCTTTCCCCTGTTCCTCCTGCTCCCCTCTCCCACCCAATTCCCTCCCTCCCTCCCTCTGCCCTCTGCTTTCTTCACCCTCCCAGGTGGGACTGAAGCATCCTCACTTGGGCCCTTTGACTTATTAACCTTGTATTGCTATTATGTTAGCATTTTCTTCATTCTGGTATACAAACTTTTCAATTTTCCTCTAAAGCTAGCTTCCAGTTTTCATCTTTCTCCCTTTTTTTGTTTCTCTAAAGCCCTCTTCTTTGAGGACTTTAAAAAACATTGTGATTTTAAGATCAAGATAATAAATATCAGCATAATAATAACCATAATTGATAATGTGTCAATATCAGTTAGTTCTATTTTCTCTCTGTTTCTACCTTTAAGTCATTAAAAATGGCATTCTTTAGAGTCTAAAAGTTTTTGTGTTATTGTTTATCAGTTTAAAATTATCTATTATCTATCTATGAAATTTCACATCCAGTCTCCTTCCTTTTTTAGCATTAAAACATATCTTAAAATTTTTTTTTAACCTGGTTGTCTTAGGGTTTCTATTCCTGCACAAAACATCATGATCAAGAAGCAAGTTGGGTTGAAAAGGGTTCATTCAGCTTACACTTCCCACATTTCTGTTCATCATCAAAGGAAATCAGGACTGGAACTCAAGCAGGTCAGGAAGCAGGAGCTGATGCAGAGGCCATGGAGGGATGTTACTTTCTGGCTTGCTCTCTTATAGAACCCAAGACTACCAGCCCAGGGATGGCGCGACCCACAATGGGCCCTCCCCACCTTGATCACTAATTGAGAAAATGCCTTACAGCTGGACCTCATGGAGGCATTTTCTCACCTGAAGTTCCTTTCTCTGTGATAACTCCAGCCTGTGTCAAGTTGATGACAAAACCAGCCAGTACAATTGACCCCTTGTCAACTTGATACACACATATTTCACTAGTAAACCTCAACCCTTAGTTTCTCATTCATCCCCAAGATCTAAATAACTTAATTTTTTCCTTTATTTTTATTTTTATTGAAAAAGGAAGTAAAAGGAAGTAAAAACATTTTATGATAAAATTGAAGATTTACGTGGAAAATATTTCTGATAAAATAGAAGAAATATATAGAAAACACGTTAAAATTGACCATTTTCATGGAAAATTAAAGAGTAAAGTGGTGGACAGAAAAAACATTGCTAAATTAATTGAAAAATGAGATAGAAACATTTTATGATAGAATTGAAGATTTACATGGAAAATATTTCTGATAAAATTGTAGAAAAATGTACAAAACCATGTGAAAATTGAAGATTATCATGAAAAATTTTATATAGCTATAATAATGGTAGGCATAAATGTATTCCTAAGTTGATTAAAAGTGAAATTATAAACATTTTCTGATAAACTTGAAGATTTACATGGAAAATATTTCTGATAAAACTGAAGAAATATATAGAAAAACATGTTAAAATTGAAGATTATCATGGAAATTATACAGATAAAATGATAGGCATAAAAATAATTGAATGTGGAATTATAAACATTTTCAGGTAAAATTGAAGATTTACATGGAAAATATTTCTGATAAAATTCAAGAAATATATAGACAAACACATTAAAATTGACTACTTCATGGAAAATTATACAGATAAAATGGTAGATATAATTAACCTTTCTAAATTAATTGAAGATGGAATTAAAAACAATTTGTGATAAAATCAGAGATTTACATTGAAAAAATTTCTGATAAAATATAAGAAATATATAGAAAAACATATTAAAATTGAAGATTATCATGAAAAATAATGCAGATAAAATGGTAGACATAAAAAGACATTGCTAAATTATTTGAAAGAGGAATTACAAACATTTTCTGATAAAATTGAAGATTTGTGTGAAAAATATTTGTTAGTCTATGTCTTTTTATTGGGGAATTGAGTCCATTGATGTTAAGATTGATTGTTGCTTCCTGTTATTTTTGATGTTATTTTTATGTTTGTGTGGGTATCTTCTTTTGGGTTTGCTGAAAGATTACTTTCTTGCTTTTTCTAGGGTGTAGTTTCCCTCCTTGTGTTGGTATTTTCCATCTGTTATCCTTTGTAGGGTTGGATTTGTGGATAGTTGTTGTGTAAACTTGGTTTTATCATGGAATATCTTGGTTTCTCCATCTATGGTGATTGAGAGTTTTGCTGGGTATAGTAGTCTGGGCTGGCATTTGTGTTCTCTTAGGGTCTGTACGAGATCTGCCCAGGATCTTCTAGCTTTCATGGTCTCTGGTGAGAAGTCTGGTGTAATTCTGATAGGTCTGCTTTTATAAGTTACTTGACCTTTTCCCCTTACTGCTTTTAATATTCTTTCTTTGTTAAGTGCATCTAGTGTTTTGATAATTATGTGCCGGAGGACTTTCTGGTCTGGTCCAGTCTGTTTGGAGTTCTGAAGGCTTCTTGTATGTTCATGGGCATCTCTTTCTTTAGGTTATGGAAGTTTTCTTCTATAATTTTGTTGAAGATATTTACTGGCCCTTTAAGTTGGAAATCTTCGCTCCCTTCTGTACCTATAATCCTTAGGATCGGTCTTCTCATTGTGTCCTGGATTTCCTGGATGTTTTGGGTCAGGGGCTTTTTGAATTTTGCATTTTCTTTGACTGTTGAGTCAATGTTTTCTATGGTATCTTCAGCACCTGAGAGTCTTTCTTCTATCTCTTGTATTCTGTTGTTGATGCTTGCATCTATGACTCCTGAATTCTTTCCAAGGTTTTCTATCTCCAGAGATGTCTCACTTTGTGATTTCTTTATTGTTTTTACTTCCACTTTTAGATCCTGGATGGCTTTGTTCAGTTCCTTCACTTGATTGTTTTTGTTTTCCTGTAATTCTTTAATGAACTTTTTTGTTTCCTCTTTAAGGGCTTCTGCCTGTTGATCCATGATCTCCTGTATTTCTTTAAGGGACTTTTTTTTTGTTTGTTTCCTCTTTAAGGGCTTTACCTGTTGACTGATGTTCTCCTGTATTTCTTTAAGAGAGTTATTTAAGTCTTTCTTGAAACCCTCTATCAGCATCATAAGATACAATTTTAAATCCAACTCTTGATTTTCCGGTGTGTTGGGGTATCTGGGACTTGCTATGATGGGAGAACTGGGTTCTGATGTTGCCAATTGGCCTTGGTTTCTGTTGGTAGGGTTCTTGTGCTTGGCTTTCGCCATTTGGTTATCTCTGTTGCTAGCTGGTCTTGCTGTCTCTGACTGGAGCTTGTTCCTCCTGTGGGCCTGTAAGCCTGTGTCCTTACTACTGGGAGACCAACTCTCTTCTGTTAAGGTCTGTGCACTGCCTGGCTCCTTGGTGCAAATGGCAGCCTGAAGACCTCTGTCCCAGCTGCTCCACTGATCTTATGCTCTGTGTGCTCCTAGCTGTTCCACTCCAGAGAGGAGGAGGAGATCTCACCTGTGTGCTCATAAGTGAAAGCGCTGCTGGGAGATCACTCTCTCCTGGCAGGCCGTGCACAGAAGGCTCTGGAGCTGCCCAGCTCCCCGGTCCATGCAGAAATGACTCTTGTTCAACAAGCCTCCTCTCCAGCTTCCCAGTCACATGGAACTCTCTAAATAACTTTAAAAGTCCCACAGTCTTTACATATTAAAAGTTCAAGCCCTTAAAAATATCCAATATCTTTTAAAATTCAAAATCTTTTAAAAATTCAAACTCTCATAACTGTGTGCTCTATTAAAATACCTTCTTACTTCAAGAGGGAAAAATATCAGGGCACAGTCACAATCAAAAACAAAATCAAACTTGAAATGTCCAATGTCTGGGATCCACTCATGATCTTCTAGGCTCCTCCAAGGGCTTGGGTCACTTCTCCAGCTCTGCCCTTTGTAGCACACACCTTGTCTTCTAAGCTCCAGCTGCCTGTACTCCACTGCTGCTGCTGTTCTTGGTGGTCATCTCACGGTACTGGCGTCTCCAAAACACTGCTGTCTTCTGCTGCAACTAGGCTTCAGCAATAGCCTCTCATAGACTCTCTTCATGGTGCCAGGCCTCAACTCCTTTGCATGGCCCCTTCAGTCTTGGGCCATCAACTGCAACTGAGGTTGAACCTACACCAATTGCCTTCCATGGCCTCTCACAGCGCCAAGCCTCAGCTGCTCTTCATGGTATCAAAACCAGTACCACCCAGGTGACTCTTACACATTACCAAGTCCAGCCACAGCACAAGGTACGACCTTGGCTGTCTCTGGAACACAGCCTCTTTGTGCTCTCAGAAAACACTTCGCAGATGTCACCTCAATGATGCTGGTCTCTTTTTAATCACCGCTAATGTCTTAGCTCCAGCTAATCAGCATCAATAGTCCCAGTAATGCAAAGTTTTCACTCTACTAGTTCTGGTATCTTGTTAATCACAGTTGATTCTTCAGCCCCAGCTAACCAAAACCACAGAATCTTCACAATCAAAAGAGCAACAGCCCTATTAAGTCTTTAATCTTCCCTCTGAAATTTCACAAGCCAGGCCTTCATCTACATTAAAGAGATTTACCCCCCCCCCCCATTTTTCATCTCTTACACTGGCTACCCAAATCCCCAGGATCTTTCCTTGAGACCTCTCATCTAGTTCTCTTTGTTCTTTCACCCTCAGCCACAGGAAGCTACTGTAGGGAGGGGAAAAGACTCACCTTTCATGATCCTAGGGTAGAGTCAATCTCTGGGTCATCTATAAAGGAGAGAAGAGGGACCATGTCAAATAGAGTACAGTGGTTAAGCCCTATCCTATTGACCACCCAGAGTTCCATGAGCTCAGGACGGGCCCTGGAGAGATGGGAGTATAATCTCTGTTATGCTTGGATTCTACTACAAATGCTTTTAGACGCCTCTGAATCCCTCTCTCTGATGTTTCCTCTGGCTTCAACTGCGCATAACATCCCCATGAAAATGGAATCATTTTCTCATTCTCTTTGGTAAGTTATTAGGCATTCAAGTATTGTGATGAAAAGGAAAGAGTCAGTTGTGATCTGTTGTGGTGATGGAACAGAATTGATTCTTCTCAGCATACACTTCAGCCCTTCATGTCTTTGTTCATGTAGTGAACACAGCACATAGATTGCATCCGTCAGCATTTTAGAAGCTGGGAAGAGAGTTGTCAGCTGTGAGGGAAGCTGAGAGTCAATGGGGGCAGCTTGAGGAATAAACATGATGACATTAGCAATAGTGCTAGGAAGGAAAAACTCAAGAGGTTGTCAACAAAACAAAACAAACAAGTACCCCCACCTATTCTGTAGCTTCAGTAAGGTAATTCTGAGGAGATGCATTCATATAGAGAAGCAAAGGACAAATGTTTGAAAATTGGTTGGGAGGGTAGTTGACACTGGCTGGGTGAAAGGTCAGGATGAGGAATATGGAGAGGGATGTGTGAAAGTCTTGATGATGTGTAGAATGAATTTTGCCTTCTTTAAAAATCCAGTTATGTTATATGTATATGCTTTTGTTTTAATCCAAGTATGGATATGGGGCTGCTTCAGTTTGTTCACAGTCATTAATTATGATTGTTGCATGATCTGGGGGGAGGGAGGGGATGATTTTTGCCAGCTGCAGATAGTTTAATTCTGGGGACTCACCCAGGATATAAATGGAAGAGCTCTGAGAGGGTCTGCGGTAGCTACTGTTCCCCCACTGCTGGTGGTTCATGCTGCTGCTACTTTTGCTATTGCTATTTTGGATTGCTGGTTTGATGTTGCATTTTCTGGATTTCTGGATAGTCTGACAATAAAGATTGGATTTGCCCCTAGGAATCCAATGCCCTTAATTATTTGGAAGTAGTTTAAAGAGGTATACCACCTTTCCCCTCTAACCTTCTTTGTTTCCAACCTAATTAAGGTTATTTTGTTCAATTCTTGCTTAATATATTGTACATATGCTTCATTTAAAAATGTAATATGGGGCTGGAGAGATGGCTCAGTGGTTAAGGGCACTGACTGCTCTTCCAGAGTTCCTGAGTTCAATTCCCAGCAACCACATGGTGACTTACAACCATCTGTAATGGGATCCAACGTCCTCTTCTGGTGTGTCTGAAGACAGTGACAGTGTAGTCATATATATATATATATATATATATATATATATATATATATATATATATATAAAATAAATCTTTAAAATAAATAAATAAAAATGTAATGTGAAGTTCTATTCTTATGAAAGCTACTATTACAAACTCTTTAGGATAATTACAAATGCAAGTTTGTAGTTAGTTACCTATAAATAGTCTTACTTGTAGTCCCTTTAGGTACTAGTTAATTACAGAAATAAGCTTTAGTTAGCCTTCTGCATATGTTTTCAAAGTTAAGCAGATAGTAAATAGCTAGAAATAGCAATGTTTGTCTATTCAGACATACTGTAGATAGATCGTCTTCAAACACTTCAAAGATCTACAGAATATGGAATTTAAGATGTTTTAGTAATAAAAGGCTTTTTTTCCCCCCCTGACAGAAAGACATATCTACTTCTGGCAGTGCCTCTAACCTACATCAAAGAAGATGATGGGCACTGAAGAACCTTTACATGGAGTTTGCTTCAAACATGGCAAAGTTGGGCAAAAAACTGCCCTTACCTTGACTGCTGACAGCCTGCTGTCTAAACTGTGGACAAGCAGGATACTGGGAAGTCAACTGTCCATCTTTGCAGAGATAAGGTAGGCTAGTCCTTCAAAATTCCTGCTTCACAGAAAAGTCTGTCAGATATTTTGGGTTTGTCGCTGAAGATGAATGCTCCAGTGATACAGAAGAATCTTGGGTGACTGTCCAGGCAGCCAGCAGACTCTGACATTTCTATAGGTTTGAAAGTTACCTGCTCTGTACTTCCTGTTTACTCAGGTAATATTTATCCTTCTCAGGGTTTTGATAGAACTGAAGACTAGATATTTTCTTATTAAAAATTAAATATTAAGGACACAAAGTTGTTTAGGAGCTAAGAAAATGTTTTAGGGTCTACAAAGATGTTTTAAAAGTGGTAAACAGAAGTTATGATAAGAAGTGAACATTGTAAACATAATTCTTAACCTGATAGTTCTCATAATTGTTTTATTGTTTATAGTTTATTAATGTTAGGGAAAAAGCCTTTTTTTTTTAATAAAAGGGGAAAATGTAGTGAGAATTTTGGTTTCCTTAAACATATTAGTTACCTTAATATGTTTTTGTCTTAACCCCAGGTGTGGGATATGGGGCTGCTTCAGTTTGTCGACAGCGGTTAACTATGACTGTCTCATGTTCTAGGCATGTGTGGTTTTTGCCAGCTGTAGATGGTTTAATTCTGGGGACTCAGGATAGGGTATAATGGGAGAGCCCCGCAAGGGCCTGTGGCGGCTGCTCCCCTCCTGCTAGTTTATGCTGCTGCTGTGTTTGCCCTTCCTCCTGTTCGCCCGCCTCATAACCACCTGTTAAGTCAACAGGACCCAACTGGCCTGGATGGTGCTTGTCTTCCTTCTGGGCAAGTCCTAGATAGGTGTTCCGGAACCATCCTGACTGGCACCCTTTGCTTCTCTTTGCCATTCTACTGATTACCAGGTCTTCCATGTCTCATGACATCTCGAGTCCAGGTGAGACTGTGAGGAGTTTCAAGGGAGGGCTGTGGCAGGAGTACTTTGATCAGCTATCTCTCCCTGAGTGTGGAAGCTGGAGTGACTCTCAGATTCAGTTTCCTCAGGGCAAGTGGGAAGACTAGCACTTCCCCAGAGAGCAAGACCCAGGTAATGGTTTTCTACCCCATAAAATCCTTCTGGTGAAGTACAGAGACCATTGGGTCAGCTCTCAGCTTGCTCTTCAGGAGGAGGAGGGAAGCCATGGTGTGAAGAGGCCCCCAATCAAGGGGAAAGCAAAGGTTTGACTTTGATTTGTGTTTACTGTGTTGCTTTGAAAGTGACAAGTCACCTGCCTTACTTCAATTGTTTTTATTTGACAGTGGGAAATAATTGTTTTTTACTTCAAGTTTAATGTGAGGAATATATATGCTGTTATTGTCCATCCTCTTTCTTCACCTGTTTCCAGGAACTGAAGACAATATGGAACCTTGTTTTCTGACCTTAAAAATAGCAGTCACTAACCCAGAGGGGTGCACGTCAACATGCCATGCAGTGTGCGTGGGGGAGACACCCAGAGGCCTGCCAGCTGAGTGGCCTGCCTACAATGGGAGTCACTGTAATGTGCAAGTATGTGGTGGAGTGATAGGAGGGAAAGAGAAGTAGAATGGTTTGAGCATTATGAAGAGCAGTGTAACTGGAGACGTGAGGGTGGAGAAGAATAGCCAAACGTGAGTAGTTTGCCCTCCCACCTGAGGCTGCCACTGAGGGTCTGGATTTGTGGCCATGAAGCAGCAGAGGTCTGTGTTGATGTCCTTGGCTCAGATTACCACTAAATATAATGTCTATGGGGATGTCTAGGGTCTGGGCTGCTGCCTGGGACCATGATGTTTTCCAAGGGCTGTGTAGAGCTGGCCCTGCCACTCACTGACTGTGGCACTCTGGAAAGCTGGCTCCACCCATCATGGGCTGCAGTACTTGGAAGATCAGGCCCTGCATCTTGCTTAGGCAGCACAGTAGAGCTGGCCTGATAGCAGGAATGTAGGTGAGCTGGCCCCACCATTCTTCTGCTCTGAGGTGGTATGGGTATGGGGAGAGGCCTCCCCCGTCTCCCCATGCCACATGTGGCAGGCAGGGGAGCCAGCTCCTCCCTTGGCTAGCTGCAGCACTCTGGAGAGTGGACCCTACACCTCAACTGGGCAGCACAGTAAAGCTTACCATGACAATAAAGGCATGGATTAGGTGGCCCCAAGGGTCTGAGAGTGGGAGAGCTGGCTCATGTTGTTGTGCACCACATGTGTGCAGTGCCTGCAGTGGCAGAAGAGGGGGGCTGTATCACCTTGGTGTTACAGGAGGTTGTGAGCTGCCACATGGTTGCTGGGAATTGAACTCAGGTCCTCTGGAAGAGCAGTCAGGGCTTATAACTGCTGAGCCATCTCTCCAGCTTTTGATTTTAGCCCTCAAGATTCCCTTCTCTAGTCTGTTTCAGTCACATTATGAATATATTCAGAATATTTTCATATTCTTACATACCTGTTTGTTTGCCTTGCCTTCCCTCCTTTACATACTGTATTTCACATTTTGTCTTCAAGACCTTTTATGCTATGCTTAGGTGGTAGACCCACTTCTTCCTCAGCCTTCAGCATTCAGATCAGTAACACCTTCTTCCTAGAATATTTCCTTGGCATTCTTTCACAATGCTGGGCTAGGGTTCTGGGTTGGGGTGTTCTAATAGCTCTTGTTCTACTCTGTCTCAGGGAAGGTGACCTGCTCAGGGCTGGTTTCCTGAATAGGGCAGGCTGTGTGTTAGAGGGCCATGCTTGTTTTGTCTGTGTGACTCAGCATTCCTGTTACACAATAGGAATGTAGAGACTTTAGGTCAAAAGAAATCAAATGAGTGGAGCTCTAGACCTTCAGAACTGGGCCTAGTAGGCAGGAAGCTTTTGGATAAAGCTTAGGTAAAATGAATTACATTGATCCATTGAAAACTGGGGGTTGCACCTTTATACTCATTAAAACAATAACAACAAAACAAAACAAAACAACACTATCACAAATAAACTAGGGTCTAGAGAGATGGTTGAATAGTTAAGAGTGCTTATAGCTTTTCCAGAGGACACGAATTTGGTTCTGAGCACCTATATCAAGTGACTCAAAACTCAAGCCTCTGAGGAGTCAACATACTCTTCTGTTTACTGTATGTATCATGGCACACACACACAGACACACACACACACACACACACACACACATAAAAATAAATCTTAAGGAGGAAAGAAACAACAACTAACCAACCAGGATTCGGTATCTGTTTATATTTTTATGAGGTCAAACTTACATACAAGGCAAAGCACATATTATCTATACCTTGCCATTTTAGCAAATCTATCCACTGATTCCAATTTACCAGAAGTCTAAAAATCCTCCAGTGTGCTTTCTCAAGCAACACGGACTCTAGACTCTAGAGGCCAACAGAACTGCTTTAAAAAAAGATTTATCTTTTCACTTATGTGCATGTGTATATGCGTGTGTCCATGGTTGCCAGAACAGGGTGTTGGACCCCTGGAATGGAGTTACAGGAATTTTGACTTAGCTGACATGAGTGCTTATAACTGAACTCAGGTCCTTTGCAAAAGTAGAAAGCACTCTTAATTACTGAAACACTTCTCTAGCTGCTTTTCCAATACACTCTTTGCAGGAGTATCTGTGGGGTTTACCCTGTGAATATAGTTGGAGAACCTTCTCTTCTAGTGGTCTGGTCTGGTCTGGTCTTTCTTTCTGTGTGTATGTGTGTGAACACATACATGTGTCATGGTACGTGTGTCAAGTTTAGGTGTAGCAGGAAATGTAAAAAATGCTATCCACGACATTTCTGGCAAGGCACCAGTTGGCCTTGTTCTCATCTCATGGAGACTCTCTGACCTGGAGCTCTGAAATCTCTCCACTCAGCTCGCCAAGTTCCCAGGGTGGGTCACTGCCACGCCAGCCCCACACTTCCAAATTCCCGTAGCTGGCTGGAGTGCCCCACCATAGTACCTTTTCTCTGGAACTCAGTCAAGTCTCTGCGTGAAGGAAAACAGCACACAATTTTAGTTTAGAATCAAAAAGCAACACAACCAATGGGCACAGAAACTAGCATCGTAATAGTAAGCCATTCTAAGCTAAACTATCCGGTAGCAGATCCCAACGGATCTGCTACCTGAACCAGGGGTTTCCACTACCTACATTTTTGCTCTATCATCCTTCCTGTTCAAAGGCCCATCCTTTGTCCTGCCTCCCAGACCCTTCATCAGACCCGGAAGTCCCGCCTACTCGCTCAGTGATTGGCTTCCTAGAAATCTTTATTCCTTAGAAGGGTCACATGAAGTCCTGAGTGATTCACTCCTTGTCCTAGATGGCCCTTCTTGGGGAAATTAGCATCAAAATACAAACCACACCAGGGCTATCCACAATGTTTAGGAGTTAATTTTGTGGGGTCAGTTCTCTCCTCCTAACATTACATGGATTCCAAGGACCAAACTCTGGTCTGTGGGTTTGCATTGTGTGTGGTAAGTACCTTTTCCCATGGAACAATCTTGTTGGCCCCTCTACACATACTTTTGAAAGTGTCCAGTCTCTAGGGTTTTTTGGTGAAGAGTCTGAGAGTAGACCTTGACTCTTCCATGTAGCTCAGGTGGGGTTCCCAAGACTTGTTCCAGAGGACAGCATACAGGGAAAATGTAGACTGGGAGAGAGAATGCTTGTGTTCTTTAACAGATGGCTTCCACAAGTGGAAAGAAATAGAAGGTATTCTGTGTGGGTCTCTAGCCTCCACGTTCATGAATGGGAACACCCACTCACACACAAACATATGCATATGGCATCCCACATACACACTTACATACACACATATTAAGGAAATGCTACAATGGAGTTGGAGATAGCTGTCATCTCAGGCATATGCCATTCTCTGCTTCTGGATAACAGGATCTAATTCCAAATGGCTAGACCAAGCTCAGGCTCTTATCCAATCTCTAGCTCTAGTGACACACCCACAGAACTCCTCAAAGTACCAGATGGTGAGGACAAGATGCATAGATAACCAGTTTCTTCAGGATAATTTGGGTGATTCATGTGTGAGGCTTTGTGAGGTTAGAGACAGGAATTGCCAGGGAGGGTTTTTTTTTGGAATGAACTGGGCCTGTTTTTTGTTGAGATTCTAGGAACCCAGAAACCTGAAATGCTCCCAATTGACTAGAAATCCCAGCTTCCTATGCTGATTCCGACACTCTCCTGTACAGAATTTCAACATCTTCTGAGATTTAAAGACACCTGATAGGAAATGTTGTAGAGAGTTCATACTGTCCATAGCCATTGGACTGGGAGAAAGAAGGAAGCAAATGAGCAGGTGAGGGTATAAAGGAGAGGGTGAGAACTGATGCCTTTCCTTACGTTCTGTCATTGATCAGAAGCGCATAATTCTTTCTGGGTTTTGTTACTCTGTGACATGTATTCACAGCCTTGCATTCTTAGTGTGGGGAGAGTGGAGGAAGTCTTTAGTTTCACTGGCTTTATTCTGTGCAGTATCTGCAGGGAATCAGTCAATAGTCCCCAGGGGGTGCCAACCTTTACAAATGTTCATGACCTTTATTTAAAATGGTGTTATATCTGCATAGAACCTACAAATATCCCCCATATCACCTGTAGATTACTTATACTACCTAATGCAATGTGAGTGGTATATCAATAGTAGTTATGTAACATTGTTTAGCAATAGATAAAAAAAAGTCTCTGTGTATTTGATATAAGCACAATTTTGGGAGGTTTTTTTGTTTTGTTTTGTTTTTTGTTTTTTGTTTTGTTTTGGATCCCTTGCTAAACCTACAGATAATAGAGCATTGGCTGTTCTTTAAAGATATTTTAAAAATAGTTATTTATTTTGTATAGGTATGTGCCTGAGTGTATGTATGTGCACCTGGTGTGTGCAGGAACCTGCAAATGTCAGAAGAAGGTATCAGATTCCCTGGAACTGGAGTTACATACCTGGTCATGAGGCACCATGAAGGTCCTGGGAACTGAATTTGGTTTCTGTGAAAGAACAGCCACCACTCTTAAAATGCTGAGCCATTGCTCCATTTCTGCTGTACTTATTTTTAATACAAAATAAATAGACTTGTTCCCCTTCCCACCAGAGAAATCCAGCTTCTGCATCAATATCTGGTAGGTCCCTGTTAGAAGCTTCTGCTCTTGCAACCGCCATTTCTTGTGCTTTCTTCCTGCTGATGATTGCTTTTTCATTTGTGTTTGATTATTTTCATTGTTCCCTGTGCTAAGGACCCTCTGCAAACATGGAGCATAGCCCTTTCTTTGAGTTTCTGAGCACAAGACAAGGGTTTTGTCTTTGCTAAAAGTGGGAGTTAAATTCACCAGTGTCTACTAATCAGCCCCTAGGGAAGCTGGTGACAAGGGAACAGTCACAGTTTTCTTAGATCTTTAGTCTTCCCTGGACCCCTTGTCTGACACATTCTACTGCCCAGTTTAAATTTGTTTTTCATTTCCTCTGATTTTTAAATTATTGTAGAGTGCCTTATTGGGGTGCCATGCCACCTGGCAGGAATTTGACATCGACCAATGTGAAGTTCCTTTGTCAGTCTTTAAGCGGGAACTCCTGTGTTAGCCATAATCCCCTCCACCTGGGGTGGAACGCTCAGACCAAGGTTTCTCAAGCACCTGCAGTTTCCTGAAAAACACTAGCCACCTGTGGAGAAGCTTCCAGTCTTTGGGGGAATGGTTTTCCCTGCCTATATATTTGGAGTTCTCCATTAAACAAGGTCATAAAGACCTTGAACAGCAATGTTGTCTTGGTCTTCATCTCTTTTCACCGCCTTCCCATACATCCCCAGCTTCCCTTCCAGGTAACCTGTTCGATGTAACTGCAGGCAGTTACAAATTATCATTGTTTTTATTTTTCCTTCTTATTAAACATAGATTGTTTTCCCAAACATTATAATCTGAATACCATTTTCTGTCCCTTTACTCTTCCTAGCTCCTTCCTACTTCTTCCATCCAGATCTACTCCCTTTCTGTCTTTCATTAGAAAAGAACAGGTTCTAAGAGATAACAAAACATAACAAAATAAAATATAATAAGATAAAACCAAAATTCCTCATATTGAAATAGGATAAGTCAACAGAAAAATACAAGATTACCAAGAGCAGACATAAGAATTAGAGACCCACTTGTTCACACATTCAGGAGTTCTGTAAAAGTACTAACCTGAAAGCTGTAGTATATATGCAAGGGACCTGGTACAGACCCGTGTAGGCTCCATGATTGCTATTTTAGTCTCTATAAGTTCATATGTGCTTTCTGAGTAGCTATTTTGATGTGTGCAATTATAAACAGCTATCATTAAGAATTGGAATAGTAGTAGTTAAATGAAATGTTTCTCTAGAAATGAATTCCAGCTGAATAATTGCATTCCCCATATACCACTTTGAAACTTCAGTTAATTAAAATTTAAAGATTGGATATCAATAACTTTAACATCACATGCATGAATCAAAGCACAAATGAAAACCCATTGGGTAAGTGTTATCTGCCTCTTGGTAAAAAGATAGTTTGTCCTCTGTGATCTTACTCTAAAATGCTCATGAATCAGTTTTCCAAAATATAGAGAAGAGAACTGTGACACTGAGTCATGAATACAGAAACATCAAAGCATAGACTGTCAAGCAAAGGTCTATCTTTAATAGGTGAATTGACTCACTTTCAAGCATAAATAATCAGTATGTAAAAGAAGATCTCCTCCCCCTTTTATTCAACATAGTATTTTTATTGATTCTTTGGGAATTTCATGTCATGCATCTTGTTCACACTTACTTCCCCGTCCTTCACTGTTCACCCTCCCACCCTTGTAATCTCCCTCTCAACCAAAATTCCAATTTATGATATCTTTATACTCACTGGATTATGGTCAAACTTTCAGTGGACTGCCCCTTAAATTAAACTAAGTCCTTTCACTCCTGACCACCCTCTGCCAGAAACCATCAATTGTGGAAAGCTACATTTCAACATCCTTATCACATTTTAAAAGAGTTCTCGTTGATGGCTTTCTATTTAGGCTGCTATTTTTCGGGGGGGGGTGTTGGGATAGGGGTAGGGGATGTCACAGAAATCTTTCATTGTCCTTCTTTCATAACTGTGTATTTGCAGTCATCGATATTACTGCAAAAGTAACTTCCTTGCTCTTTATAGTCAACAGGAACATGGACTATGGGCTTCCACATGGATTTCAGTGACAGCACAGACCACGAACATGGCCCCCAGTTGCAGAAGGAACACAGACCCAGACAAGGCCCTCAGAGGCAACCTGGACCATGAGTATCAATATGGCCTCAGGTGACAATGTAGGGCACTCACCTCAATATGACCCCTGGTAGACTGCTCATAGATAACATGTCCCCAGGCTGCAGCACAGACCATGGAAATCTGAATGGCCTTCCATGGTAACATGAGTCACTGACCTCAACACAGACTCCTGCCTCAGCAGAACCTGGGACCCAGATATGACCCTTGGCAGCCGCGTGACCACGGACATCAACATGGCATCAGGCTGTAGCACAGGCATGGACATCCTTATGGCCTTGGATGATAAAACAGACATCACCATGGCCCTTGGTCATATCAGGACTCACTCATGGCCCTTAGCAGTAGTACAGACCTTATGCCTCCTCAACATAGACTCAGGTGGCTACATAAGCCACTCACATCAACACCCCACTCTTCCACTGGGCTTCAATTAGCAGCATAGGCCACATATGTTCACATGGATTGTCTGTATGAATCTAGGGGAGAAGTCCTTTTTGTTTTTTTTATTTGTTTTTAGTTTTTTCAAGACAGAGTTTCTCTGTGTAACAGCCCTAGCTATCCTTGGACTCACTTTGTAAACCAGGCTAACCTCAAACTCACAGAAATCTGCCTGCCTCTTCCTCCCAAATGCTGTGGATTAAAGGTATATGCTACCACTGCCCAGCTATATTTTGTTTCTTAATCAAATGTATTAGTTACATGTATAAATACTAATAGAATTGTTTTAAGGAGGTAATTAGACCACTTACATTATTACCCTCATGAACCCTAGAGGTTGTGGGTAGTCTATGTAGGGACATGTTTTTATAACATAGACCTAGAAAAACACTATGTTTTGTGCCTCATATCAGATGGTTCTCTGGACTCAAAAGATAAATGTTTTGATTAGGATGTTACCTTAGTCCCTTATTGGAGGAATTCTTGATTAAACAGGACAGCGTGTGTGTGTGTGTGTGTGTGTGTGTGTGTGTGTGTGTGTGTGGTGGTAGTAGTAGCAGTAGTAGCAACTGCAGCAGCAGCAGCAGTCATTGCCACCATTGTCACAACTACTCTATCATGAATATGTGTGTTGCAGGGAATTCATAGAGAAAAACTAACAAAAAATTTAAACTCAACATATATTCTAGTTTTATTCCTTTTGTGGTACAATAGCCAGATAAAAATCAACATATGGAGAAAGGAGAAAGGGATTTATTTAGCTTATGTTTTCAGATTACATTCTATCGTCATCGGGAAATCAAGGAAGGAACTTCAAAGAGCTGGTCTTATCATATTCATAGTCAAAAGCATACAGAAATGGTATACAAGTTTGCTGACCTGGATTTTCCCACTCTTATATGGACAAAGGCCCGTGTCTAGGCAATGGAGCCCCCTGTACTGGGTTGGACTTTGCCATAAAATTAGCTTAATTAAAATAATATTCTACACACATGCCCATAGGCCAATCCAAATTAAATTCCTCATTTAGACTATTTTCCTAGGTGATTCTAGGTTGTGTACACTTGAAAATTAAAGCTAACCATCACAATATGATTTCAAATACATTAGATGATTAGGGTCCCTAAAGAATTCTCCTTATTTGCTTTGATTAAATAGCTTGTTACACATTAGCAGGCTTAAAGGTCATAGGAGATGAACACCTTCCATATAATCAACCTGTGAAACTATTGATCTGATTATTGATTTACTAATTGGGAAAATTGTATTTCTGCCCAAAAAATCATAAAGAGTATTATCTATTTAGAGTCTTTCTGGGAAAGAGGGTCCCTTCATTTAACCCTATGGTGATAATTCACTCAAGTAAGAAAACTTTAGATAGCTTAGGAAAACCATCTATCCTAAAGATGTTAATAAATCATATAAACCCACCAAAAATGTAGATTAGCAAAATGGTCCCCTTGGCTATTGTCCACTGTTACCTGTTGGGCAAGCCTTTTATTAATATGTAACAAACCTTACCTTTCTTCTGCACTATGCTCTGTATTTCTTGTCTGAAGACTTTCAGGGGAGTCACAAGGATTGGGGATCCAAGGTGAGATAAAAAGAGATTTTTCTCAACACTCTGGCTGTCTTTTAAAGACTGAACCTAGGGTCATGTGTGACATTGGGTCATCATATTGCTTCTGTTTGAACTTTCAAACTAGAAAAGTTCACTGTTTCAATTCCAGAACCAAGGAAAGACACTCACTATCTATACTATAATCTAACCCTGTGTCTTCCTTCCTTCCTTTTTTTTTTTCTTCTTTATTTATGGCAGGCTTTCACTGCCTAACTCAAAATTTTCCTGTCTCTATCCACTAAGTCTGGGAATAAGGTGAGCAACACCAGGGTTCACTTTGTACTTTTCAATTAAGAAACTAAAGGTAAAATATGTTTTGAATAAGGTGATGTGTCAACTGAAGCAGAAATAAAAACAGAAGAAAGCTATGTAGAAACAATACTTGGATTTAACTAATGAACCCTGGAGTGGCCTGAGCCAGGACACAATAAACCCAAGAGATACAGATTAAGTGGGTAATCATAAAGGCAAATAAGCAAATGGTCATTTCCAGAACAAGCAGTCTCTGTCCCCTTGGCAAGAGTTTGCCTTGGTGTGAACACACAAAGGGGAGAGGAAATGGAGCTGTGGGGATTTGGGGCTCCCACAAGTGATCACAAGAGAAAAATGCAAAGGGCCACAGTTTACCTATCAGCTGTTCTTCACAAATTCACACAACTTAATGTGAAACCATTGCCATCCTCACACTTTTCTCCCAGTTAGGTATTAGGTCTTCTGGCAAAGGGAAAGCCCTGTATCAGAAAGTTGTAGAAGCCTATGCTGGTTATATTTGTGGTATTGTGAAGTGTCATGAAAACAGTGTCCCAAGACACCTTATTAAAAAATGTACTACTATATATTTGAGGGAAAAAGGAACAAAGAGGAATAAACTGATCTACAATCAAACAAACTTATTCATTTTATATAAAGTTGTTATGACTTAGAAATTATTTGTTAGAGGTTAAAACCTATTGCTGTGATGGATTTCTAAAAAGAAGAGCCAATAACTAAGTAAGAAAGGTTTAATTATTTCTTTTTTATTCATTCAGCCATTTATTTCTCTTATTTGTAGTTTGTGTTCAATGTAAATCATTTCCACAGCATGAGAAGTTAGTATGAATCAAAGTATAAATATACAAATACAACATCCAATCAAATAAATATACAACATACAGGTAAAATGCAAGATGGAGTTTTGACTCTCACACAGAGTAGCTTCATATCTGTGAGATCTGAATGTTCATGTATTGGTTTTTAAAGATGGAGAACATGATTATGCTTATCAAGTCAACTGTGACCATCTTAGATACTGGAACATGTATGCACATGTGTGTGATGATGTCAACAAAACATTTTTTCAACCAGTGTCTTTGTTTTAAAAGATTTCTGTGTATCAAGACAGTTGGAAAAAGAATTACTGTGGAATGAAGCCTATTTCAAACTATGAACCAATGTCAAACTATCTAAAAATGTGCGTTGATAACTCAAATTGTTTCAATGTGACTCTTATGAGCCACTTTGTAAAAATCATGTACTGAAAGAGTAGAAAAGACTTTATGAACTTAATGTGAGGAGGCTTCTGGTTTTCAAGTTCTAAATGCTTGATTGACAATTGGTTCCTTTGACCATTTGTCTTTTGAATATCAAAATTTGTATATTTATCTTCATTGTAAACATCTTTAATTATGAAAACACTTCACATACTTATACATAAGAAGTGTTTTGAAATTATCTGAGGTCAATGTAATTCTACTCTCTTAAACCAGTTTATGAAGTAAAACTTATTCATGATTTGGGGCTGGATTTGGGGGTAGATTCCAATCCATCCTTGCCTGGCATTTGTCAATTACTACATAAATGTCAAGTAAAAATGTTCAATTCCAAGGGGAAACAGTGATAGGTTAAGTTTAACAATGTGAAACTTTATATAAAGATTAGCACACTACATTTGTAATGGCTAAACAATACACTGTTCTTTCCAATGTACAAATGAATAGAATCATGGTAGATTTTTAATTTTTAATATTGCCTTACAGGTTGTCTTAGTCAGGGTTCCTATTCCTGCACAAACATCATGACCAAGAAGCAAGTTGGGGAGGAAAGGGTTTATTCAGCTTACACCTTCCACATTGCTCTTGATCACCAAAGGAAGTCAGGACTGGAACTCAAGCAGGTCAGGAAGCAGGGGCTGATGCAGAGGCCATGGAGGGATGTTACTTACTGGCTTGCTTCCCCTGGCTTGCTCAGCTTGCTTTCTTATAGAACCCAAGACTACCAGCCCACAAGAGGCCCTCCCACCCTTGATCACTAATTTAGAAAATGCCTTATAGCTGGATCTCATGGAGCCATTTCCTCAACTGAAACTCCTTTCTCTGTGATAACTCTTGCTTATGTCAAGTTGACACACAAAACCAGCCAGTACACAGGTTAAATGAACTAAATGAAAAATATGTCATTTCATATTCCATCCTTATCTCTAGAGAAATCCTACGCCTGATTTCAAGACAGAGTTTTAAGTGTCCACACTTTAAAAGACACATTTACAGAAATCATGTAAACTTTGAATATTATCCTTTTCATCTGGTACAGAAAATTCAGGCAGATTTAATATTGTATTCACCATCTGTCAAAACATATCCTTCAAACCAATCAAATTTGGAATTCTTAGTGTTTTCTGCTTCAATGCAACAAGGAGTTGTAATAGCAGATATTATGTGGACCTGTTTCTTCCTGGTAACGCTAGACTTGTAGTTGCCATTTGGAGTGGGTCTAAAAGATGTGAAGGTAGAGACATGTCCTTGCTTAAATCTCTAACAATAGACATATAGAAGAGAAGGTGTAACTACAATGAACTAGGCTGTTGATTGTAGGGATTTGCTTTTGTCATGGTGGTGGTATTATTTAGTTCTGTTCAGTAGAGGTAGTTTAAAAGAGTTAATTGAATGTGGTAAAACAGGTGTTTGTTAGGAATTAATCTGCGTGGCTGAGAGAACTTCTGGAAGGAGCAACCCTAGGCCCTTCTTGCCAACTTGTCATTCTGCTCATGTCTGCTTCATAGGTTTTAGTGAAAGCTTTCTGGTTGCTTGGTGCATGGAGATTATCTTTGCTTGTGTTGGAACAGGCAAAGTGTGGATATAATTATTTTAAAGTATGATCACAAAGGGAAAGACTCTTCTAGAAGGGCTGAGTAACTGAAAATATGTGATTAAAGTATGACTCATTTATTTAAAAAGTAATGTTAGCAGAAAGTTTCCTTAAGGGTAATATATATACAACATGAGGTCTAACATGCCCAATGAGAGCTAGGTAATGATTCTGATAGAAAATCCACACCTAAGCTTATCTAGAAAGAATTCTGAATTTCAAGGAGAATCTTGTTAGTCTCTAGAGAAAAATCCATCATGAAGAAGGCAAATTAGGTTATCATCATCAAATGTCTGACATTATTCCTTGAAATTAGGGGCCAAGGCAGAGTTTAGGCTAGAAGTCTACAGCCAGGAACATAGGATAGTAGAATAAAGAGGTATAAAAAACATATCTTGCTCACACCCTCCTTATAAAAATAGCTCTAGAAACAAGATCTTTTCAAAGAAAGAGATTATGATATGGAAGAATGAGTAGCAGTCAGAGAAACCAATAGAATATGGTTACAAATTATATGTTACAAATTATGTTATGACTGTGTTTAAGAAAGTCATTATAGGATTGACAAGACAGTACACTAAAACAAAAACAAATATAAATTGTGTGTAAACCTAACTAAAGATGTGAAAACTTCTACAATGAAAACTTCAAACTTCTGAGGGAAGAAACTGAGGAATACAGAATATGGAATGTCCCATTCTCATGGACTGGTAGAAAAATACAAATGTGATTATCTTATAAAAATAAATAAATGTAGGTTATCTGCCAAACAAACAAACTGGGTGACATTGGTAATTACTTTTCTCTTCTGGTAAAACGGTTAATAACTTTTAGCATCATAAATGTTAGTAATGATGAAGTTTTTGTAGATTCTATCAAAGAAGAGGCTTCTAAGTTCATCTGGGTTCTCCTCTCCCTCAGGATCTTACATTCTCAGTGGAGATCTGGAGACTGTATAGAATAGTCTCAAATGAGGATGCAAGGCCTATACAAAGCACATGAGTATAGTCAGAAAGAACCTATGATCTTTTATAGGTCTCCATGGAGAATTGTACCCATGATACCCCAAAACAAAGAGTTGCTTTTAACCACCTCAAAATAAGAATGTAAACCTTAATGCTCATACTTCTCACATTCAACTCCTTGTCCTCTGACTTCAAAGAGGACTAACACTGAAACTAAAACTTAAAACAACATCATCAAAAGATGAATAACAACTCTCCACACAGAGATACCTTCTTCTCTTATGACTGTTTTGATGGGAGGCATACCCTGCATATCTAAGACATAGATGGTGGCAGTTGTTACAGATATTACCTCACATAGATCATGTTGGCAGTATAGTGGTGGACTGTTTTCCCAAGCCAATGATAGCTGAGTAGTCACTTTGGTTTACTGTTTCAGGTGTGACTAGAAGGCAAAGATGTTGAATTTAACCTCCTTTGTCAGAAAACACGTCATAATACATTTCTCAGCTTTCCAACACTGGAGTATAGCATATTGTAAGATGATATTTGGAGAAAATCAAAGAGCCACTTGTGGGGAATATAAAATGAGAGATTGAAGTTGAAAACAGGACTTAACTACACTATTTCTAGACTTTTATTTTTTAACTTTTATTTTTTTACAGTCCAGTTGTTACCCCCCTCCTGGTCCACCCTCCCATAGTTCCTCATCCCATTCCTTCCTCCTCTCTGACTCCAAGAGGCTGTCCTCCCTCCCTGCCAGGCCTCCCCACTCCCAGGGGCATCAAGCCTCCTGTCTTTTCCCATTGAGATCAGACTAGGCAGTCCTCTGCTGTATATGTGTCAGGGGGCCTAAGACCAGCTTGCTGCTTGGTTGATAATTCTAGACTTTTAAGCTTACAGATTTACTAAAAATGTTACAAAAGTCATTATCAAAGAGAAATTTCCATAGATATTTTTGTAGCAATACATGCTCTTTTTTGGGTAAATCTTTTGTTTTCAAGAATGCCTAGCATGATAATGGATATTTGGATGAGAAGTTCCTTGTTTGTGTGTGACAAATCTGCTTTTTATATCTTGATATCATATATCATGCACTACTGTGTTTATTTTGAGCCCTATACCTTTTTACCATAGGGATTGGAGAAATGGGCATATTGGATTCTAGGAAACTGTGTGAACACATGCATTTCATGGAACTTCTTAAAGGAAAAATGTATTTTATAGAATTAAGAAAGAATGAGAAATAAGGGTCTCAAGGTATAGACTATTTACTATGAATCTTGGGCAGAAAAAAAAGAGAGGAAAACCAAGACAAATCAGTTCAGTAGAGTTGATTTTGAAACTTGTATAAATGAACAATAATACCGATGTGAGGTGGGGTGAGCTGTTATGAAATGGAGATTTCCTTGTGAAAGGCAGTTATAAGATGTAGTTCTAGACAAGAGACGCAGTTGTGTGTATGTATGTGTGTGTGTGTGCGTGCGTGCGTGCGTGCGTGTGTGTGTGTGTGTGTGTGTGTGTGTGTGTGTGTGTAAACATGCTTGGCTCTATTCACTTTTGACAACTGGAGACAATTCTAAGATACTGATGAAGCTTGTTGGGCACTTTGCCAGATTTTGGTCCTCCTGACCCATACTTTAATCCCTGGAGGCATCTGGGAGTCAAGCCAGTTACAAGAATTGCCAATTCCCTCCTGGGAATGACTTGGATAAATAGGATTTTTATGTTCCTGTTAGTTCATGTGTAAGTAAAGAGTTAGGGAAAAGAGAGCTGCCCAGTGGGGTGTGAAGGACACAGGGCTCCTGTTCCCTGCTGAAATTCCAGGAACCACAGGAGGCCCTTCTGTTCTGAAATATTCCAATGGGCACAACCCCCTTAGCCTGGTTGCATCTGGTTCTCTCTGGGTGGATTTCCATCTCTCCTCCTTGTTCTGTGGTGGCAATTAGGGATGGCTTAGCTGGGCTTATGCAGGGATATGGCTATATTAGTGATTTAGAGACTGGGAAGGAAAGAGGCCAAGGCAGATTCCAGTCTCCTTGTTTGTAAAGACCCCCAGGGAGGAGGAAGCAAGTGGACTTGTTTGTGTGAAGTGGGCCAGGGTGAATTCTTTCCTCTGTCTTTTCTTTATTAGGAAGCATGTGACTGCTGAATGGACATTATTGTGACTCTATTTTTGTAAGAAGTCTCTGTTCCTCTGTCATAACATTTTCCTTTAATCCTTGAAAAATGACATGGGGACAAGCTCAACTTATTTATCGGAGCTTCTTGGTTCCCTAGGAGCCTCTATTCTCATAACTGTCTCTTCCTTTGATTCTTCCTGTATATCTGCCTTTTATCTTTGGCTCCTTATTCTCTCCAGTCACCTTGTCAGCGTTGAATTCTCCCAGAAACAAGCCTCAGTCCCCTTTCTCTCTAACTATTGCCTACATGGTTGAACAGATTCTTGCTGGTGACATCATAACACTCCAAACAATTTAACATCGACTGTTAACTCTCTCACAGCCCATGTTCATTGTCTGTTATTGACAAGAGAGCCTTTCTATCTAGTCTTTGCTTCATGGTTCATCCTACCATGAGATTTTTCTTCCTGTGCTTTTAGTGTCTTTGTCTATTGGCTATCTCTTGACTTCTCTCTGATTTCTTCTGCTTTTCAGGACTTATTTATTCACAAAATACATGTGCTATGGAAGAGCATTGTGCACATGGTTCAGCTTTCTTGGTTCTTCCTGCCTCACCTCTCACCAGCCACAGGCCTGTGTAAAGACACATAAATAAAGGTAAAACAAATGAAACACATTTGTGGATCCTGTGCCACAGTGCCCAGACCCAAATACCGCTGGGAGAGAGCAGGTTTCCCAGGAGTGTGGACACACCTGTGAGCAGGTAAGACCACCACTTCTGCTTAGAGGGACTCGTCTGGAGACCTCAGGACACAGGAACCGAGGAGCAGCCTGGGACAGGATCCTTCCAGTTTCCATCTGTTCCTGGAGCTGAACCTGTGGCACCGTTCTCCATACCCAAATTCCTCCAGGAGAGAATTGGTCTCCCAGGAGTACTGACACACAGGCTTGCAAAAGGGATGAGCCACAGTCAGAGACAGCAAGACCAGCTAACACCAGAGATAACCAGATAGCAAGAGGCAAGGACAAGTACATAAGCAACAGAAACCAAGGTTACTGGCATCTTCAGAATCCAGTTCTACCACCACAGCGAGCCCTGGATACTCCAACATACCAGAAAAGCAAGACGCTGATTTAAAATTATATCTCATGATGATGATAGAGGACTTTAAGAAGGACATAAGTAACTCCCTAAAAGAAATATAGGAGAAGCCCTTAAAGAGGTAACAGAAAAATCACTTAAAGAATTACAGGAAAACACAACCAAACAGGTGAAGGAAGTGAACAAAATCATCCAGAATCTAAAAATGGAAATAGAAACAATAAAGAAATCACAAAGGGAGACAACCCTGGAGATAGAAAAGCTAGTAAAGAGATCAGGAGTCAGAGGCAAGCATCGCCAACAGAATACAAGAGATAGAAGAATCTCAGATGCAGAAGATACTATAGAAAACATTGATACAACAGTCAAAGAAAATGCAAAATGCAAAAAACTCCTAACCCAAAACATCCAGGAAATCCAGAACACAATGAGAAGAACAAACCTAAGGATGATAGGTATAGAAGAGCGTGAAGGGGAAGAGACTGAGGTAAAGTTGGGAGTGCAGCGATGGTGTTGGCAGCGGCAGCGGCAACTCGGCAGGGCCAGCATTTTTCCTTGTAAATACTGTTATTTGTATATACTATAAATGATGACATCGGTGGGCACTAACCGAGCCCGGGGAAACTGCGAACAACCTCAAAACCAAAAGCAGACACAGCACAAGCAGCAGCCACAGGGCACTGCAGAGCAAATTGGACTTGCACAGATGATTTCGGACCATAATGATGCTGACATTGAGGAAAAGGTGAAACAATTGATTGATATCACAGGCAAAAGTCAGGATGAATGTGTGATTGCTTTGCATACTGCAATGGAGATGTCAACAGAGCCATCAATGTTTTCCTGGAAGGAAATCCAGACATGAATTCCTGGGTGATGGTTGGGAAGAAGAAAGGAGTCTCAGGACAGAAGGATGGTGGACAAACTGAATCTAATGAAGAAGGAAAAGAAAATTGAGACTGGGACAGAGACTATAGTCAGCAACGTGGTGGGCCACCAAGATGGGGGAGAGGTGCCAGACATGGATGAGAGTTTCAGGGCCAGGAAAATGGACTGGATGGCATTAAGAGTGGAGGGCCTTCTGGAAGAGGCACAGACAGAGGCAGAAGAGGCCATGGCCGGGGCAGAGGTAGTTATGGTAGGAGAGGAGGAAGGTTTACTGCTCAAGGAATGGGAACCTTTAACCCAGTTGATTATGCAGAGTCAGTCAACACTGATGATAACTATGGCAATAGCAGTGGCAATACATGGAACAACACTGGCCACATTGAACCAGATGATGGAACAAGACTTGATTTCATTGGGGTTGAGAGGTCAAACTATCCCTGAAAATTTGAGACTGCTCCTGGTATGCGGAGGACTACCACAGAAGAGTGGGGAACTGAAGACTGGAATGAAGATCTTTCTGAGACCAAGATCTTTACTGCCTCTAATGTGTCTTCAGTGCCTCTGCCTGCAGAGAATGTGACAATCACTACTGGTCAGAGAATTGACCTTGCTGTTCTGTTGGGGAAGACACCGTCTTCCATGGAGAATGATTCATCTAATCTGGATCCATCTCAGGCTCCTTCCTTGGCCCAGCCTCTGGTGTTTAGTAATTCGAAGCAGAATGCCATATCACAGCCTGCTTCAGGGAATGCATTTTCTCATCATAGCATGGTGAGCATGTTGGGGAAGCTAAAGGTGGCAGTACAACAGGCTCCCAGTTCTTGAAGCAATTCAAGAATGTGCAGGCCCTAGCTCAACTGGCAGCTCAACATGCTCAATCTGGAAGCACCACCACCTCCTCTTGGGATATGGGCTCAACAACACAATCACCAACCACTGGTGCAGTATGATTTGAAGAGTGCAAATGACTGAACAGTCCACAGTCCTTTTACAAAGCGCCAGGCATTTACCCCATCTTCAACCATGATGGAGGTATTCCTTCAGGAGAATCCACCTGCAGTGGCTACCTCGACAGCTGCACCACATCTTCTCTTCTCTGCCAACCTAATCCACCTTGGCTCCACAGATGTCTTCAGGATCTTCAGACAACCAATCCTCCAGCCCTCAGCTGGCTCAGCAGAAACAGAAACAGCAAAAGAAGAAAACCTCCTTGATATCTAAGATTCCTGCTCTCGCTGTGGAGATGCCTGTCCCAGCAGATATCTCAGGGCTAAATCTGCAGTTTGGGCCATTGCAGTTTGGGTCAGAGCCTGTTCTTTCTGATTAAGAGTCCACCCCTACCATGAGTGCCTCTTCAAGTCAGGCACCTAGTAGCCTGTATACCAGCACGGTCAGTGAGTCTTCATCTACAGATTCATCTAATCAGAGTCAGGAGTCTGGTTATCAGAGTGGCCTGATTCAGTCTACAACTTATACCTACCAAAATAATGCTCAGGGCCCTCTATATGAACAGAGATCCACATAGATGTGACGGTATATCAGCTCTATCTTTTCGTCACCCCAAAAGGACCTGACTCGGACTAAGAATGGTTTCAGCTCCACGCAGGCCACACAGTTACAGACCATGCATTCTGTTGAAGGTGCTACAGGCTCTGCAGTGAAATCTGAATCATCTTCCACTTCTAGTATATCATCTCTCAATGAAACAGTACCTGCAGCTTCCTTACTGTGGACAGTCAATCAGCATTCATCCTCCTTAAGTGGCTTGAGCCATAGTGAGGAGATTCCAATTACCACCCACACACAACATAGCAGTGCATTACCTACACAGCAGAATACCCTTTCTTCATCAACATCTTCTGGGCATACTTCGACACCCACTCTTTTGCATACAAGTGTGGAGAGTGAGGCAAATCTACATTCTTCCTCCAGCACTTTCTCTACCACATCCAGCACTGTCTCTGCACCTCCTCCAGCGGTCAGTGTCTTCGCCAGTCTGAATAGTGGCAGTAGTCTGGGCCTTAGTCTGGGCAGCAACTCTATTGTCACAGCCTCAACTCGAAGTTCAGTTGCTACAACTTCAGGAAAAGCTCTTCTCAACGTTCCTCCTGGAGTCCCGCCATTTTTGCCTAATTCATATATTATGGCTCCAGGGCTGTTGCATGCCTACCCGCCACAAGTATATGGTTATGATGACTTACACAGACTCCAAACAAGATTTCCATTGGATTACTACAGTATCCCATTTCCCACACCCACCACTCCACTTACTGGGAGGGCAACCCTTACTCTGGCGACCTCATCAAGTTCTGCCTTGGGGATGCCTCCTCCCCAGTTCCAGCCACAACCTTGATCCAACCCCAACAGAACTAGACACAGACTCACCACACCATGTAGCAGACATTCCTGAACCCGGTGCTGCCTCCTGGCTATAGTTACACTACACAGCCTGCCTCACTACACAGGGGTCCCCATCACCTTCCAGTATGGGCCTGCTGTGTTCCCTGTGGCTCCTACCTCTTCCAAGCAGCATGGTGTGAATGTCAGTGTGAATGCCTCAGCTACCCCTTTCCAACAGCCAAGTGGATATGGGTTTCATGGATACAACACTGGCGTATCAGTCACCTCCAGTATCACCTGTATGCCAGATATCTTGGGTTCTGTGTACTCCAAAACCCAGCAGTCCTTTGAGAAACAAGGGCTTCATTCCAGTACTCCTGCTGCTTCCTTCAACTTTCCTTCAGCCCTAGGAAGTGAAGGGCCCATCAATCCAACCATAGCTGCTGCCTACCCACCTGCCCGCTTTATGCATATTCTGATCCCATATCAGTAGCACACTCTCAGATCCTTCACCATCACCTGCAGCAGGATGGCCAGACGGGCAGCGTGCAATGTAGCCAGATCAGCTCCATACTGCAGAAGCCCCAGACCAACAAGTCTGCCTACAACAGCTACAGCTGGGGGCCAACTGAGGCCCTGACCCTCTTCTTCTGTCCCATCTTCTGAGAGGGCTTCTCAGCCTAGAAACTATGGAAACAGCCTCAAAGAGAGAAAAGAATGTGGGGCGATTCTGCTGCTCCACACCCCCAGTGGCCCATCCCTCACCTCAGCTTCATATCTGTCCCATCCCTATACCATCCCACCCTGTTGTATGTAATATAGGATTTTTTATTTTCTTCCCCCCTCCTCTTCCTCATTTCGCTTTGCATTCAAGATTATGAATCTTTGCTGTGGGCCCTGCCTTTCCTTCACTTCTTCCTGTTCACCTTGGTGGTGTATGGGTGAGGTGGGAAGGTGAAACCCCTCACACCCCCTCCCTAAATATATATCAGTCCAACAGTCCTAAGTCTCCTCCTTTATTATTGGGAAAACCAACTACACGCACACACACACACACACACACACACACACACACACACACTAAAAAAAAATGCCATCATAAATATGAACAAAATTGTCAGATGGATTAGTTGAAGGTTTTTTTTGTACTGTGTCTTCAAATTTAAAGGATTAATGTGTCATATATATATATACATATATATATATACACACACACACACACATGCATACATATATATGTATATAAAAAGAGGAGAAAAAAAGAGAAGAGAGCAAAGATTTCCAGCTTAAAGGGCCAGCAAATATCTTCAACAAAATTATAGAAGAAAACATCTCTAATCTAAAGAAAGAGATGCCTATGAATATACAAATAGATTGGACCAGAAAAGAAATTCCTCCCATCACATAATAGTCAAAACATAAAATGCACAAAACAAAGAAAGAATATTACAAGCATAAGGGAAAAATATCAAGCAACATATAAAAGCAGATCTATCAGAATTACACCAGACTTCTCGCCAGAGACTATGAAAGCTAGAAGATTCTGGGAAGATGTCCTACAGACCCTAAGAGAACACAAATGCCAGCCCAGACTACTATACCCAGCAAAACTCTCAATTACCATAGATGGAGAAACCAAGATATTCCATCGCAAAACCAAATTTACACAATATCTTTCCACAAATCCAGCCCTATAAAGGATAATAGATGGAAAATGCCAACACAAGTAGGGAAACTACACCCTAGAAAAAGCAAGAAAGTAATCTTTCAACAAACTCAAAGAAGATAGCCACACAATCATAAAAATAACATCAAAAATAACAGGAAGCAACAATCACTATTTCTTAATATCTCTTAACATCAAGGGACTCAATTCCCCAATAAAAAGACATAGACTAACAGACTCTATTTGGAGTTCTGTAGGCTTCTTGTATGTTCTTGGGCATCTCTCTCTCTTTAGGTTAGGGAAGTTTTCTTTGATAATTTTGTTGAAGACATTTACTGGCCCTTTAAGTTGGAAATCTTCACTCTCTTCTATACCTATAATCCTTAGGTTTGGTCTTTTCATTTTGTCCTGGATTTTCTGGATGTTTTGGGTCAGGAACTTTTTGCATTTTGCGTTTTCTTTGACTGTTGTGTAAATGTTTTCTATAGTATCTTCTGCATCTGAGATTCTCTCTTCTATCTCTTGTAATCTGTTGTTGATGCTTGTATCCATGACTCCTGACTTCTTTTCTAGGTTTTCTATGTCCAGAATTGTTTCCCTTTGTGATTTCTTTATTGTTTCTACCTCCATTTTTAGATCCTGGATGGTTTTGTTCAATTCTTTCACCTGTTTTGTTGTGTTTTCCTGTAGTTCTTTAAGGGCTTCTCCCTGTTTACTTGTGTTCTCCTGTATTTCTTTAAGGGAGTTATTTATGTTCTTCTTGAAGCCCTCTATCAGCATCATGAACTGTGATTTTAAATCCAAATCTTGCTTTTCTGTTGTGTTGGGGTATCCAAGACTTGCTGTTGTGGGAGAATTGGGTTCGGATGGTGCCATGTTGCCTTGATTTCTGTTAGTAACATTCCTACGTTTGCCTTTTGTCATCTTGTTATCTCTGGTGTTAGTTGGTTCTGCTGACACTGGCTGGTGCTTGTCCCTCCAGTGTACCTGCGAGCCTGTCTCAGCACCCCTAGGTGACCTGCTTTCCCCTGGCACAGAGTGCTGTGGTGCTGCCCAGCTCCTGGGTGCAGGTGGGGCCCTGGCAGACCAAGTCCCAACTGATCTTACACTCTGTGTTCCCTGAGTTCCTGGCTGTAACAACCCGCTCAGCTGAAGGAGTGAAGATGGCGGCCTCACCTCTATCCACAGGACTCCCTGCAGAGCAGATGTCCTCTGGCAGGATAGGTACACAGATGGCTGTGGTGCTGCCCAGCTCCTGGGTGCAGGTAATCTTACACTGGGGTGTTCCCTGCATTCCTGGCTGCACCAGTCTGCTCAGACACAGGAGCAGAGATCTGCTCAGTTATTTTATCATGAGATTTTCTTAATTTCTGTGGTCTATAGTCAGATACTACTAATGGTAGTGTGTGTGTGTGTGTGTGTGTGTGTGTGTACATGTGTACATGTATTTTGTGTGTATTTTGTGTGAGGACAGGAAGAATGGGGAGGATCTAATGGAAGGTAGAAGTGGTTCCCTGGGTAGTGGCTAATAATGCATGTGCATGGTAAGGTTCTGTTATTGAGCTAAGACTCTAGCTTGATCCTACTTTCAGGCTTTTGGTACGCTCTTGGCCTTCTGGATGATTGCTTTCTAGGAACCTGTGTTTTTTGTTTGTTTGTTTGTTTTTTGGGTTTTTTTTTGTTTTTTGTTTTGTTTTGATGCTGTGTAGAATCCTAGCCACTACAACTTAAGCCCCACTCACACTGTAATTCTGCCCCATGTGCATGTAATTCTTAATTTTCTTTTAGGTTATAATACAATTATATCAATTCCCCTTTCCCTTTCCATTCTCCAAACTCTATGTAAAACCCTGCCTCTCTTTCAAATCTATGGCTTCTTTATATATAAATACAACCTCCCAGTCTGTATAAAGTTATTTGTATGTATGTTTTTGGAGTGAATGGGTTGTCTCTTGAAGGGAGGTAGGCACCTAAAAAAACTTGGAAAAAAACTTCTTTAACTATGTTTGTGTCCCCAACATGACCCACCATTCCCACTTCCAGTCTGCTTTTACTCTGACATTGAGAAAATGAACTGAAGAACAATAGTGATTTCAAGTGAATACTGGGAGACAAGAATGATGCTCAGTGGTTAAGAGCTTCAACTGCTTTTCCAGGAGACCCATGTTGGGTCACTTGCAACCATGTTTAACTTCAGCTTCAGGGGATCCAACTTCCTCTTCTGGCATTCACAGGCACATGCACTCTTGTGTGGGCCTCCGTGCAGAGGCCCTGCCGGAGGGCGAAGGCAGGGAAGCTGCTCCGTTGTCTCGCTTTCCACGGAGATCTCTGGTGTGAGGGTTCAGGCAAAGGGGAGAGAGTGCGAGCAGGAAGGGAGAGAGTCATCTCCACAGCCTCTGCTGCTGCAGCTGGCTTCACCTCAGTCTCCACCATTGCTGTCTCAGTTGCTCCATGTTGCTCTATACTGAGTCAGGCTGGGCTGGGCCGACAAGAGGCCAACTAACCAGTGCAGGGGAGCTTCTGATGGCATTTTGGAAGAATAGACCTCTTCCCAAGTGGCAGTGTTACAGCTCTTATGATAGAGGTTCTCAGACGATGGAGTAGTTCTCACACCTTGTCTTAGTCCGGTTTCTATTCCTGCACAAACATTATACCAAGAAGCAAGTTGAGGAGGAAAGGGTTTATTCATCTTATACCTTCCATGTTGTTGTTGATCACCAAAGAAAGTCAGGACTGGAACTCAAGCAGGTCAGGAAGCAGGGGCTGATGCAGAGGCCATGGAGGGATGTTTCTTACTGGCTTGCTTCCCCTGGCTTGCTCAGCCTGCTCTCTTATAGAACCCAAGACCACCAGCCCAGGGCTGGCACCACCCACAAGGGGCCCTCCCCACTTGATCACTAATTGAGAAAATGCTCCACAGCTGGATCTCAGGAAGGCATTTCCCCAACTGAAACTCCTTTCTCTGTGATAACTCCAGCCTGTGTCAAATTGACACACAAAACTAGCCAGTACACACCTTTATTCCTTCTGGATAGGAGTCTTATATACAGTTTTGGGGTGACTCAGGGTCTGACAACAGGTACATTGGCTTGGTCTGAGAGCTTGGGGATACCTTATCTGCATGTGGGAGGACTTTGGCTCTATGGGGGGGGTGCTGTGGGGGACTGTGACAGGAGTCAGGAGCCCAAGGATCCTGTCCTTGCAGGTGAGAGTCACCTGCTGGGTCACCAGGATTTTAAACCTGAGCTCGACCAGGGACCAGGCTGCCTATCACAGCTCACCACCCCAGTGTCAGAGGTGCTCCTTTTCTGATGCTTTCCTTGCCTTCCATCTGCATCTCTTCCCATGCTACCCTAATGTTAGCTAGCTGATAAGTAATCTGATGTAGCAAGCCCTAAATGTGGATCCCTAGAGTTTTAGCTCCCCAAGGGAAGGAAGAATATTCTACTTCCTCTTTAGACAACTGCTAGTTCTCAGTGACCTTCCCACATATGATGTACAAGATCTCAGGAGAGTAATAAGTGGACTGTCAAAGACCCATATGGGACAGAACAGAATTCTCCTGATGTGGTGTTAGGTTGGATGATGCATAGGTTCTCCCAACTTCTCTTCTACTCATGAAGTCTGTAATAGCAGATGATGTATGTGTAGCACAGAAGGCTGCTGACCTGTTGATTTTTCTGGGGCAAATCAATTACCAAAATGGAAAAAAGAATATTTATAAAAACTTACATATGAGTCACAGTAGAATTTAGAAAGATGACTAAAGCATATTAAAAAGCCTTTGTTCCAGCTGATCTTAGATCTGAGTCACAACTCTAAGGCATCACTTCTCAAAGTTTCTGTAGTGAAAAATCAAATTTTAATATCAGTATTCTACAAACAAGTATCTTTACTAGCATACTTTTTTCCTATAAAATGAAACAAAAATGTGGGCCAGGTGTGGTGGTGCACTCCTTTAATCCCAGCACTTAGGAGCAGAGGTAAATGGATATCTGAGTTTTGAGTTCAGACTGGTCTACCTAGTGAATTCTAGGACAACCAGGGCAACATAGACCCTACCTCAAAAACAAAACAAAACAAAACAAAACAAAAACCAAACCAAAACAACAAAACAAAAAACCAAATAAATTAATATATAAAAAGAAAATATTGAAAACAGAAAAATTTAAGTCCTAATGCTCTATTATTAGAGTCAACAGTCATAAAATTACTCTGTTTAATTGCTATAAAAGTTTCTGAACACTGAACATTCCTTCGTGTGACAGGCAGAATTATAGTCCCCCAAAGCAGACCACTTCTCAGTGTCTAGAGTCTGTGAATCTATTTCTGTTTCCTTGCTTGGTGAGGGGACTTGGTAGACATGATGAAAGGTCTTGTGACAGGAAGATCATCCTGGATTACCCAGGTTCTAGTGTTATCACATGGGTCCTTATGAGTGCAGCTGTGAGATGGGAAGCTGAGGTCAGGGTGAGGTGAGCCAAGAACTATGTCACTCTGAACAAGGAGAAGGTGGGGAGTAGATTTTCCTATGAAGCCTCTAGAAGCACATCTCTTTAACTTGGTTTCATCTTCTGTAACTGTATTGTTTATGCCACTAACTTCCTGGCAATTTGCCACAGTATTAGTAGAAACCCATTAATGCATCCCATGTTTTTCAGATTGGCATTAGTTTGAGAACCTTAAAGTAACACAGCTTTTAATGAGAGTATATATGATGATTGTGAATTATTCCAAGCTATAGCATAAACAAATGACAGTGAAATCTCTGAGGCTTGGATAAGATATCCTCAAAATAATAAAGGAAACATAAAAATTGAACTGTAAGAGATCATTACACAGAAGCAAAAATTCTACACCAAATATGTTAGCAAATGAAAGGTATTATACTGAAAGAAACTTGCATTATGAACAAGTAGGCTTCACTAACAAATGTAAGCATGGCTCTTTATAAAAAGACCTTATTAAGAAATACTTAATATGGTTTATCAGATGAACAAATGAAAGAAAGATCATATTAATAGATTATTTTAACCTAATAGAATTGCCAAAAGTCATTATTTTATTCATGAGCCATTTTAAATTAAAGTCCAAGAAAAAAGAAAGCAGGAAACCACATAAAATTTCAGAGACTAGTTATTAAAGACTAGTAATCTAGATTGCACAAATGACAAAATACGGAAATGATTGCTGTTAAAATCCGAATAATGTGGGATACTCAGCTTCTCAACTATTATTCAGTATTGTTTTGAAAGTTTCATCTGATATATTAAGTCACGAAAAGGAAATAATCTGAATTAGCATGGCACCAAAAGGAAATTTGCAGATGATAAGTTGCAGTGACAATTTTAGAATCTTGGTTTCTTTGAAAAGTACTAAAATGCTATAAGAATATGTTTCATTTTAATCCCAGGTGTGGGATATGGAGCTGTTTCAGATTGTCTGCAGCAGCTGACTATGATTTGTCTTGTGCTCTAGCAAGGGCATAATTTTGCCAGCTGCAGATAGTTTCTGTGATCATGTGATGTTTAGAATTCTGGGGACTTTTCAGAGGGTAAGTAAATGCTAGGGGCCCTGAGAAATGTGTGTGTTTGTGTGTGTGTGTGTGGGGGGGTTTGGTTGGTTGGTTGTTGATCACAGATTGTTAAATAGTTGTTTGCAAAGAAAAAACAACAAGAAGAAATTAGATATCATGGCAGTGAAGATCAAACTTGCTCCAAGGAACTCAATGCCCCTAATCAGCAGGAAGTAGTCTAATGATGACACCTCTCTCCCACTTTCCAACCCTTGACAATAATTTGCAAAAACCTATGGAAGACCCACAAAGTTCCTTTACAGTTGAAAGTATGTCTGAATATAAGGTAAATACAAGAAAAAAAATAGTTGCCTTCCTTATCTGAAAAGAAAATCCCAGTTGGAATTATAAGTAAAAATATATTCTTTCTCTAGATGGATGAAACAACTGAGGACCTACTAGATAATTTTAAGAAAAGGAGAGGTGAACACCAATATTCTAAGTATTAAAACTCACCCAATCCATCCTAACCCACAACTCATTCATTTACTTAGCAAGGGCTTTTTTTTTCTCTTCCCTCCCTCTCTCCCTCCCTCCCTCCTTCCCTCCCTCCCTTCCTTCCTTCCTTCCTTCTTTCCATCTCCTTCCTCCTTACCTTCCTTTCTTCCTTTTTTTTCTTTCTTTCCCCCAGAGTCTCACTATGTAGTTTTGGCTGACCTGAAACTAACTACATAGTCCAAGCTGGCCTCAACGACATAATGAACTACCTACTTCAACCTCCCAAGTGCTGGAGGGAGGGGTTAAAGATGTTTTGAGCAACTACATTGGTGGAAGACACTTCTTTAGGTATAGAGGCATCTTTTAGGCATAAGAAATAGAGAAAAGAGATTGTGAAGAGCAAAGTTCCCTTTCTTATGGGAGTTCTAGTGAGGCTCAGGCTTAAGTATAGGCAATAGGTATTCAATGGGGCTCAGTAGAGGAGGCCAGGGCTCTAGTTGAAATTTGGTGGTTATAATAATTACTTAATAAGTAGTATCAGCATAATTGGGTTTTCAGCAAGGTGAAAATAGCTTCTTCCCTCACATTATATATAAAATATATTCCAGATGGCTTAAAAATCTTTAAAAAAACCAAAATGTTAGGTGAACATTTAGGAGAGTATGAAAATAACTTGGAGGTGGAAAAGAAACCTTCTTAAGCAAATTAAAAAAAAAATCAACAACTGAGAAACTAAAAATGGAGAAGAAACATTCTAATTGCACAGACTTAAAAGTTGTTGATGTCAAAAGGTACTATAACCATTAAAATAAGAAATAAACCAGGAAATATATGTTTGTTTTAAACATAGTTTAAACTATTTTTTATTTACATGTATGTATGTGTCACAAGTGTTCAGGTACCTTTGTTTGTGAGCTACCATAGGAGTGTTGGGAACTGAGCCTGAATCCTCTGGAAAATAAGCAGGCATTATTAACTTCTCCTTCATTCCATCCATCTATCCATCCATCCATCCATTGTTCCTTCCTTCCTTCCATCCTTCCTTCCTTCCTTCTTTCTCATTCCTTCAGCTGCCAGAAAATATATTTTTGCTATACATATATTATTTAGCAGATTACACTGTATATTTTTTCTTTTCCATGTGCATATGTGTGTACATGTATGCATTTCTTTTTTGCTTGTGTGTCAGTGTATATTTATGTGTCTGTGCATATGGACATCTGAGGTTGATGTTAGGAATCATCTTCAATCATTCTTCTATCTTATTCATTGAAGCAAGGTCTTCAATCAAACCCTGCCATCATCCAATATGACTAAGTCTTGCTAGCCAGCTTGCTCGAGGGATCCCCTCTCTTTGTTTTCCAAGTCTGAAATTAGAGGTTGGCTACCATGCCCATGTAAAAGCCAGCATTTATATGAATTCTGAGGATTTGAACTTCAGTCCTCAGACTTGCAGGGCAAGTGTTTGACCACTGATCAACTTCCTCTGCTCTAAACCATTTCTCAAGTTTTATTTCTTTTAGACAGGACTTAATATGTAGCTTTTTTAGGGTTTCATTGTTGTGAAAAGACATTGTGACTAACAAAAGAAAACAATTAATTGGGGCTGTCTTACAGGTTCAGAGGTTTAGTCCATTATCATCATGGCAGGGAGTATGGTGGTACACAGGCAGACATGGTGTTGAAGAAGGAACTGAGAGTTCTGTACCCATACTGGAAGGCAGTAGGAAGAACACCAGGCCTGGCTTGAGCTTATGAGACCCCAAAACTCACTTCCTAGTGACACATCTCCTACAGCAAAGCCATATCTACTACAACAAGACCATACCTCCTAAGAGTGCCACTGTCTATGGGTCTATGGGGGGCATTTTCTTTTAAACCACAACAGTAACCCTGGTTGGCATTGAACATGCTACAAGGACCAGGCTGGCTTTATATTTACAGAGATCCACTGTCTCCTGTGTGCTGGGATTAAAGGCACCTAACTGCTATGCTATTATTTTTCACAGGTAATATTTATAAAGTAACAAAAGGAAAAATCCCAACAATCTCAAACTATGTGACAGTTTCAGAAGAAGAAATCTCCTGGAGAGAAATAAACATTGCCAACCAAATGATGGAAATCTTTTCTATTTGTTTAAGGCATCAGTTGAAGAATTATTTTTCATCTACTTTTTAATCAAACTTCAAAGGCTAACCTGAGCACTGTGAGTACATGGAGACAAAGGCACTCACATCCTGTCACTGGGAACATGGTAATATACAACCTTTAGGAAAAATAACTTGATAGTATCTACTAGTGCTAAAAATAAAGAAACTGTTTGCCTTGGGATTCCCAGTTATGTGACTCCGTATTTCAGGAATAGAAGCACAGGAAATAGAAAATACAGAAAGGAATGTTGGTCTCAAACTCAACAACAAAAATAACATACAAATATTTAACTGAAATATGGAAAACAAACCAAAAGACTATTAACAAAATCCCATGTGTCTGTCAGTTGGAGAATGCCTGCACAGACCATGGTACGAATTCAACACTAGACACTATATGGTTGCCTAGTGTAGTGGGTCCCTCTAAGTGGATCTCAAAGATGCTTGTACCAAGTTATAAAGAAAAAGAAACACATCACAAGAGCACATAGTAAAATTTCTGTATGTGAAACAAACATACATACATACATAGCCTTAAAAAAATTCTTTTTATTGGTGTCTAGCTCAATTGTCACCAGAGATACTTTACACAACAACTTATGGACTTAGATGTAGAGACCTGCAGCCAGCCAAACATTAGTTAGATCTTGAGGAATCTTGCATAAGAGGGAGAGGAAGGATTAGAGAAACCAAAGGGATCAAGGACACCACAAAAAAACCAAACCAAAACAAAACAAAAACAAAGACCCAGAGCCAACTAACTGGGCTCACAGGGGCTCAAAGAGACCAAAATGCCAACAGGGAACTTGCATGGGATTGATCTAGGCCTTCCACACATGTTTTACAGTTGTGTAACTTGGTTTTCTTGTGGGATTCTTAATAGTTGAAGCTGGAGTTGTCTCTGACTCTGTTGCCTGCCTTTGGGACCCTTTCCTCCTACTGCATTGCCTCATATAGCATTAATAGGAGAGGAGGTACCTGGTCTTACTGCAACTTGATATGCCAAGGCTGGTTGGTATCCATGGGAGGCCTATCCTTTTCTGAAGAGAATCTGAAAAGGAGTGGATGAGCAATGGGAAAGGTGGGGAGAGAGACTGGGAGCAGAGGAGGGAGGGGAAACTAAAGTTGAAATGTAAAAAGTAAAATAAAGTTAAAAAATTCTTTACACAGTATATTGGAGCAAGATAGCCTTCAGTTGCTCACAATGTGGCTGGTGCAAGGATTGCTTCTAGATCAATGTTAAGAGCTCACTAGGTCAGGGGGAAGTAATATAGGATCTGATATAATTCCTAGACCCCAAAACTGGTGGTAGAAGAAAGGTCTGTGCTGTGTAAATGAACAAAGTGTAGTAAAGATAGTCTCTGGGAGCACAATCCCTGGTGATGCCTGAGGGCCTGAGTCTGCTCTACCTCCATCAGCAGCATCTTCACAGCTCCTGAGTGTGTAGTAGGTCGATCTCAGGGGACACAGTTCTGCTGCACACAAAGGACAGGAATACCTGGTATTCATAGTGCTCAGATTGACACTAGCAAATACACAAGCACAACTAGTACCATAAAAGAAATGAAGTATCTGGAAGAATACGAGAGATGACTAGTTAGAAGAGTAAAGATAAAAGAAATTATTCAAAAATTTATTTACTACCTTCAAAAAATGTGGAGATAATGTTATTCATAAACCGAGGGCCAAACTTCCACAAAAGTTACTATAAATTTAAAAAAAATTGCATACCAAAAGAAAGTTCCAAATAATTGGAAGATATGCCCATATAATTAGGAAATCAAGGCATGCACCTACAACACAGACCAAAACACAAGAGTCGTGTGTTTATAGTAAAGATGAGAGACTAGGTATGGTGATGCATGCTTACAAATCTAGCATCTGGGAGGCATATAGGAGGAGCTGAGTTCTAGGTCAGCCTGGACTATATACTGAGATCCTGTCTCGAAAAGCTTTTTCAATGGCTAGAAAGGTATGTCTAGAAGATCAAATATCTCTCTCTCTACAGGTACCTCTCTATCCATATTATGTATCTACATCATATGCCAACATCTGTATCTATCTGTATATCATTGATATCTCTGTCTATCTGTCTAAGAGGATAGAAAGGATGGAAAGGAAGAAAAAATTTCAGAAGTGGAAATATTATATATTTGATCAAAACTGTCTCATGAGAATAGGAGGATAGACAAAGTTAGCTGAGAATTCTAGATTTTAAATTTTAGGTTAGAGAAATCAAATGAGAAGCAAAGTGAGCTGCAATAACCTAAGACTTACTTATAAAACCAAAGACCAGTGGACAAGAGAGCTCGGGATATTTGATTCTGAGGAAAAAGTACTGAGAAACCAAATTTCTATACTTAGAAACTATCACACAAGAATTAGGCAGAAATGCAGGGTTCTGAAAACTGTGATATTTCTGAAACAATTACTCTCAAGTGAAAAATTAGAGAAATAAAATGAAGTAGACTGCAATGATAGTTGGTAAACAAGGAAGCTGTTGGCAATAATTGTTGTTAATATTATATTTCAAAAAACTTATAGTAACTGATTCCTATAGTAAGAGAGTATGTAGCATAGAATTGAGTATAATTTGGAAACAAATACTACTATTTTGGAGGCATGATTAGAAAAGACAGAGAACTAAAAAAATTATAATTTTGAGAGGAAATTATAATAATTCATTGTTGATTATTTATAGAGGAAGTTCTTTTTAAATTGATGCCATGACAAAAAGCAATTATATAGTTTGAGGAAATGTCCTAATGAGTAGGAATGCTTGCTGTGCAAGCATGAGGACCTGCATTTGGATCCTAATACCTTTGTAAAAAGCTGAGTGTGAATGTGCTCTGATCCCAATGAATGAAGAGCAGATTATCACTGTGTTTTGATGGATGCTAGCCTAACTCTAGGTTCAGTGAGAGTTTCTTTCTCAAGGGAATAAGGCAAATAGAGACACCCATTGAGGCAGGGAATATGGGTCCACCATAGAGCACTTTTCCAGTATGCTCAAGGCCTTGGCTTTAATGTCTGGGACTGACAAAAAACAAAAGCAGAAGCAAAAGTGTAAAATTCAATCCATCTTGAAAAGGTCAGTAAGGAGGGAAAATAAAAGGGCATTCCCCAGAAATCATAATAGATGACAGAATCAAAAAACGAAACTAGAAGAATGCTTTTGATAAGAGAGGCACCAAAAATAAATGGGCAAGGCTGAAAAAGAAATGGATGGATAAATAACTATGCCTGAGGTAAATGCCAACCCAAAGAAAGGAAGGTTAGGCAAGAAATATCAGACGTCAGAATAAGGCCAAAATTTTAAGTGGGACAAAGAACACTTTTTATATAGAAAAAAAGGTACAATTTGCCAAGAAGCTGGAAATCATGAACTTTTATGTATCAAAAGTGTTTTGCCCTGAGTCAAATAAACAAAACCTGCTATAAATACAGGAAAAAATAATCGTGGCTGGGGTATTTTAAAACAACCCTCTTCAAAAATTCAATACAAACAAAAACATCAGGCAAGTTTTGAGAGGGACACTGAAGGAGAGTTCTTTACACAAGGAAGGAAGAATGGACATTATTTCCAGTTCCCAGGGGTTATGAAAAATGGAACACTGATCAATACCAAGCAAGGAGGAAATCTCAATAGATCCAGAGGGTTGAAAATGTACAGGTCATATTTTCCAGTCCTATATAATGTAAGAACTAAAACAAAAATAGCTATTAAAAATTTAGAGTCATATTAGCATTAGTGTTTTCTTTGTTCGGGTTGTGTTTAGACAGTCATATTGGTGAGATTTCATGGGTGTAGCACCTCTGACATTCTTCTGAAAAGGCAGTCTCACAGCCAACCTCTGTTTCTCTGGCTATTACAATCTTTTCCCCCTATTTTCTACAATGATCCCTGAGCCTTAATTGCAGGAGTTGATTTGTGGATGTATCCATTATGAGCATGGACCACAACTCTGCATTTTGATTGGTTGTAGTTTTCTGTAATGGTCTCTGTCTTACAAAGACAAATATTTAGAATGTATTATGCTGGCTTAGTAAAGTGATGGTTGCAGGTTCTCCTACAAGATCCATAACTTCACTAGCTCCAGGTAGACCTTGTGTTGACTAGTTTTATGTCAATTTGACACAAGCTAGAATCATCTGAAAGGAAGGAACCTCAAATTGAGAAAATGCCTTCTTAAGATTGGGCTGTAGGCAGACAAGACTGTATGACATTCTCTCAATTAATGATTGGTGCGGGGGAGCAAAACCCATTTTGGGTAGGGATACTTTTGAGCTGGTGGTCCTTTGTTCTTTAAGAAAGAAGCCTGAGAAAACTTTAAGGAGGACGCCAATAATTATCACTCTTTCATGGGCTTTGCATCAGCTCCTGTCTTCTGGTTCCCACCCAGTTTGAGTTTCTGCCTTGGTTTCCCTCAATGAACTCTAATACAGGATATGTTAGCCAAATAAACCTTTTCCTCCCCAAGTTGCATTTGGTCATGATGTTTTATTACAGCAACATTAACCTTTACTAAAACAGAAGTTAAGACTAAATAGAGAGCTGTAGATTACCACCAGGGTATATATGCCACTACTGCATCCTTATAGTTATCATGCTAGTCATTGTGGTTCTTATCATCATAACCGGGCAGGAGTGTTCGTTGCATCCCTCCTTTGGAAGCTTTTATGGTGCTTTCTGGTATCATGAAAGTTAGTCCACAGATCTGGCTCAGGTCTTTTGGTTCTTGTTTTTGAAGTTCATGGTGTCTTCAGCAATAGGGACTTGCCTTCCATTTCTGGGGGATAGCCAAGGGCAATAACAATAGCCTATAATGTTCTGAGAGTCTCTTAGACAATAGCTCAAAAGAAGGCTTCTCATTCTTGTGTTAAATTTTTAGTTGAATAGTTTATGGATCTTTGGGTGAGCTTTGTCAGCCCAGATGGGAAAATTTTAAATTGTCTATGTATGCACATACACAGACTTATTATTTTTAGGTAGATGGTTAATAGTATAATTCCTAACAACATTTCCAGAAACCCTTATTGCGGTTTTACCTATCATCCTTATTTTGTCAAACTAAATTCTTAACTCCTCAGGAATTATCAAGTGCTGTGGATATTTTCTTCCAGATTTTGGGAATAAAGAATGCTTTGGCAATCTTTATTGGGAGGGCATTGTGGAGGATGGGGCTTAAGGACTGTCTGGTGAAGTTGAGTGGGGCGAGCACACTTCTGGAATCCCTGGCAAGAGAAGTAATGTAAGATTGTGAAGGGGCAAAGATACTGTCAGAATTGATAGAAGTTAGTACTGACCACAGAGACTGTATGAAGTGGCTTTTTCAACCTCCTTCATGAGTCCAGGAGGTAAATGAATGGAGAAACCCTCTGATATTGCCTCATATCTGGGACTTCATGTCCTCTGACCTTTTCCAGGTAGCATTTCATCTCTATAGTTCTAAAGAAGCAATCATCAAGGAAAGGGACAAACTCCCTAATCCATATCCTCTCAGGTAGGAAGAAAGCAGAACTGTTCCTCTTACTCTTGCCTGTCTGGGGGGCCCTGAGACACTACAAAGAACAGAGAAAGAAGCTATCAAAAAAAAAATCCCTCCCTAAAATTCCTGCCAATCACATGGCCAACTTATCTTGTCCTTGCTTCAAGAACTCTCTGTGCTGGCCTTCACAGTAGGAGGGGTGTCAAGGAGACACACACTCATCATCAGACAGTCACTAGACATGTACACATACTGACATCCACAGCAACCTGGTCCAAACCTCATATTATTTTAAAAGACGTATTTACTTCCTCTTTTCCCTCTCTCCTGTCTCTGAATGTGTTTTGCCTGAATGTATATATGAGCACTATGTGTGGGCCTGGTACTCCTGGAGGTCAGAAGAAGACATCAAATCCCCTGAAACTGGAGTCACAGATGGTTGTGAGCTGCCTTGTGAGTACTGGAAATCAAACACAGATCCTCTGCAAGAGCAAGAAGTACTCTTAACCACTGAACCATCTTTTTAGCTGAAGTCACAACTTTTTTTTCAGTCTCATTCTCATCCTTTGCTTTTTGTTCACTACTCATTGAAAACTAGCCATTGTTGCTGAACATTCTAAGGTGTCTCATCTCTATTTGCCTGTTCTAATTCCATCTGCTTTGAATGTTCTTTCTTCTTTGAGACCAAATGTGACCCACTCTCAAGATCCCTAATAAAGTCCATCTCTAAGGTATACAGGATCAGCTTTAGTTATTCCTTTTTAGTACTCATGTATCCGACCAGTGCAGCACTGAGCTGTGAAATTAATTGCTGTGGGTGTATGCATGCACATGTGAATATGTATGTGCATGTATATGTGGATGAGTGCATATGCTTATGTGTGTACATGTATGTATGTATGTTCATGCACACTTGCATGTGTGTACATATGTGTACAATTTCATGTGAGGGGTGTGTGTGTGTGTGTTGACCTGCTTTTTTCCAGAGGGCAAGAGTTTTTGGACACAATGTATATAGGAGGTGCTCAACAACTCTTAATATGAAAGTCATTCTTACTTATTTATGTCCAGAAGGTTTTAGAAGCAGAGAGGATATGAGTAGAATCTCAGGATGGGAGGTGGATGGGGAGGTAGAAGGGCAGAAGTACCCTGCTATGGGTCACAGGAAGAAAGATGGGGGAGAGAGCGCCCTTCCTCTAGGTGGGGTGTGTATGGATATTATGGAATGACAAGATAGGATTTTTGTCCTTTTAGTTACTTGACACTTTTAGGCACAAGAAATTGAAATGTAGATAGAAGGATGGATGGATAGAAGGATGGATGGATGGATGGATGGATGGATAGATGGATAAATAGACAGATAAATAGATGTATATGAATATGAATGAAGCAAAGACAAAGGGAAAACCATGAGTTGAAGTATGCATCCTTTCTTCATTCTAATCCCTGGGATGTGTGGTAGGAAGAAAATGCATCCTTCACTGAAAGATGTCCTGGAACTGGGAGTATGCCATGCTACACAGTAGGGTAGAGTTATGCTAGTTTGTCAGCCGATGTTGAGGAGGAGAGTTTGCTTAGGGCAAGGGTCCTTAAAAGTGACAGAGGGAGACAGGGGAAGGTGAGAGCCCAAGAAAGAGATATGAATAGAATTGGAATGTTTGCTGACATTAAAGATGGAAGGTAAACTATGAGACTCTTGGCACATAGACATAAAATAGATTTGCAAATCAAACACTTATGATAATAAATCATAAATTTCTTTTAAAAATCATTATTTGGTATATATAGATATAGATATATAATTTTGTCATTTATTAAAGATGAAAGCAAACATTTAGTCTTAAGAATGCTGCTTCACATAACCATATAGTATGAAAATATATAGTATGAAAATATATAGTATGAAAATATATGGTAGAGATATTTTGTACCATTTCTGAAGTTGTTGGATATTCTGTCTTTATCCCAACCCAAAACTCATTTAATGATGTTTTTAAAGTGACACTGAGGTTTTAAACCTGTGTTGGTGAAAACTTAGGAAAAAATTTAATATTTTTTACTTTGGTTGAGAATGATTACTTCAGCAAAGTGATTTAGAATCAAAACTCAAAGGGAAGTATTACTTAAGTTGTCTCCAGACACTTCAGGAGCCCTGTTAGAACTCTTAGAATTGAACTTTAGAAAAGGTCTTTCCAGTTATGAACTCATGTACAGATATAAACATTTACAAAGAATCACGTTCCACCTTCTTCCACATGTTAACATCTTTTTGTGTAACTTTGAATTTTATTGATAATTAATATGCTACAACTTCTTCCTTGAAATGACAAGGTTAAATCATCAAGTTTTTTAAAAATCTGGCAAGACATTTTTTGAAGTCATGTTATTATGAAAAAATAATCAAATGAGGTTCTGTTTAGTTAAAATATAGCTTCCTTGTTCAATACTCTGTTTAAACTTTGTGCTCTCAATAGGCACTTTGTTTCTGTGATAATTTCTTATAACTGAGGTCCAGGTCTCTTCAAAGGTTTGAAGGCAAATGGCTGTAAAAGGCACAGCACTCCTGGGAAGCACATGTGATTTTGGTGATGCTTCTGGTTTTAAGTGCCTGTGGACAAAGCGGCAACCAACTAACTGGGAAATGATCTTTACCAACCTTACATCCGACAGAGGGCTAATATCCAATATATACAAAGAACTCAAGAAGTTAAACTCCAGAGAGGCAAGTAACCCTATTAAAAAATGGGGTACAGAGCTAAACAAAGAGTTCTCACCTGAAGAATATCTAATGGCTGAGAAGCACCTAAAGAGATGTTCATCATCCTTAGTCATTAGGGAAATGCAAATCAAAACAACCCTGAGATTCCATCTCACACCAGTCAGGATGGCTAAGATCAAAAACACAGGAGACAGCAGTTGTTGGCGAGGATGTGGAGAAAGAGGAACACTCCTCCACTGCTGGTGGAATTGCAAGCTGGTACAACCACTCTGGAAAGCAGTCTGGCGGTTCCTCAGAAAACTGGGCATGACACTCCCGGAGGATCCGGCTATACCACTCCTGGGCATATACCCAGAGGCTTTCCCTGCATGCAATAAGGACACATGCTCCACTATGTTCATAGCAGCCTTATTTATAATAGCCAGAAGCTGGAAAGAACCCAGATGTCCTTCAACGGAGGAATGGATTCAGAAGATGTGGTATATCTACACAATGGAATACTACTCTGCAATTAAAAACAATGAATTCATGAAATTCCTAGGCAAATGGTCAGATCTTGAAAATATCATCCTTAGCGAGGTAACCCAATCACAAAAGAACACACATGGTATGCAGTCACTGATAAGGGGATATTGACCCAGAATCTCGGAATACCCTAGACACAATCCGCATATCAATAGATTTCTAAGAAGATGGAAGGAGAGACCCCTGGTCCTGGAAAGACTGGATGTAGGGGAACGCCAGGACAGAGTAACGAGAGGGGGTTGAATGGAGAAAAGAGGGAGGGAAGGGGGCTTATGGGACTTTCGGGGAGGGAGGAAATGGGAAAGGGGAAATGATTTGGAATGTAAATTAAAAAAAAATAAAATAAATAATTAAAAAAAAAAAACGTGCCTGTGGTTGGGTCAGCGGTGAAGAAAAGGGAACCTGTCGTATAGGGCATTTTAATTTTTGCAATTAAGTAAGTAGTTTTGTAATATTCAAGTAATGATTTTGTTGATAGGGTCATATTTCTCTAAAACATTTTTATATGAAAAAATTTCAAGTTCATCAGAATATCCTCTGGGTTTGCTGTGTCACACAGCATTCTCAGTATGAGGATGTGTTTGTGTGGCTGGTTTTATGATTGATACAACCAAAACTTCAATACAAACTAAGCAAGGAGGTTTTGTTTATAGTCGTGACTGTTAGAAGTAAATGCATTCTGCTGAAACAATCAAACTTATCTCTTTTCCTGTTGGTCTGGGAGTGTTGCAGCCTGTGGTACAGACCCTTTCATTGTCAGAGGTGCTCTTCTGTTTAAATCTTACCACTTGGCCAGAACCAAAAATATCTTCTCATAAAATATAAATAAATTATCAAGAAAACACCATCCTGAAATCACAAAATTACATTTGTGCTTAATTTTAAACTTGACTCCACACTTATATGTACAGATGTTTGAGAAATATTGTTACAGAGTTTTATTCTTAACTTTTATTTGCTAAGATTGAACATTTATATTTCTGTAGAACAAGGAGATAACAGAAATATCTAAATTCAGATATTGTTACACAGTGCCATCCACACATACACAAATTTGATATTTACATGCCAACGAATGACAGTGGGAAAATAGTTTTCTGTAATTAAGTCATTATGTTTTTATAAGAACAGGAACGTTTGTACGCATAACAAAAACACTGCAGTTTAGAGCATTTGAAAGTCTCAAATCTGAGCCAAGGTATTCATACAGCGTTTGCAGGTGTTGAATGACAGGTTTGTGTGCTTAGTACTAAGTGTACAGGTTATGTATTTAGAGCCAAGGCCACAGGGATGTTTCTTGATTCAACACCTTTGACCACTGCCAAAAACACCCATGCATTTAATTTTGAATTAACTTTTGGTTACTGTGTGTTCAGAAACTTTTTATTATTGTCAAAATTTTCATGGCCTTCATATTCAGTTTTGCTAACCCACATGGGGTCATCACCTATAGCTTAAGAAGCTTCGAGCTAAGGGATGCGGGCAACCTCTAGGGGGGAAAGACATGGAAATGACTTTTCCTCTAGGCATCTCTCTTCCATACCTTTATTTTAGTCCTGTGAATCAGCATCTTCCTCAGAAGCATGATTTCCAGAATTGAAGGATGAATGGTGTTTGGAATAAACCAGGAACTTTGTAGTAATTTGTTACAGTGGACATAGTAAATACAAAGCCTTCTTGGCAGACTGCTTTGTCTGACTGCCTCTCCACATGGGGAGAATCTCCATTTAGGGCAAACCCTAAGTAGTCTTGAGTTTTAAGCTGCTGTAGGAGGACAGTTCTATAGCAGTTCCTCACTCATACATGGATGATGAGGGAGGGAGAAGATGATACCAGGACTGGAGTGTGGCATGCTTTCAGGATCCCAGGAACTTCAGAACTCACATCAGGAACACATCACTACCATGTTCAGAATACCCTCTCCTTGGTAGATTTCTTTGTGTGGTTTGTAGTTTTCTGGATGACCATTTGGACTCAAATTTTTAATCTGTAAATAATAAAGTCAAATATCAGTTCTTTCAGTCTTCTCAGTCTTAGCTCCCACAGCATTTTCTTGCCCTTGCAAACATACAGAGACACAGAGAATGGCCCAGAATCTGCATTGAGGCCTCTATACCATCATGGTCAGCTATCCTTAAACTTTCACCTAATTTGTCTGGAAGGAACACTTCTCACAGAAAAATTGTCAGAACAGGGTGTGTATCATATTTTTCATATTCCTTCTGATGCAAAGGCTACTTTCAGCTGGAGTGGAGGAAAGGGAATATGTGGCCTGCTTCCTTGAAGTCTTCATTGTTGAATTTTGTTGTAAATTATTGATTATATCCTATATATAACAGCAGAGGGTGCAATTAGACAGCTAACTTCATATTTCTAGCGAATGGCTGTGTGATTTTTGTCTTTTGTAATTTTGTGGTAAATATTTAAAACTGATTACAGCTAATTTAGCTTTTTAAATAATTTCAACACATATATAAGCCTAGAATAATATGTTAAACACCTGTATCATATGCCCACTGACTCTAGATTCTAACAGAGTGAGTATTTACTCTAAAAAAAAAAAAAGAAACAGTGATGTTGTCGATTTAACCTTGAGCCTTTTTTCTACCCATAATTAGCAACCATAATTAATTTAGTATTTATTTCCATATCTTATGCTCCTAGGTTTTAAATATCATAAGTATATACCTATTTGTATTTTTAAAGTATTGCTTTGCAAACTTGAAATTTTGTATATGTTGTTCCATACTTTTGTGTCTTTTAAATTGATGGCAACTGATCTCTAGACAACAGATCTCCAGATAGCCCTTGTTCTTCCAAAGGAAAAGATTGATGAAGGTGTCCCTTCATGTCCTTCTCTCCATACTTCTTTTCTTTTATGCTGAAGATAGGAAAGCCTCTCAATTTGCTGCTTCAGCTCACTATTTTGTTCTTTAATTTTATTCATTTTGCATCCAGACCATCTTTTTATGAACACAATATACTCTTGAATTACTCAGAGTGGAGTTGCCCTGTGTATTCCAATTTTCAACTGCTTGTGTTCTTTTTGTAATATCAGTGTCTCTTGTTACACTATTTTCTCCAAAATGTTTGGTGATTTTTGTTTGTTACATGTCTTTGAAAGTCTGTGTGTGTATTCTGTCACTGTCATCACCCTCCAGTGATGGCTGAGGCTCCTCATCCCTCCTGAGAGTCAGCAGCAATTCCAGGGGCAATGCCACTTAGATCATGGCCCCCAGCTTGATTTCCAGTGTTCTGTAGAAATAGGTGGAGGTTGACTGTGGAATGAACTGTGAAAGCTTTTTATAGTCTGAACTCCTGCTTTGGGGAATCGTACTACATTGAAAAAGCTAAATCTAAAAAAAGTAATATTTGAAACATTTAAATGCCACAAAACATTTCAAATATGTATGGAAACAAAATCAGATTTTTTTTTTTGTTTCAGTGTGATCTTATTCTCAAATGTATTTAAAATTGAAAACTAAGTTTTTTTTTAGTTTATTCTTTTAAAAATTTAAATTTATTTATTTATTTATTCACTTTACATCCCATTATCAGTCCCCCTAAAGCTAAATTCTTTAAATAGGAGTCCTCATGAGTAGGGACCCCAAATCTTCATGACACTTGCTCAACTATTTTCACAGCAGCTTTATTCATAATAGCTAAAAACTCGAAACAACCTAGGTGTCCCTCAACAGAAGCATGGAGAAATAAAATATGGTACATCTACACAACAGACTATTAATTAGCTGTTTAAAAAATGACATCCTAAAATTTGCAGGCAAATGGATGTAACTAGAAAAAAAAATCTTGAGTGAGGTAACCCAGACCCAGAAAGACAAACATGGTATGTACTCATTTATAAGTGGATATTAGCTATTAATTAAAGGATCATCATGCTACAATCCACAGACCCAGAGAGGCTAAGTACCAAGGAGGGCTAAAGGGGGATGCATGGATTTCCCTGGGATGGGAGAAATTCAAGAGATTTTTTTGGGTGGACTGGGGGCAGGTGGGGATGAGAACAGGAAGGAAATTTTAATTAATTATAATATTAGCTATTTGAAATTTTGAAGCACCATTAAGGAAATTAAGATCTTGCTCTTAGTCTTATCTGCCAACATACAAGGCATTCTCTCTCTCTAGAAACCCACTGGCCAGCTCTGCCAGAGAATCAGCCTTTCTTCCTCACCCCATATCTTTCCCTTATTTGCCAACACCTGAGATAGTCTCTCCCTGGAAATCCACTGGCCACAGTGGCCAGGGAATCAGGTAAATGTTGAGGTTTGGTCTTGTTGTGTATTGTAATGCTAAGTTCAGGACCCCAGGATCTGGAGCCCACATGTTGACCTAAATGACACTACATGACCTTGCCCCCAAGTTATTTCTGATTGGTAAATAAAGATGCCAACAGTCAATAGCTAGGCAGAAGAGATATAGATGGGGTTTAGGATTCCCGGGCTTGGGGTCAGAAGAAAACCAAGAGGGCAATAAGAAGGTGGAGGAGAAAGATGCCATGGCTTAGGTGAGTCATGAAAACATGGCCCCAAGAGCTGGCCAATTGGAGTTAAGAACAGCTCAGCTGAAACATGGTAAGTAATAACCCAGGATTGTTGATAGGAAAGTAGATTCTAATAACATAGAAGGTAGATATATGTCCAGCTCTTGTGCTGATTAAGGCTTATTGTAAATATAAGGTTGTGTGTGTCTTTTTTCCAGGAACTAAATGGTCAAAAGTGGGGTAGAAACCCCAGATTGGGATTAAAAATTTCAACAACAGGTAAGTGATTTTTGTTCTTCTTACCACACTCCAATCCCAGTTCCCAAGTTTTATTCCCATCTTGGTAGCAGACCACTTTCTTCAATCTCTTCTTTTCTGCCTCCAATTCCCAGGGAACTAAGCAGATCCTTTCCCTCAACCTTCTTCATCCTATCACTTTGACTACCTGCCAACACCTAAGACATCCTATCCCTGGAAACTCTCAGGTCTTGTTGACTAGGCAATTGGATCCTCTTGGCAAAATTACCTTTCCTTCTTCCTCTGAATACTCTCAACCCTGCTTTTTAACCCATCTTTATTTCTGTGTGTGAACTTCTAATACCTAAAAACAAGTTCTAACTAGGATCCCCACTGGTCACACCTGGAAGGAGCACAGAGTAGTCCCTAACAGGCAACTCACAGCTACAAAGATTTAGAGATGCAACAGAAACCAAGGAATGGAAACCCCCTCCCCAATGATCACAGACCAGATATCAACATCTTGAATTACAATTATTCCAAATCCAGATGTCTGAATATTACTGTAACAAGCACATGAACAAGTGAATGGACATTATGTCTCCACCCTTCTGCTGCATCCATGAAACATACTGTAACACCAAGGATAAACACCATATCTGAGTAAAAGGATGAAAAATATATTCCAAGCAAAGAGACCAAGAAACAAGCTTGTATGGTCATTTTAATATAAGACAAAATAGACTTTAAACTAAAACTTATCCAAAGAGATAGGAAAAAACAGTATATATGCATCAAAGGAAAAGTTCATCAAGAGGATATTATAATTCTAAAGTTTAACTTAAATATATTGAGTCTCACACAGTGATAGTGAATGAGTTCAAAATGGGAAAAGATTTTCTTTAACTGACTGTACATCTGATAAAGGACTGATACTTAAAATGTATATATAAATAAAACTGGACATCAAAAAATAAATAACCAATTGAAAATGGGGTACAGATCTAAAAAGAAAGTTCTCAAAAGATGAAATACAAATGGCTTTGAAAAAAATGTTCAGCATCCTTAGTCATCAGGGAAGCAAATCAAAACAACATTGAGATTTCATCTTACACCTGTCAGTATAGCCAAGATCAATAAAACAAATGACAACTTATTCTGGGATGATATGGGTAAAACAAAACACTCATCCATTGCCGGTGGGGCTGCAAACTTTTACATCCCTTATGGAAATCAGTGTGGTAGTTCTTTAGAAAGCTTGGAATAGATCTACCTCAAGATACAGTTAAGGCATTTACCCAAAGGATGTTTCATACTATAACAGAGATACCATGTTCATTGCTGTTCTTCATAATAGCCAGAAAATGGAAAGAACCTAGATATCTGTCAATGAAAGAATATATATAAAGAAAATGTGGTATATTTACACAATGGAATATTACTCAACTGTTAAAAAATATTAAATTCACAGATAAATGGATAGATCTAGAAAAAGTTATCCTGACTGAGGCAACCCAGATCCCAGAAGACAAATATGGTATATATTAACTTATATGTGAATATTAGGTTTTAAGTCTTCAATGAGCAGACTTCGTCTGTATAAACAGAGTTTAGCTATAACGTAAGGGACTAGGAGGACAAAGGAATTGCTTAAGGAAGGGAACATTGAATATATAATTATTGATGGACAGGATGTAGGATTAAATGTAGGGGGATTGAGTAAAGAGGATAGGAAGGGAATATAGGGAGGAACAGATAAAACTAAAGGCCAATCAAATTGAAACCCATTCCATGGGCAAGAACCAATCTCTGACACTATTAATGATGCTCTCTTATGCTTGTAGACAGGATCATAGCATAACTGTTCTCTAAGAGGTTCCACCCAACAGCAATAAGAGCAGATGCAGAGACCTATAGCCAGACATTAGGTGGAGCTCAGGAGTTTTATGGAAGAACTGAGGGACCCTAAGAGGATAGCGACTCCACAGGAAGATCAGCAGAGTCAACTAACCTGGACTCTTGGGGGCTCCCAGTAACTGAACCACCAACCAAAGAGCAAGCATGGCTGGACCTAGGTCGTCCTGCACAGATGTAGCAGATGTGCAGCTTGGTTTTCATGCAGGTCCTCCAACAACTGGAGTGGGGGCTGTCCCTCAATCTGATATATGCCTGTGGATCCTGTTCCCCTAACTGGGTCATCTTGTCTGGTCTCAGTGGGAGAAGATGTATCTAATCCTGCAGTGACTTGATTTGCCAGGGTAGGGTGATAACAGGGGGAGGGGGAGGGAGTTGCCCCCCTTCTCAAAGGAGAAAGGGAAGGAGGAATGAGGGGAGGAGCTAGGGGGATTGGAAGGAGGGGGTGATATTTGAATGTAAAGTGAATAAATAAATAAATTAATGAAAAATAACTAAGAACCAATTGTGGGGTCTAATGGAAACTTTATGCAGTAGAAGCTTTTAAAAATATACACATATATGAAAGAAATCCAAATGAAACATCAAATAACGAGAGAGACAAAACTCCAACTAGACATCTCTGACTATTAAATGAACCCCCATCTGGAATGTGTTGCATCTTAGTCAGAGGGGTCCCATGGAAAACCCCAAATAATCTAGGCTATTGTCAAGGCTATTGGTTCCTCTTTAAAAATTGTTGTCCTCAATGTTGAGAAGAACATCTACATATTGCATGGAATACAGAGAAGTTGAGCTGGCGCCTTTCTAGAGCCTTTATCCCTACTGACTAGTGTTAATGATACTGAAAGGTACTATGTATACTATCAGAGGAGAAAGCTAAACAACAAATAGGACTACAAAACCTCCTTTTTACAAAGGTAATCTGCCTGGATGATAAACTGGCACTAGTAGCACAAAAGTTGTGAAGGTAACCAACCTCTATCTGCTTGGATTTAAGGCCACTCCATGAGATGGAACTCATGCCAGACACCATTTTTAAATGGCCAAGAACTTTTGACTAGATAGACCATAGTCCTAGGAGAAAACCAAATTCTGCTTTACTACTAAAAGACTGTAGCAATAAAGTGAGTCCTAATGATATTCTGCTATACTTATAATAGACATTATCTTGCTTAGCCATCATCGGAGAAGCTTCTGACTGTAGTAGATGGGAACAAATACAGTGACCCACAACTGGACAATATGCAGAGAGTGAGAAAACATGAAACACTCAATCCTAAATGAGATGTCTCCATAATTCTTTCCTCTTAGGGCTCAGGAATCTTTAAGGAAAAGGAGGTTGAAAGATTATAAGAGCCAGTGAGAATGAAAGACATGAATGGAACAAGGCCCTCATGACACAGAGGGACTGATGTACATATGAATTCACAGAGACTGTGGCAGCATGCACAGGGCCTGCATAGGTCTAAGACAGGTGGGGTTCCAGTGGCAAACGGGGAAGTGAAACCAAGCCCTCATTCCTAACTCAGAAGCTGTCTCCAATTGACAACCGCTTGTAAAGGAAAAAGAAATTGTTTTCTCCATCGGAGTATCATTGGATATACAAACCATACTTAAGGAGAGGCCCCATGCCCAGCAATAAATGGCCAACAGAAAATGAACTCAGTGGTATTTTGGTTTTTCTTTTCTTTCCTTTCTTTCTTTCTTTCTTTCTTTCTTTCTTTCTTTCTTTCTTTCTTTCTTTCTTTCTTTCTTTCTTTCTTTCTTTCTTTTTTGTCTCATAATGCTTTATCTGGGCATTTTTTTCTAATCTTATAAGTCTTTGGCTTGTATATTACAGTTTCTGATTTTGTGTTTTTATGGGATTTCCCTCTGTTTCTCTCTTTCTTTGTCTCTCTCTGTCTCTCTCTTTGTGTGTGTCTCTCTCTGTGTGTGTATGCTTTTTTGTTCTTTGCTTTGATCTTTCTTTCTTTTTTTGTACTATCTGCTTTTCTTTTCAGTTGCCTGTTTATTTTCTAATGAGAGAAAGAAAGATTGTAGAATTGGGAGAGGGGGGGTAGGTGGGGTGGATGTTGGAGGAGATGGGAGATAGGAAATCATGATCAAAATATGCTGCAAAACATCAAGTTTTCAAGAAAATTGAAATTATAGCTAAACTATTATATAATTTAAAATTAAAAAGATCATCTTAACAATAAAAATGTTAATGTTTACAATAAACTTTTATCATGCTGCTCACTATTAAGATATAATTGAAAGACTGTCAATATTACAACTGAAGAATACACAGTACGAAAAGTAATTGGTCAGGTGAAATCAAATGAAGATTTAGCCAAGTAGTACTAATTGTTGAAGATACAAATTTACTCATCTGTGTATACCGTGTTCAACTTATTCAGTGATAACTGCAAGACACAAAGCCATAATTACAAATAATTCTTTTAAAAATGATGAAAAATGTTAACTTTTTAAAAAAATCTGGAAGTATACTAACATTGACAGAATAAAATGGAACATGGGATTTTTCATATCTAGAAAGACAAAAAAATTCCTATCCAGAAAATTCATATATGTGGTCCAATGTGGAGCCAAATTAGACTAAAAGTTACAGAGATCAGTGAAAAGGACAGTTTATATTACTTTTTCCTCTGTTATGGTACAAAGTAAACCAGATTTCCTGCTAAGGGGAAGGCCATGTACTCAGCAAGAGTCTTCTCAGTAGAGATTTCTGGGAAAATACCAGGAAGGCCACACATCGATGAAGGAAACATGATTCTAGAGAATTCCTAGCTTATCTGCTGTACAAATGCAAGTACGATACATAAGCAAGGTTCACACCACAATTTCACATCTCTTTATTAACCCCTTTAACACGTGTTAAATCTCTTTTAACACCTTGACAGTGTTCATCTCCTAGAGTGACTGTGAGATTTAAATAAGTCTGTGGATTCTATAACATGGTTCCTGACATGTATTTAGAATATAAAACAATATGATTTATGATCATATTTTAGGGGGAAAAAAACCTCAAAATAGAAAAAAAGTGTTCATTAATACCAAATAAAATAGCAAATTCCTGGAAATACTCTGAATAACAATAAAAGCAGATTGCTCCAGGAATGCAAAACATTTCTACTCTTGGTATAATTCAATAAAAGAAAAAATTTAGCTAAATATCAGAGATAAGCAGGTACCATGCTACATGCAGTTTATACTTTCAACTGATTTTTATTAATTTTACAATTTATCTTTAAAATATTCATACTGTAAAAATGATGCCATTGAAATTGCTAAGGTAGCAATGAAATTGCAATATTCTGGCTTCTCTCATGTTTACTTATTAAGTTGATTTGAAAAAAGAAAAAGAAATTAATAATGATAAAACTGTGGACAAAACAAGGTATGTATGGATCTCTCTCTCCCTCAATCTCTCACACTGTTTTCTTTTCCTCTCACCTTCTCCCTCTCTCTTACCTCCCCCTCCCACTCTCCCAAACTTTCTCTCTCTTACACACACACACACACACACACACACACACACACACACACACACTCCTTCCCTATGTCTCTCTCTCTGAAATATGTTTACTTATGAAAACAGAGAGTGCACAGAATCCAGGATCCACATTAAGGAGAGAGGCTTAGATGAAATGATCTTACCCAATTTACTTTTGTTGAACAATAAATAGTGGTATCTTTGGCATTGGCAGCAGAATCTGCAGAAGTAGAAATCAAGAATAAGAATTTGGCCTGAGATATAGACTTTATCTTAAGAAGAGTCTTGTACTCATCTGAATACACCTTCCTCATTCTAATTGCATCTATGCAATTCTGCCATATGTTCAGTCCATCCTCTTTTCTTGCCTCATTCTACATGATACTGCCATTCCTGGGACATGAAGAGGCTGAGGTTTCCCTTCATGGGCAATGGCATTGATGGAAAAGAAAAACAATACTCTGTCCCAGACATGAGCACAGATCAATCACAGTCACATGTGTTCCCACTTGTAGTGGCTATTCCTGGTTGTCAACTTGACTATATCTGGAATGAACTACAATCCAGAACTTATGATAGCTTTACATGAATTCATAGCATTGTTTACAAATTCTGAAAGTTTATGTTTGAGACTTGTCTATAAAAATACAGGTAAAATTAATCTGTTTATCTAGATGAAAAATGAACTTTATAACTAGGAATGTAGCTTTCTCTGCTATTGGATACTTATCCACATGCAAGTTGAGGAACACGAGGCTGGAAAGGAAAAATGGACATGAAAGAAAAGAAATGAAGGTTAGCCAGGCTCACCAGTACCAGATGTCTTATATGGAGCAGCTGTCATCATCTTCTCTTAGAGACAAGAAGAAAAATAAGTTATAAGACACTGAATGACCAACGGTGCAGATCTTCACATGGAAAACCTTAGTCCTGAGAGACACAGAGGGCAAGGAGTCACATAGGTAAAATGGGGCATGTAAAAACCTAATGCACATTCATTGGTTTTGCTTTGATTACCTTCTCAAAGATAGTTTACTAAAATTAGCCTTGTACTTGCAAACAAAGTTTAGAATAGGATAAAATGCCACATAGAACTAAGAAACCCAAACATGCTTAAATTTAAGATACGATGTCCAGTAAATATATACATCTATATATTATAGTTGGGAAGATGAGAAGAACTAGCATCCTAAACATCTATAAGCCAAACTCAATATTTGTATGCTATCTTCAAAAAGTAGGCTCAGGTAAAAGTGTTTACTCATGTCCCCAAAACAACAAAATAAGGGTATGTCAAAATCATTGCTACAATCAAAGAGCAGGGAGATCAGACCATAAAGCTCCAGTGTCAGCACAAAGCAAGGCATGTCTTCATATACCATATACACAGTGACCAGTCAGGATTCACTGGGTCAAATTTTGCTTAGAGGGTATCAGGAAAGTTCATAAGTAAAGCAGACAGAAGGGCCAGGGGCCAGAAGAAGACATTTAAAAATGTCATGGCTTCATCCTTATGAAATGTTTAGCTCTAGTAACACAGTTTGCAAGATCCACATTTTCCATATTAAATGTTTTCCCAGAAATAACTTGTTCCTATGTTTCCTTTCCCTTTTGTGATTCAGAGCATCCTTACATAAAAGTACTAAAAACTGATAAATGTCTAGGACCAGTCTGTCTGATGCTTGCAGTTCCTTTTCCAAATGGATCAGAAGTTAGATACTTGTAGCTGGTCACTTCCACGTATCCTCTAAGAAAAGATCAGAGGAGAGAAATCAGAACCAAGAACCAGGCAGTCAACCTATATAGCCATCTGTAGAGAGTTGTATTGGGGTGCCATGCCACCTGGCAGGAACTTGACATTGTCCAAGGTGAAGTTCCTCTCCCAGCCTTTGAGCAGGACTTCCTGTGTTAGCCATAATCCCCTCCACCTAGGGTGGAGTGCTCAGACCAAGGTGAAGCCCGTTGTTCTTCAAGGACCTGCAGTTTCCTGAGAGGCACTAGCCACCGGCTGAGCAACGACCAGTTCTGCAGACCAGTTTCCAACCTCTGGGGGAAGGGTTTTCTCCCCGCCTATATATATTTGGAGACCCCCCATTAAACTTTGAGCCTTGATCAGAAAACCTTTTGTCTTGGCTTCATATTTCTCTCACAACCCCATTCTATCCCCAGCTTTCCTTCCAGGTAAACTGGTAATCCGTTTGATGTAACTGTGGGCAGTAACAGCCATCCCCTGTAGGTTTAGATTTTTCAAAACCTACTTTAATAAGGGTTTTCAAATACTTCAACCCCACTCCTTCTAGCCCACTGTCCAAAGGCAGAGGAGAGAAGATGGTAAATAGGACAAGGGGATGCAAACCTGTTTAGAAGTAGTTCTTTGGGGGGTGATTCCAATCTTCATTGTTAGGATACCAGCAGTCCAGTTCATCAGTGTCAGGATACCAAACACGAATTAGTAGCAGTGGCAAGATCCAGCAGAAAGAGCCAGGCCTCCCACTAACTGGCACGAATTAGCCAGAGCAAACATAACCAGCCCAATGCCAGAAGAAGTTCTCTTCTGAACTCTGTGCCTCTCTCAACAAAGTAAAGATGAGAGACTAATGAAACATTGCAAGGCTATCTATGCAAGCATGCAGTCACTGTCTGTTGAGTCCTACTTATACTCTGTCCAAATCATGTGTCCTCTCAGGGGTCTTACTTTAGCAAAACAGTCTGTATCATATGACGTAACTAGAAATTTCCACCTCAACCCACCTTCACAGAGCCTAAGACTTATCCAGTGTTGTCATGAAAGGCCCTCAAAGCGAGAGGAACCCCCACACTCCGACTCAGGAAAGGTGACAGCTCAAAACACTCACGAGAAACGGTCTTGATGCAACAGCACGAGGACTTTAATACCAAGCGCGCTGGGGTGCACAGTCGTACGCCACGCAGGGGTAGAGGACTGTGGACCCTGAGTGCAGAATTGGGGCAGCTTTTATAGGGTTACAACAAAGCCTGCGCCTTGCGAGCCTATCATTTCATAGCATCCAGAGCCCACGCGGTGAGGGCCAATCGATTTGTACCATTCTATAGTTTCTAGGCCAATCATTTTAAAACATCTAAGCCCATGCTTCGTGAACCAACCAGTTTCCTATAGTCTCAGAGGTTCGAATTTGAGTGGGGGTAACAAATTACAGTTTAGTTAGGACCAGAGGTTTCAGCGTGTTATCTTCCCTTTATGACACCAGTAATTTACAGAAGCCAGATAAGCGGTTTCAGTTCGTTTCCTGTTATCTTTCTAGGCCAGAATCACGTATTCAAAGGTCTGTCTTATGCCCTTTCACCTAGTTCTATACAGAAAGCAGTCTCTGGAATAGCAAGAAGTGTGACCTTTTATCCACTCCACTGGCAGAGAGCAGGGTCTGGAATTTGAGGTATTTATGGCTATTTAGGAGTGAGAAGGTATTTCTAAACTTCTGATTTATTAGGGCCATTGGAGAGCTACTGCATTTTCTGTCCCTTCAGTCACATAGATTTTATTATGTTTTATTTCTGTTTGTTTGGGTTTTTTTGTTTTGTTTGAGACAGGTTTTCACTGTGGTAGTCTTGGCTGGTCTGGAATTTACTATGGAAGATCAAGGTACCTACTACAGTCAAAGGACTACTGCCAGGACACTACCTCTTTCTCTGGCTTTTATGTCCTTTTGACCCAATCTTCTACTGTATTCTCAATCCCTTTGAAGGATGAAGAATGTAGCAATCTCGTCCTACTGAGAGCATAGCAGTGGGACATTATTCCATAGCAATGAATGCTCACTCCTATAATAACACAAAGGGTGCTTAAGAGCACATGATCCTGAGAATCAGGTGAGTCAATGTGCAAAGTGAGTTTAGGTGATCTCTACCAGGAGTATCCTCTTTAGTTAGAACAAATCATCTATAATCTTAGCACAGCACATAGTGTCAATGAGAGCACAGGAAGAAACTCTCCCTGACATATTATATATAGCTAGGAGATCAACTATACATGAAATAATGCTAAAAGTAGCACAGACACACAAAAATCAACTCACATACCAAGGCAAAAAAATCATAACTATCTCAGATTTTTCATTAGCAACCATAAAAGCAGAACAGTGAGAAAAATATTTCAACTTCTGAAAGCAACAAACTGTGAGTCAACAACGTTACTCCCTGCAAAGCTATCTTTAAAATTTGATGGACGAATAAATATGTTTATTGAGACAAACACAAATTAAGGCAACATCCCTGCAGAAACTTAATGGAAGCTGTTTCATTGGTTCTTTTTATTGCTTATTTCTATTTTATTAATTCCAGATGTCATCTAGATGGTCTCATCATGTACACTTTTGGAAAAGGTTGTTGTTTCTCGTTGTTCCAAACCTCCTGGATATCATCAAGTTATTAATTTGAGATCTCTTGAATCTTGAATTGGATGTAAGCATTTAGTATAATAAACTAGATTTCTTGAGTACATTCATTGTGACCCATCAAGTTTGGTATGCTGTGTTTTTATTTTCATGCAGTTCCTGAATCAATTTTATATTTCCTTTTTGATTTCTTACTCGACACAATTCTAATTCAGTAGTGTGTTGTTTAGTCACCATGATTTTGTGTACTTCCTGCATTATATATTGTTATTGATATCCAGCTTTATTCATTATAGTATGATAAAATATAGAATGTTACTTTACTTTTCTAAAATTTGTTGAGGCTTTTTTTGAGTTTTATTATGTGATAGATTTTAGTGAAAAGGGTGTATTCTTTAGTGTTTAAATGAACTGCAGTTATCTTTTAGGACCATTTAAATTATGAAGACATTTAAGTCCAGAGTTTCTCAGTTTTCTGGATGGTCTGTCTACCAGTGGCAGTGGGATATTGGAATGCCTTGTTATCACTATATTTTGTGAATCTGTGATTTTAGATATACTGGTATTTCTTTTATAAAATTGAGTTTTGTGCTTGATGCATATAATTTTAGGATTGCAATGACATTTTAGTGTTTTTTTCTTCTTTAATTAGTATGAAATGTTCTTCTCTTACTCTCTTCTGAGTATTTTTATTTTGAAATTTATTTTGTCATATATGAGAATCAATATCCTTTATGTCTTTTTCCTTTCTCAGCCCTGGATCACATCTGGCTTAGACCAGTGAAGGGTGTTTTCATATGGCCCCAGTCTGCGTGAATTCATGTCTAACAGGCCTTATTTCTTCAGTGTCCTCCATTCCCACTGACTCTTACAATCATTTCTCCTCTTCTTCTGCATGGTTCTATGAGCTGTGAGTGAGAGATTTGATGGAACTATCTTATTTAGGATTGAGTGTTCTAAGGCCTCTCACACTCTGTATTGTTCCATTGTGGGTCTCTGTTTTGTTTTTTTGTTTTTTTAATCCAGTCTGCAGGAGGAAGCTTCTGTGATGATGGCTGAGCCAGATAGTGATCTATTCTTATAGCAGAATATTGTCAGGAGTCATTCTGTTACTACAATCCTTTAATAGAACAGTAATATTTGTTTTTCCCCTAGGTCCATGGCCTATGTAGTTTCAGATTCATGGACACCCAAACAGTATTGAATATGAGTTGCACTTATGAAATAGGCCTTAAATATATCAGATATTATTTGGTGACTCCCATAGGTTTTGTGCAACTCTTGCAGGCAGGCCACCATGGCATACTGAAGGGTTTATAGCTAAGTTTGTGCTTACCTTTATTTTCTGGTTATGCAGAACAGCTTTCAGTACTGTGAACACTAGTCTTTAGGGGTGAAGGCTCTAGGTATGTACTACCTTGACTTCTCCATGTTCAATGAGTTATATAGGTGTTCTTTTCAGCAATAGGGCCTTACCATTAGTTTACTCAAATTTCTAATATTAAAATACTTTGTTAGAAAATACTATGATAAAACCCAATATTTTGTGCTAATCTAAAAATTTTAATTTTAAAAAAGAAAAAATACTTTGTAAGTTCATATTGATACTTTCAATTCTTTTCAATGTAAATCTGTGTTTTTAGTATACCTTATTTTACAATATAATAGGTTTCATTATGACATTTTCATACAAGTATAAATTATACTCTGATCACCATTTCCTCTTTATCCCCCTCCCCATCATTCCCTTTCTCTTCCAGTCTCACTTTTACTTACAAATACATATAAGAATATTTTTCAAATCAGGTCTGCCATATAAGAGGAAACTTGTGGCATTTGTTGTTTTCTCTGTGTTATCCATATCAAGAATTCCAGTCCATAAGGACACAGTAGATCATGCAGAAGCTAGCTGTCACCTGTTCAATCTATGTGTAGGAAACATACAATTTGAGAATCACAGTGTTGCCACCACCATACTCAGAACATCTGCTTTTAATTCTGTATATATCTTCACTATTGTTCCAGCTCCATCTCTACATTGACTCAACAGCCATCTCATGTTATATGTTTGTACCTTTTTATCTTTCATTTTTAATGATTACAATTTGTTCTGTGATTCATTCTTTACCTACATACTTGTTCTCCTACATACTCTGTTCTCCCCATCTCTCCCTCATCCCTTCCTTTTTGTCTTATTTTGATTATCTAAATCTTTCTCTAAAATTTTTTAGTAAAACCACACCAATTGCCATTTATCTGTATCTTTTATATTTAAAAAAATTAATTTTTCTTACTAGTTTGGACCACTACCTCAAAGGCTTATTATTTTTTTTTAAGTTCAGCAACTTTTTACACCGTGTCTTGGTGGTGGTCACTGTAGGTTGATTTCCTTGGGTAGATAGTACTTTCATTCAGTTTATAGCTTTGTAACTTCTAAATCTATTAATTTTGTTCTAATACAATTCCATACAGGTATATAATGTATTCTGATTGCTTCCCACACACCTACTCTTGCCTCCCTCCATCTTTATCCAGCAGTACCATCCATGTCTCTGCCAACTCCTTTTGCAGATCCATGACTTTTGGGTTTGTTTTCTGACTCTTTTAGTTTAACCCTGTCCATCTGGACACTGGATTGAAACTATGCTTTGGAATATCAGTGGGGTCATAAAAGGAAGACAATGACTCCTTTTCTCTCTCTCTGAATTTATCAATGGCACATTGTTCAGCTGTGAGAGGTACAGCCCACAGAATCCCTCCACTATCTAAGTCTGGGCATTCATTGGGCCCATTAACATACAAAACTATTTCAGTTCAAGAAATGATTCTTAAACTCAGTTTCTATATTTGTTTTTCACCTCTTCTTTCTTTTCACCACCAATCTTTCTTTAATTCCCACCTGAGAAGTTTATTGTCTATTCTCAGTATGTGTCACTTCTTTTTGAATCCTTTTATCTCCTAATGCCATTTAATTTTTAAAATCTTTCCTACTTTTTCTATTCACACAAGGGGTTATCTATTTTGTTTTTTCATTATTGTATTTCTTCTAGTTATATACATGGTCCCATGAGAGGTTAAAATCAAGTTTCAAGATGGAGAGGTAAATAGAACACACTGATGAACTCTCCTTTATATTTCTTGTACTTAAAACAAAACAAAACAAAAACAGTTTTCACCTTATTTCTGAAATGTTTCTGTTATTCTTTGAGATCTTGCATCCTATTCTGAGTATTTTTTAGCTCATCATGAAATAATAGTTATAAATAATAATATAACTATTATATTATAATAATTATAAATTATAAATAATAATATAACTATTATAAATAATAGTTATAAAAAGTTTTTTTGACTAATTATATGGTCAGTTTTGGAGAAGGTACTATGAGGTGCTGAGAAGAAGGTATATTCTGTTCATTTAGGATGAAATGTTCTATAGATATCTATTAAACCCATTTGGTCCAAAACTTCTGTTAGTTTCACAGTGTCTCTCTTTAGTTTGTGTTTCCCTGATTGTCCATTGATGAGAGTGGGGTGTTGAAGTCACCCACAGTTATTTTATGAGGTGCAATATGTGCTTTAAGCTTTAGTAAAGTTTCTTTTACGAATGAGGGAGTCCTTGTATTTGGAGCATAGATGTTCAGAATTGAGAGTTCTTCTTGGTAGATTTTTCTTTTGATGTGTATAAAGTGTCCTTCCATGTCCTTTTTGATGACTTTTGGTTGAAAGTTTATTTTATTGGATGTTAGAATGGCTACTCCAGCTTGTTTCCTGAGACTATATGCTTGAAAAATTGTTTTCTAGCTTTTTACTCTGAGGTAGTGTTTGTCTTTGACACAGAGATGCATTTCCTGTATGCAGCAAAATGTTGGATCTTGTTTTCATATCCAGTCTGTTTAGTCTATGTCTGTTTATTGGGGAATTGAGTTCATTAAGAGATATTTAGGAATAGTGATTGTTGCGTCCTGCTATTTTTGATGTTATTTTTATGTTTGTGTTTTTATCTTTTTTGGGGGTTATCTTTTTTTGGGGGTTTGTAGAAAGAAGATTAATTTGCTTTTCCTAGTGTGTAGTTTTCCTCCTTTTGTTGGTGTTTTTCATTCATTATCCTTTGAAGGGCTGGATTTGTGGAAAGATGCTGTGTAAATTTGTTTTTGTCATGGAATACCTTGGTTTCTCCATCTAGGGTAAATGAGAGATTTGCTGGATATATCATTCTGGGTTGGCATTTGTGTTCCCTTAGGATCTGTATTGCATCTGCCCAGGCTCTTCTGGCTTTCATAGTCTCTGGTGAGAAGTCTGGTGTAATTCTGATAGGTCTATCTTTATATGTTAGTTGACCTTTTTCCCTTACTGCTTTTAATATTCTTTCTTTGTTTAGTACATCTTGTGTTTTAATTATTATGTGATGGGAGGAATTTCTTTTCTGGTCAAATATATTTGGGGTTCTATAGGCTTCTTGTATGTTTATGGGCATCTCTTTCTTTAGGTTAGGGAAGTTTTCTTCTATAATTTTGTTGAAGACATTTTCTGGCCCTTTAAGTTGGAAATCTTTACTCTCTTCTATACCTATAATCCTTAGGTTTGGTCTTCTCATTTTGTCCTGCATTTCCTGGATGTTTTGTGTCAGGAGCATTTTGCATTTTCTTTGACTGTTGAGTCAATGCTTTCTATAGTATCTTCTGCATTTGAGATTCTCTCTTCTATCTCTTGTATTCTGTTGTTGATGTTTGTGTCCATGACTCCTGACTTCTTTTCTAGGTTTTCTATGTCCAGAGTTGTTTCCCTTTGTGATTTCTTTATTGTTTCTACCTCCATTTTTAGATCCTAGATGGTTTTGTTCAGTTCCTTCACCTGTTTTGTTGTGTTTTCCTGAAGTTCTTTAAAGACTTCACTCTGTTATCTTGTGTTCTCCTGCATTTCTTTAAGGGAGTTATTTATTTCCTTCTTGAAGCCCTCTATCAGCATCATGAGCTGTGATTTTAAATCCAAATCTTGCTTTTCTGGTGTTTTGGGGGTATCCAGGACTTGCTGTTGTGGGAGAATTGAGTTTGGATGGTGCCATATTGCCTTGATTTCTGTTAGTAACATTCCTACATTTGCCTTTTGCCATCTGTTTATCTCTAGTGTTAAGTGGTCCTGCTGTCATTGGCTGGTGCTTGTCCCTCCGGTGTGCCTGCAAGCCTTTCTCAATACCTCTGGGTGACCGGTTTTCCCCTGGCACAGAGTACTGTGGGGCTGCCCAGCTCCTGGGTGCAGCTAGGGCACTGGTGGACCAAGTCCCAGGCAAACTTATACTCCTCTGCATACCTGGCTGCACCAGTCTGCTCAGTTACAGGAGCAAAGATGGTGGCCTCACCTCTAAACGCAGGACTCCCTCTAACCACAGGACTCCCTGCAGGGCAGAGGTCCCCTGGCAGGGTAGGTGCACAGATGACTGTGTTGTTGCCCAGCATATGGATGCAGGTAGGACCCTGGCGGTCCGAGTCCCAAGTGATCTTACACTCGGGTGTTCTCCACTTTCCTGGCTGTAACAGCTCGCTCAGTCACAGAAGTGAATATGGTGGCTTCACCTCTAACCAAGGAGAGCAGATGTCCCCTAGCAGGATAGGTGCACAGACGGCTGTGGCGGCACTGCCTAGCTCCTGGGTACAAATGGGGCCCTGTCGGGTCGTGTCCAAGTGATATTACACTGGGGTGTTCCCTGTGTACCTGGCTGCACCTGTCTGCTCAGTCACAGGAGCAAAAATCATGACATCTGTTTAGAGATAGGAGCCCTCACTGAAACTGGAGTTCACCATTTTGAAATGATTGGCTGGCAGGCAAGCTCCACGTATCCTCCTTTCTTGGCCTCCTCTGTGCATTTTCATATTGAGCCATCTCTAGCCACTCAGGTCAGTTTCTGCAATCATGCAGAAACCACTCTTTTGCTGTCTTCTTGTAATGCTAAAATAAATACATGGGGATGGAGAGATGGCTCTCTGGTTAAGAGCACTTGCTGTTCTTGTCCGACCACCCAGGTTTCCTTCTCAGCACCCACATGGCAACTTACAACTACTTGTAGCTCTAGTTCCAGAGGATCTAAGAACTTTTTTTTTTGGCCTCTATATGTTCTGCATGCATATGCATCACACATGCAAATAATCTTTTAATTTAAAAAGAAATACTTGACTGCTTGCTTTATGAGATTTATGGCTCTTTCCTACTCCACCATTATACTTTCTTCCCTATTTCTCTTTTCTCCTGTCCCTTTTGTACTTAATTTATAGCTTATTCCCAAGGAATAGGAGCTGGGAACCATGCAGTTTGGATCCATGGCAGTACTGGGTTCAGCTGCTCTTGCCTGACCTGACTGCATGGTCTGAACCCCTCGGGAAACCCTTATGAATTCAACTGGGTTCTCATGCTCATCTGCATTTGTGGGGTGGTGGTGGTGGTGGTGGTGGTCGTGGCTGTACTTTCTGCATATTTCTGGCTCATCTCCTTTGTTTGCTAGATTCCTGGCAGGGTATCTTGTCAGCTGGTGGTTTTTCTTCATGTCTGGGCATGCTTGTCTCACAGTAATTGTCTAGTTTTTTTTGTAAACAGTATCAACATGTTTGGGGCTTTACTATCTAGTTTCTCTGTTGTTAACTGTGAATTGTGAAAAAAATATGCCATAGAGCCTTATTTTCACATAACACTTTAATCTCTAGTATCTTCTTAAGGCCTTCATGATATGTCAAAGATTCAGAATTTATGGTAGAAGTGGATAGTTGACTGAAAATTTGAAAGTGAGACTTCATGAACTTTTCCCATCCTTTACTTTGGTACAGGCGTAAGACAAAGCAATACTGGAGACAATGATCCAGTTAGGAGGTAAAGGTCACAGAACAACCAAAACCAGGGACAAGAAGTGAGATCATGACCAATCAGAAAGGTACAGCATTCAGAGCATCAGTGAGTCAGTACTCTAAACAGTAGACAGTCATGCTGCACAGTCATTTTCCTGATTAGGAACATATACCCTTGTATTTTCAGAAATCTTTACCAACAGACAAAAACAGTTAGTTACAAACTCATGAAAAATTTACCCCTCATATACTATATAGACACAATTATTCATCTAGACTCACCTCCCACTGTTCCCCAGCACGTCACTTCCATAGAGTGAGGCAACTTATTTCCATAGCTACTACTCCTACTCCCTACTAATTCTTGAGCATGACTCTCAATCCTGAATTCCTAGCTCTGCTTTGAGCAAGGCATGTGCGCTGTATGCATCACCCATGAAGCCTCTTCACTGCTGCTAATCATCTTCCTGCACCTGCCGTTCAGATCTCCTTTTAGAATCCTCTAAATCCTATCTATACACTGCCAAACTGTGAGCTTCCTAAAAGCCTTCAATAGCCCCCAGAATGTTGCTTGGCACACTGCAGGTGTTCAAAGAAAACAATACACAACCCAAGGCAGCATTCTGGTTTCTTCTTCAAGGGACCAGACTGCATTGCTAAAGCCATACTCTGATGTCCTTCACATTAGGCCTCACCACAACACTCAGTACCATAATTACGGAAAATGAGGAGGAAAGCATCCTGCCCATGACTAATGTCTCATGGGCATTAACTAATGACCTTAGTTTCTTAGTCATGATGATATTCCCATAAAGAATATTTCTGTGAGCCTCCCAGCCCTGAGAGAGTAGTGGTATAAGCACAGAGTAGGACTCCGGTGATGGCTTTAAAGCATGAGAGTCTCAGGACTTTCTAGCCCTCTAACTGTACAGAAATGCTGATGATAACTTCTAAAAATTCCTGAAAACTTTTTTACTCTTTCTGAGGGTAAAAGATTGCTGGCTCAGGTTATTAACACCTGCAGCCTAACAGGGGAGGATTAAGTCATGTGACTTTTGTTCTATCACAGCAGGAACTACTAGGCTCTAACATCCAGGCTGCTAGTCAGAAGAAACAGAAAGAAAATGGGACACTTAGAGAAATGGTTATAGAGTTTATTACTAAGTTGTAAAATGTTTCCTATGAAAGCTATCTAAGGGGAAAAGTGGAAAGACCCTAAGTGGGGGAAGGAAAAATTCTTCTAAGTGGGAAAAGGGAAAAAATTCTTCTCTCTCTCTCCCTCATCTTTTTGTCTTCAGTACTTACACAGCTTTCAGAACACATGATCACATGTTACAAAGTTCATCACAAGTTCACACAAAAAATTAAATCATAAATTGATGTAGAAGTTTACAACAAAGAATGTTTACATGCATATCCATTAGGAGTAATTGTCTGATTAAGCATCAATCACCTATCTCTGCTCCATAATTCACTGAAGGTTTAAACCATAACTAAGTTATTAGTGAAGTTTTGTAAAGGTAAACCCAGTCAATATTTTATCTTCTGTCCTAACATCTATAATAAATAGTTCCCTTTTTATGACCTTTGGTTAATTGTTTTACAACCTCTTGGAATGTGCTCTGAGTAGGAGAAAGTCTGGTTACCATCTAAGATCAATTAACTGATGACACTTGGGAGATTGGCAGAGTTCTCATTGCAGTTTTGACTATCAGAAAAGGACCTAATAGCAGTACCACTATAAAACAGCTTAATAATCACAGATATAATTTTAGGAGTTCTTACAGGATCATCATTAAGACTTAAGAAGGCACCTATCTGTCTATATAGCATCACTACAAGACAATACATCTTCATGGATCTGCAAAGATCTGCTCCAAAGAGGTGTGCTACTATTTAATGATTGTTATATATGTTTAATAATAACAGGGAAAGCATATTAATAGCAGGAATCTTTCCTAAAACGAATCCCTTACAGCCTTGCTTAATAACAGCGCACCTGTCACAGATTATATAATAATCTGAAGCAGGCCATTTCAGGATGATCCCCTGCTAGCTATTAACTTGTCCCATTATAGCTCAGTGAAACTCAGAGAAAGGTCTGTGCTCCATGTTTGCAAAGGGTCCTAAGCACAGGTGTGGTGGTTTGAATATGTTGGCTCATGGGGAGTGGCACTATTAGGAGGTATGGCCTTGTGGGAGGAAGTGTGTCACTGTGGGGAGGACTTTGAAGTCCTATGCTCAGGCTCCACCCAGTGTGGAAGAGGCCCTTCTCCTGGCTGTCTTTGGATCAAGATGTAGGGCTCTCAGCTCCTTCTCCAGCTCCAAGACTGCCTGCATGCTGCTATGCTTCCCAACATGATGATGATGGACTGAATCTCTGAAACTGTAAGGCAGCCCAATTAAATGTTTGCCTTTATAAGAGTTGCCTTGGTCCTGGTATCTGTTCACAGCAATAAAACTAAGACAGAAGTTGGTACTAGGGTCTAGGGTATTTCTATGATAGGTCTGACTATGTTTTTGTTTGGAGGAACATGGATTTTGGAACTTTGTATTTGGAAAGCAATGGAATGCTTTAAGTGAAGCTTAATGGGCCATCCTAGCAGGAATATGGAAGTCATTGGTGCTGAGGGTGATTGAACTCTGGGACCTGGCTTAAGAGAACAGAAATTTTAGTATGTTGCTTAGAGATCATTCTTACAATGTTTTGGTGAAGAATGCGGCTTCTTTTTGACCTTGTCTAAAGAGTCTGTCTGAGGCTAAGGTGAAGAGATTCAGATTAATTGCGTTGACAAAGTAAGTCACAAAAAAGCCCAGCACAGACATTTTCCTCTTGTTTGGTCTCATGAAGAACATTTTGATTAATCATAGCAAACTTAGAAAGGAAAATTAGAAAAGTTATGATTCAAATATTAGAAGGGCATTAACAAATGTTACAAAAGTCATTATCAAAGAGAAATTTCCATAGATATTTTTGTAGCAATACATGCTCTTTTTTGGGTAAATCTTTTGTTTTCAAGAATGCCTAGCATGATAATGGATATTTGGATGTGAAGTTCCTTGTTTGTGTGGCAAGATCCCACCCACCTAGACTCATGTTAGGCATTATTATGACCTGATTATTGTTTTCATTTGGACTAAAGAAATATGATTATGTGTCAAATTAACAATGGATGGGCTGTGATGGTTATTCTCAGTTGTTAACTTTACTATATCTGGAATGAACTACAATCCAGAATTTATTAAGATCTTGTGAAAAAATAAAGAAAGTCTTAGTTTCAGGCATAGTGGTACATGCCTTTAATCCAAGCACTCAGGAGACAGAGCCACACAGATCTCTGAGTTATAGGTCAGCCTATAGTGCAAGTTTCAGACCAGCCAAGCTTAGGCAGTAAAGGATGTAATAAAACAAGGGGGCTATTTTTCAGCCCCAGCAAGCAGCAGCGCTCAGCAGCTTCAGCCACATGGCTCTGGCTTTAGTTAAGAAGGAGTTATTGAGACAATTGATGCTGATTAGCTGAGGCTAAGAATTTAGCAACATTTAAGAAGATACCAGCATCACTGGGGTGAAATCTTCTGGGAAGTGTTTTCTCAGAGCACAAAGAAGTTGTGTTTCAGAGACAGATATTGTGCAGGCATCCAGACATGGTAATATGTAAGAATCACCCAGGTGGTACTTATTTTGAAGGCATGAAAGGGTCATAGAGACTGCTTAAGGCTTGGCACTGTGAAAGGCCAGGAAAGGCCATTGGTGAAGGTGCATCCTCAGTTGAAGTTGATGGCTCAGGACAGAATGAATCATGCAAAGAAGTTGAATCTTGGCACCATGAAGAAACCCTGTAAGAGGCTATTGGTGAAGCCTAGTTGCAGTAGAAGACCCCAGCATATTGGAGAGGTCAGTGCCATGGGATAACCACTAAGAACAGCAACAGCCATGGAGCGTAGTCAACCTGAGCCTAGAGTACTACAGAGGGCAGAGCTGGAAAAGTGACCTAAACCTCTTGGAAGAGTTTAGAAGATCATGTGTGAATTCCAGACATAGGAACAAGAAGCTGTAAAGTTGAAGTTGCCTTGGAGACCCTAAGAAGTTAGAGATGCCAGAGCTGTAGGATATCTGCTGAGGAAAACTGCTAATAGGGAGTGGAACCAGTCCAGGAGAAAGAAGTTTATTGTAGATCTCAACAGAGATGAAAGGAGTTGGAGACCTGAAGAGAACTTTGACATCACACATGGAGATACAGAGTTTGAGTTTGCCCAGATGACTTTTGGTCTTGTATTTTGGATTAGTAATGTATAATGTGATCTGCTTTTTCAATTTGATTTTATAGGGGATTTTAGTTAAGAGATTTCATGAATCCTAGAAGAGATTTTGAATTTTGAACTTTTAAACATTGTTAAAACTATGATAGACTATGGGGAGTTTTGAAGTTGGACTAAATGTATTTTGCATTATGCTATGGATATGTGTGGTCCCCATAGACTCATGTGTTTGAACAAACCTGTGAGGCCAGGGAGTGTAATATGGTGGTTTGAATATACTTGGTCCATGGGAAGTGGCATTATTAGGAGGTGTGACCTGGTTGGATGAAATATGGCACTGTGGGGTGGACTTTGGATTTCTAAGTTCAGAATTTGTGCAGTGCAGAAGAGACCCTCCTTCTGGCTGCTTTTGGATCAAGATGTAGGGCTCTAAGCTCTTTCTCTATGTCCAAGTCCATCTGTATGCTGCCATGCTTCCCACCATAATGGTGACAGACTGATCCTCTGAAACTGTAAGCCAGCCCCAATTAAATGTTTGCCTTTATAAGAGTTGCCTTGCTCATGGTATCTCTTCGCAACAACAAACCCTAAAACAACAGGGAACAATGAAAATAATCAAACACAAATGGAACAGCATTCATCAGCATGAAGAAACCTCAGTGACTAGTGGTCACAGAAGCAGAAGTTTCTAGAACCTGACAGATATTAATGCAGAAGCTGGATCTCTCCATGGAAAATGGGGCCAAGTCTATTGATTGTATATTAAAAATAAATACAGCAGGGATGGCTCAGCATTTCAGAGTTGTTTCTCCTTTTTCAGAGGACCCAAACTCAGTTCCCTTAACACACATGGTGGTGCACAACATTCTGTAACTTCAGTTCCAGGGGATCTGACTTCTGAGATCTTAAGGCCTTAGCATACACTGGATGTACATACATATAGACAGACACATACATATATAAAAACAAATATTTTACAAATATTTTTAAAATATGGCTAGCCAACTATATTTGTAGGCTTAGAATCTGAGAATTCATCTAACAGAGGATCAAATTCTCCAACAAAACAAAACAAAACACCCAACCAACAAACCAACCAAACAACAAACAAAAAAAGTGATTCACACAGACATGTTTTTGATCAACTTTGAATAAGTGCTATTGCTATACCATTTATGTTGCATTAGCTGTTATGAGTAATCTACAGGTGATTTAAAGTATGGGCAGGTATATATGTTGCTCCTAATCAGATGCTCCACCATTTTTATATAAAGATCATGAGCATCTGTAGATGTTGGCATCCATCTGTGGATCATTGACTGATCCCCAAGGGTGACTTACTGAATAAAGCCAGTAGGACTAAAGACTTCCTCCACTGTCCTCACACTAAGAATGCAAGGCTACAAATGCATGACACAGAATAACAAAACCTAGTAAGAGTTCTATGCTTCCAGTCAATGACAGAACTTAAGAAAAGGCATCAGTTCTCACCCTCTATTTTATACCCTCACCTGCCCATTTGCTTCCTTCTTTCTCCCAGTCCCATGGCTATGGAAAGAATGAACTCTCTACAACATTTTCCATCAAGTGTCTTTAAATATCAGAAGATGTCATATTGTGGACAGGAAAGTGTCAGAGCAACAGAGGAAGCAACTTGCAGCCCATTGGGATCATTTTAGGTGTATGGGTTCTTAGAGTCTCAAAAGTAAGCAGACCTTTGACAATTCATTGGCAACTCCTCTGTGACTCTAATGTCACAAAGCCCAAGAATCACACATGAAATACACAAGTTATCTTGAACAAACTTTTTGTCTATGCATCTTGTCCTGCCCATCTGGCACGTTGAGGAGTTCTGTGAGTACATCACAAGGGCTGGAGATTTAGAAAGACCCTGATCTTGCTCTGATGCTATACAACTAGATCTTGCTTTCTAAAGCAGGGATTGGTATGTGCCAGAGATGACATCTGTCTACAACTTCATTCTAGTATTTCTTTAATTGTGTGTGTGTGTGTGCCTATTTGAATGTATGTGTATGAGTATGTTTGTGTGTCTTTGTTAGGGTTTCTGTTGCTGGGAAGAGACACCATGATAGGCAACACTTATAAAGGACAACATTTAATTGGGGCTAGCTCACAGGTTCAGAGGTTCAGTCCATTATCAAGGTAGGAGCATAGCAGCATCCATGCAGTCATGACACAGGAGAAGCTGACTGGCTTTCAGGCAGCTAGGATGAGGGTCATAAAGCCCACGCCCAGAATGACACACCTACTCTTACAAGGCCACACCTTCAAATGGTGCCACTCTCTGAGTCAAGAATATTCAAACCACTACACCAGGATTGCCTCAGTTTGTGTTTCCTTTATTGCTTCTATTTCATTTTCAGTTCTTGAGGGTATTATGGGCTGCCAAGATTGGTCATGATGCACATCCTGAACTAGGCCTGGGTACTGGGGTAGTGCAAGTGTATGGTATTCTGGGATACTTACCAGGGGCTAGGCCTGGTGTTGAGGATGACATAGGTGGGTCAGGGTCTGGGAAAAGCACTAGAAAGTTTTAGTGTATATATTATGTGGTCAGTGCTTGGAAATACCATTCTATTTGTCTGTCTGTCTGTCTGTCTGTCTGTCTGTCTGTCTGTCTATGATCTAATTAGGTTTTTTTTGAGGCATAGTCTCATTGTGTACCTCTGCCTGCCTTGAAAATTGGACTCTGCCTTTTAATGTGCACATCTAGGTTTCCCAGTTACTGAACTGATCCTTTCTCCAATGTTTTGATTTATATTTGTTCATTTGTTTGTTTTGCTACCTTGGAAATAATCAATGGTTATCAATGGGTTGCTTTATTTCTGGGAACTCTGAGTCACTAGACTGTCGTTTCTATATACATACTACAGTGTTAATTTACTATGATTCTGTAGTGTAGCTTGAAAACAGTTGTCTCCCTGCTTTTGGCTTTGTTTTTGTGTTTCAAGAGAGCTTGAACTATTCAATATCCTTTGATATTAAAGTTCTATTCCTCTGAAGAGGAATTGATATTTTGATGAAGATTATTTTGCATTTGATTTGTTCTGGGTAGTACTAATATTTTAACAATCTCAATTTTGTCAACCAAGGAACATGTGCAATATTTCTATTTTTAATATGTCATCTTCAAATGATTTGGTAGTATTTTAGAATTTTCACTGTATTGGTCTTTTACTTCCTGAATTAAGTATATTTATAAGTAAATTTTTAGATACTAGAAATGAGATTGCTTTTGAGATTTCATTCTGGACAAATCAAATAATTTTTAAAAAAAATTATTGAATATAATCTTCATTTATATTTCAAATGTTATACCCTTTCCCGGTTTCCCTGATCCCAGAAAACCCCCCAACCTATCCTCCCGGACTGCCTCCAAGAAGATGCCCCTACACCCAAACCACTCCCACCTACCCACCCTCAATTTCCCCATGCTGGGGCATCTATCAAGCCTTCATAGGACCAAGGACCTCTCCTCCCATTGATCCTGGACAAGGCATTCCTCTGCCACACTTTTGGTTGGAAACATGGGTACCCCTTGGTTGATGGTTTAGTCCCTGGGAGCCCTGGGGTGGTCTGGTTGGCCAACATTGTTGTTCTTCCCATGGGGCTGAAAACCCCTTCAGTTTTACCAGTCTTCCCTACAACTCCTCCATTGGGGACCACACACTCAGTCCAATGGTTGGCTGCTAGCATCTGCCTCTGTGTCTGTAAGGTTCTGGCAGGGCCCCTCCGGAGACAACCATAACAGGCTCCTTTAAGTATGCACTTCTTGTCATCCATAATAGTGTTGGGATTGGTGACAGTTTATAAGATGAATCCCCAGGTAGGACAGTCTCTGGGTGACCTTTCCTTCAGTCTCTGCTCCACACTTTGTCTTCATACTTGCTCCTGTGAGTATTTTGTTCCCTTTCTCAGAAAAAACAAAGCACCCACACTTTGGTCTTCCTTCTTCTTGAGCTTTATATGGTCTGTGAATTGTAACTTGTTTATTTTGAGCTTTTGGGCTAATATCCACTTGTCAGTGAGTGAATACCATGTGTGTTCTTTTGTGACTGGAATACTTCACTCAGGATGCCACTTTCTAGTTTCATCCATTTGCCTAAGAATTTAATGAATTCATTGTTTTTAATAGCTGAACAGTATTCCATTGTGTAGATATACTACATTTTCTGTATCCTTTCTTCTATTGAAGTACATCTGGGTTCTTTCCATCTTCTGGCTGTTATAAATAAGGCTGCTATGAACATAGTGGAGCATGTGTCCTTGTTACATGTTGGAACATTTTCTGGGTATATGCCCAGGAGTGGTATAGCTGGATCCTCTGGTAGTACTATGACTAATTTTCTGAGGAACCGCCAAACTGATTTCCAGAGTGGTTTTATCAGCTTGCAATCCCATCATCAATGGAGAAGTGTTCCTCTTCTCCACATCCTTGTCAGCATCTGCTGTCACCTGAGTTTTTGATCTTAGTCATTCTGCCTGGTGAGAGGTAGAATCTCAGGGTTGTATTGATTTGTATTTCCCTGATGACTAAGGATGTTGAACATTTCTTTAGGTGCTTCTTGGCCATTCAAGATTCCTTAGTTGAGAATTCTCTGTTTAGGTCTGTTCCCAATTTTTAAACAGGGTTATTTGCTTCTTTATCCTTTGAGTAGAGGAAGGCTACTGATTTGTTTGAGTTAATTTTATATCCAGTCACTTTGCTGAAGTTGTTTATCAGCTTTAAGAGTTCTCTGGTGGAATTTTTGGAGTCGCTTAAGTATATGATCATATCATCTACAAATAGTGGTATTTTGACTTCTTCCTTTCCAATTTGTATACTTTTGACCTCTTTTTGTTGTCTAATTGCTCTGGCTAGGACTTCAAGTACTATATTGAATAGGTAGGGAGACAGTGGGCAGCCTTGTCTGGTTCCTGATTTTAGTGGGATTACTTCAAGTTTCCATTTAATGGAAACTTGATGTTGGCTACTGGTTGGTTGTATATTGCTTTCACCAAATTTAGGTATGGACCTTGAATTCCTGATCACTCCAAGACTTTTATCATGAAGGGATGCTGAATTTTGTCAAAAGCTTTTTCAGCATCTAATGAAATGACCATGTGTTTTTTCCTTTGAGTTTGTTTATGTAGTGGATTACATTGAAGGATTTCCATATATTGAACCATCCCTGCATCCCTGGGATGAAGCCTACTTGATCATGGTGAATTATCATTTTGATACATTCTTGAATTCAGCTGGCCAGAATTTTATTGAGTATTTTTGCATCAATATTCATAAGGGAGATTGGTCTGAAGTTCTCTTTCCTTATTTGGTCTTTGTTTGGATTAGGTATAAGCGTTATTGTTACTTCATAGAATGAACTGCGTAAGTGTTCCTTGTGTTTCTATTTTGTGGAATAGTTTGAAGAGTATTGGTATTAGGCCTTCTTTGAAGATCTGATCAACTTCCCCACTAAACCCATATGGTCCTGTGCTTTTTTTGGTTGGAAGACGATTAATGACTGCTTCTCTTACCTAGGACTTATGGGACTATTTAGATAGTTTATCTGATCCTGTTTTAACCTTGGCACCTGGTAGGTGTCTAGAAAATTGTCCATTTGTCCAGATATTCCAATTTTGTTGAGTATAAACTCTTGTAGTAGGATCTGATGATTTTTTGAATTTCCACAGTTCCTGTTGCTATTTCTCCCTTTTCATTTCTGATTTTATTAGTTTGGGTAGTGCCTCTGTGCCCTCTGGTTAGTCTGGCTAAGAGTTTATCTATTTTGTTGATTTTCTCAAAGAACCAGCTCCTGGTTTTGTTGATTCTTTGTATAGTTCTTTTTTTTCCATTTGGTTGATTTCAGCCCTGAGTTTGATTATTTCCTCTGTCTATACCACTTGTGTGCATTTCATTCTTTTTGTTTCAGGAGGTTTCAGGTGTGTTGTCAAGCTGCTAGTACAAGCTCTCTCCATTTTCTTTTCGGAGGCACTTAGAGCTATGAGTTTTCCTCTTAACACTGCTTTCATTGTATCCCATAAGTTTTGATATGATGTATCCTCATTTTTATTAAATTCTTTTTTTATGTGTATTTTTTTAAAGTATGTTCTTTTATTGAAAAAGGAAGTAAAAACATTTTATGATAAAATTGAAGATTTACATGGAAAATATTTCTGATAAAATAGAAGAGATATATAGAGAACCACGTTAAAACTGACAATTTTCATGGAAAATTAAAGAGTAAAGTGGTAGACATAAAAACATTATTAAATTAATTGAAAAAGGAAGTAGAAATATTTTATGATAGAATTGAAGATTTATGTGGAAAATATTTCTGATAAAATTGAAAATGTAGAAAAACATGTTAAAATTGAAGATTATCATGGACATTTTTTATAGATATAATAATGGTAGGCATAAAAGTATTCTTAAGTAGATTGAAATTGTAATTACAAACATTTTCTGATAAAGTTGAAGATTTACATGGAAAATGTTTCTGATAAAATTCAAGAAATATATAGAAAAATATGTTAAAATTGATTATTTCATGGAAAATTATACAGATTAACTTGTAGACATAAAAAAATCTTTCTAAATTAATTGAAGGTGGAATTAAAAATATTTTGTGAAAAAATCAGAGATTTACATGGAAAAGATTTCTGATAAAATTGAAGAAATACATAGAAAAACATGTTAAAATTGAGGATTATCATGAAATATAATGCAGATAAAATGGTAGACATTAAAAAGTTACTAAATTAATTGAAAGAGGAATTACAAACATTTTCTGATAAAATTGAAGATTTACATGAAAAATATTTCTGTTAGTATATGTCTTTTTATTGGGGAATTGAGTTCATTGATGTTAAGAGATATTAAAGATTAATAATTGTTGCTTCCTGTTATTTTTTGATGTTATTTTTATGTTTGTGTGCATATCTTCTTTTGGAAGAAGATTACTTTGTTGCTTTTTCTAGAGTATAGTTTCCCTCCTCGTGTTGGCACTTTCCATCTATTATCCTGTGTAGGGCTGGATTTGTGGAAAGATATTGTGTAAATTTGGTTTTATCATGGAATATCTTGGTTTCTCCATCTATAGTGATTAAGAGTTTTGCTGGATATAGTAGTCTGGGCTGGCATCTGTGTTCTCTTAGGGTCTGTATGAGATCTGCCCAGGATTTTCTAGCTTTCATGGTCTCTGGTGAGAAGTCTTGTGTAATTCTGATAGGCCTGCCTTTATAGGTTACTTGACCTTTTCCCCTTACTGCTTTTAATATGCTTTCTTTGTTTAGTGCATTTGGTGTTTTGATTATTATGTGACAGGAAGGAATTTCTGTTCTGTTCCAGTCAGTTTGGAGTTCTGAAGGCTTCTTGTATGTTCACGGGCATCTCTTTCTTTAGGTGATGGAAGTTTTCTTCTATAATTTTGTTGAAGATATTTACTGGCCCTTTAAGTTGGAAATCTTCGACCTCTTCTATTCCTCTAATCCTTAGGATTGGTCTTCTCATTGTGTCCTGGATTTCCTGGATATTTTGTGTTACAAGCTTTTTGTATTTTGCATTTTCTTTGATTGTTCTGTCAATGTTTTCTATGGAATCTTCAGCACCTGAGAGCCTTTCTTCTATATCTTGTATTCTGTTGTTGATGCTTGCATTTATGACTCCTGAATTCTTTCCAAGGTTTTCTATCTCCAGAGATGTCTCACTTTGTGATTTCTTTATTGTTTCTACTTCCACTTTTAGATCCTGGATGGTTTTGTTCAGCTCCTTCACTTGATTGTTTATGTTTTCCTGTTATTCTTTAAGGTAATTTTATGTTTCCTCTTTAAGGGCTTCTGCCTGTTGACCACATTTTTCTGTATTTCTTTAAGGGAGTTATTTAAGTCCTTCTTAAAGCCCTCTATCAGCATCATGAGATACAGATTTTAAATCCAACTCTTGCTTTTCCAGTGTGTTGAGGTATCCAGGATTTGCTGTGGTGGGAGAACTGGGCTCTGATGTTGCCAAGTAGCCTTGGTTTCTGTTGGTAGGGTTCTTGTGCTTGCCTTTCGCCATCTGGTTATCTCTGGTGTTAGTTGGTCTTGCTGTCTCTGGCTGGAGCTTGTCCCTCCTGTGGGCTTATAAGCCTGTGTCTGTAAACCTGGGAGACCAACTCTCTTCTGGCAGGGTCTGTGCACAGAAGGCTGTGGAGCCGTCTGGCTCCCTGGTGCTAATGGTGGCAGGAAGACTTCCATCCCAGGTGCTATACTGATCTTATGCACTGTGTGCTCTTAGCTGTTCCCCTTCAGAGAGAATGTGGAGGTCTCACCTCTGTACTCAGAAATGAAAGTGCTGCTGGGAGATCACTCTTTCCTGGTGGACCATGCACAGAAGGCTGTGGAGCTGCCCGGCTTCCCGGTGCCAATTCTTTCCTGTCTGTCCTTCCTATTCATCCCCAACTCACTCTCCAGATAACCCATTCCACGTGGCTGCAGGCAGCTACAGGGTATTACTAGTATTTTAACAATCTCAATTTTGTCAACCCAGGAACATGGGCAATATTTCTATTTTTAATATATCTTCTTCAAATGATTTGGTAGTGTTTTAGAATTTTTACTGTATTGATATTTCACTTCCTTAATTAAGTGTGTTTATAGGTACATTTTTAGATACTAGAAATGAGATTGCTTTTGATATTTAATTCTGAACAATCCACTCTTAATGTGGTGAAACTGTTACTGGTTTATATATGAATATGTGTCCTGGTATTTAACTGAAAAAATTATCATTTAAAAGACTCTTTTGATAGAATTTTTTAGATATTCCTAAATAAAGAATCATATCATTTGCAAACAGATTATCACACTTCTTCCATTACTTTTATATCCCTATCATTTCATTATCTTACCTAAGTTTTCTAGATAAGAGTTCTGGTAATTTATTGAATAAGTGTAATGGGATTTGAGTTGAGATATCTGCCTTCTAGCTGTAATTTGTTTAGCTTTTATCATGAAGGGATGGGATATGGATATTAAATTTTATTAAATTCTTTTTCATTACGTACTGAAATGGCCAAAAAGTTTTTACTTTTTATTCTGTTCATAGCATGTTTTATGGGTTTTTTTTCTACGTATATTTGGTATCTCTGGAATAAAGCCAATTGTATTATCATGAATGATCTGCTTGATGTACTTCATTTTCTCTGTACTTTTGTATTGATGTTCATTAACAAATACTGTTTCCTTTTTTTTTAAAGGTGTCATTTGGTTTATTAGTCCTTAGAAAATAACTGAAGAAAAAAGAATTCCAACACATTGAAACAATACATTGAAATAAAACTAAATGTGTTTAAAGAAAATATACATTGGAGTATTGCACAACAGACTTGACCACAAATAAGAGAAAATTTGACTGTCTAATGATCTTGGGTTTTTCTGAGCTTCTAATTATTACAGTGATTTTTTAAATTTATTTTTTATTGAAAAAGGAAGTAAAAACATTTTATGATAAAATTAAAGATTTACATGGAGAATGTTTCTGACAAAATTGAAGAGGCAATATAGAAAAACACAGTAAGATTGACAATTTTCATGGAAAATTAAAGAGTAAAATGGTAGACATAAAAAACTTTGCTAAATTAATTGAAAAAGGAAGTAGAAACATTTAATGATAGAATTGAAGATTTACATGGGAAAAATATACATGGGAATATTTCTAATAAAATTGTAGAACAATATAAAATAACATTAGAATTGAAGATTATCATGGAAAATTACAGATAAAATGGTAGGCATAAAAATATTTCTAAGTTGATTGAAAGTGGAATTATAAACATTTTCTGACAAAAGTGAAGATCTACAAGGAAAATATTTCTGATAAAATTCCAGATATATAGAGAAAAACATGTTAAAACTGACTATTTCATGGAAAATTATATAGATAAAATGGTAGGCATAAAAATGCTCCTAATTTGATTGAAAGTAAAATTATAGACATTGTCTGATAAAATTGAAGATTTACATGGAAATTATTTCTGATAAAATTGAAAAAAAAATATATAGAAAAGTACGTTAAGATTGACTATTTCATTGAAAAAACTATACAGATAAACTGGTAGGCATAAAAATATTTCTAAGTTGATTGAAAATTGAATTATAAATATTTTCTGATAAAATTGAAAATTTACATGGAAAATATCTCTGATAAAATTGAAGGAATAGACCTGTGCTAGGTCTGCCATGGGGAAACACCCCCATTTCCCGGTGCTTTCTAGAGATCCAGCAGCAGCAGGGCATTCGAGATCTAGCATCAACAGGGCATTCAAAATCCAAAAGCAGTGGGCATTCAAGATCCAGCAGCTGCGGAGCATTGGGCCTGTGCCAGGTCTGCATGGGGGAAGCCCGCATTTCCTGAATTCCAGCAACGGCAGGGCATTTGAGAACCAACAGTTTGCAGGCCATTCAACCCTTGCCAAGTCTGCCACAGGGAAGACCCCATTTCCTGATACTTCCTGGAAAACTAGCTGTATGCAAGACATTTGAGAGAAAGGGAATCCCAGGAGTACAGATACACAGGCCTGAAGGACAGAGAAGTCACAGTCAGAGACAGCAATACCAGCTAACACTGGAGATAACTAGATGGCCAAAGGCAAACACAAGATCATTACCAACAGAAACCAAGGCAACATGGCACCATCAGAACCCAGTTCTCTCACAACAGCAAATCCAGGATACTCTATCACATCAGAAAAGCAAGAGCTGGATTTAAAATCACATCTCATGATGCTGTTAGAGGAATTCAAGGACGTAAATAACTCCCTTAAAGAAATAAATGAGAACATGGGTCAAGGGGTAGAAGCCCTTAAAGAAGAATCACAAAAATCCCTTAAAGAAATGCAGGAGAATATTGGTCAACAAGTAGAAACCCTTAAAGAGGAGACACAAAAATCCATTAAAGAAATATGGGAAAACATGGGTAAACAGGTAGAAACCCTTAAAGAGGCAACACAAAAATTCCATAGGGAACTATGGGAGAACATGGGTCAACATGCAGAAGCCCTTAAAGAGGAATCACAAAAATCCCTTAAAGAATTTCAGGAAAACACAAACAAGTGAAGGACCTGAACGAAACTATCCAAGATCTAAAAATGGAAGTAGAAACTATAAAGAAATCGCAAAGTGAGATGTCTCTGGAGATAGAAAACCTTGGAAAGAATTCAGAGTCATAGATACAAGCATCAACAATAGAATAGAAGAGATAGAAGAAAGAATCTCAGATGCTGATGATTCCATAGAAAACATTGAGGCAACAGTCAAAGAAAATACAAAATGCATAAAGCTGGTAACCCAAAACATCCAGGAAATCCAAGACACAGTGAGAAGACCCAACCTTGAGATTATAGGTATAGAAGAGAACAAGGATTTACATCTTTTTGTTTGTTTGTTTGTTTGTTTTTTGTTTTTTCAAGACAGGGTTTCTCTGTATAGCCCTGGCTGTCCTGGAACTCACTCTGTAGACCAGGCTGGCCTCGAACTTAGAAATCCGCCTGCCTCTGCCTCCCAAGTGCTGAGATTAAAGGCATGCGCCACCAACGCCCGGCTGAGGATTTACATCTTAAAGAGCTTGTAAATATCTTCAACAAAATTATGGAAGAAAATTTCCCTAACCTAAAGAAAGAGATGCCCATGAACATACTAGAAGCCTATAAAACTCCAAACAGGCTGAACCAGACCAGAAAGTCCTCCCGTCACATAATAATCAAAACACCAAATGCACTAAACAAAGAAAGAATATTAAGCCGGGCGGTGGTGGCGCACACCTTTAATCCCAGCACTTGGGAGGCAGAGGCAGGGGGATTTCTGAGTTCGAAGCCAGCCTGGTCTACAAAGTGAGTTCCGGGACAGCCGGGGCTACACAGAGAAATCCTATCTTGAAAAAACAAAAACAAAAACAAAACAAACAAACAAACAAAAAGAATATTAAAAGCAGTAAGGGAAAAAGGTCAAGTAACCTATAAAGGCAGGCCTATCAGAATTATACCAGACTTCTCACTAGAAACTACGAAAGCTAGAAGATCCTGAGCAGATGTCATACAGACCCTAAGAGAACATAAATGTCAGCCCAGACTGCTATACCCAGCAAAACTTTCAATTACCATAGACGGAGAAAACAAGACGTTCCATGACAGAAGAAAATTTACACAATATCTTTTCACAAATCCAGCTTTACAAAAGATAATGGGTGGAAAATAGCAACACAAGGTGGGAAACCACATCGTAGGAAAAGCAATAAAGTAATTTTTCAACAAACCCAATAGAAGATAACTATACAAACAGAATTTCACCTTTAACAAAGAAGATAACAGTAAGCAACAATCCCTTTTCCTTAATATCTCTTAACATCAATGGTCTCAATTCCCCAATAAAAAGACATAGACTAACAGATTGGGATACGTAAGCAGGACCCAACATTTTGCTGCATACAAGAAACCCACCTAAGTAACAAAGGCAGTCACTACTTCAGAGTCAAAGGTTGGAAAACAATTTTGCAAGCAAATGGTCCCAAGAAACAAACTGGAGTAGCCATTCTTATATGGGATAAAATTGACTTTCAACCAAAAGTTGTCAAAAAAGATAAGGAGGGTCACTTCATTCTGGTCAAAGGAAAAGTCTATAAAGATGAGCTCTCAATTCTGAACATCTTATGTTCCAAATGCAAGGGCACCCACATTCATAAAAGAAACTTTACTAAAGCTCAAAGCACACATTGCACCCCACACAATAATAGCGGGAGACTTCAACACCCCATTCTCAACAATGGACAAATCATGGAAACAGAAACTAAGCAGAGACACAGTGAAACTAACTAAAGTTATGGACCAAATGGATCTAACAGATATTTATAGAACATTCCATCCTCAAAGAAAAGAATATACCTACTTCTCAGCACCTCATGGTACCTTCTCCAAAATTGACCATATAATTGGTCACAAAACAGGCCTCAACAGATACAGAAATAATGAAATAATTCCATGCACCTTATCATATCACCACGAACTAAGGCTAGTCTTAAGTGCAAACAAAAACAACGGAAAACACACATACACATGGACTTTGAACAATGCTCTTCTCAACAATAGCTTGGTCAAAGAAGAAATAAAGAAAGAAATTAAAAACTTTTTAGAATTCAATGAAAATGAAGACACGTCATATCAAAACTTATGGGACACAATGAAAGCAGTGATAAGAGGAAAACTCATAGCTCTGAGTGCCTCCAAAAAGAAAATGGAGAGAGCCTACACTAACAGCTTGACAGAGCACTTGAAAACTCTAGAACAAAAAGAAGCAATTACATCCAAGAGGAGTAGGCGGCAGAAAATAATCAAACTCAGGGCCGAAATTAACCAAATAGAAACAAAAAGAACTATACAAAGAATCAACAAAACCAGGAGCTGGTTCTTTGAGGAAATCAACAAGATAGACACACCCTTAGCCAGACTAACCAGAGGGCAAAGAAGCACCACCAAAATTAATAAAATCATTAATGAAAAAGGAGACATAAAAACAGAAACTGTGGAAATTCAGAAAATCATCAGATCCTACTATAAGAACTTATACTCAACAAAGTTTGAAAATCAGGATGAAATGGACAACTTTCTTGATACATACTGGGTGCCAACGTTAAAACAGGATCAGATAAACCATCTAAATCATCCCATAAGTCCTGAGAAAATAGAAGCAGTCGTTAATAGTCTCCCATCAAAAAAGAGTCCAAGGCCAGATGGGTTTAGCGTCTGAAAGATCTATCAGATCGTCAAAGAAGGACTAATATCGATACTCTTCAAACTATTCCACGAAATAGAAACTCAAGGAACACTACACAACTCATTCTATGAAGCCACAATAACGCTTATACCTAAACCAAACAAAGACCAAAAAAGGAAGGAGAACTTCAGACCAATCTCCCTCATGAACATGATGCAAAAATACTCAACAAAATTCTGGCCAACCGAATTCAAGAATGCATCAAAACTGTAATTCACCACGATCAGGTAGGCTTCATTCCAGGGATGCAGGGATGGTTCAATATACGGAAATCCATCAACATAATCCACTATATAAACAAACTCAAGGAAAAAAAACCACATGGTCATTTCATTAGATGCGGAAAAAGCTTTTGACAAAATCCAGCATCCCTTTATGATAAAAGTCTTGGAGAGAGTGGGAATCCAAGGCCCATAGCTAAACATAGTGAAAGCAATATACTGCAAACCAGTAGCTAACATCCAACTAAATGGAGAGAAACTTGAAGCAATCCCGCTAAAATCGGGGACCAGACAAGACTGCACACTCTCTCCCTGTCTATTCAATATAGTACTTGAAGTTCTAGCCAGAGCAATCAGACAACAAAAAAAGGTCAAAGGTATACAAATTGGAAAAGAAGAAGTCAAAATATCACTGTTTACAGATGATATGATCGTATACTTAAGCGATCCCAAAACTTCCATCAGAGAATTCCTAAAGCTGATAAACAACTTCAGCAAAGTGGCTGGATATAAAATTAACTCAAGCAAATCAGTAGCCTTCCTCTACTCAAAGGATAAACAAGCTGAGAAAGAAATTAGGGAAATGACACCTTTCACAATAGTCCTAAATAATATTTCATACCTTGGTATGACCCTAACAAAGCAAGTGAAAGATCTCTATATGACAAAAACTTCAAGCCTCTGAAGAAAGAAATCAAAGAAGATCTCAGAAGATGGAAAGATCTCACATGTTCATGGATTGGCAGGATCAATAAAGTAAAAATGGCCATCTTGCTGAAAACAATCTGCAGATTCAATGCAATTCCCATCAAAATCCCAAGTCAATTCTTCATAGAGCTAGAAAGAACTATTCTCAAATTCATCTGGAATAACAAGAAACGCAGGATACCAAAACTATTCTCCACAACAAAAGATCTCCTAGGGAGTCACCATCCCTGACCTCAAACTCTACTACAGAGCAATAGTGATAAAAACTGTTTGGTATTGGTATGGTGACAGGCAGGAAGATCAATGGAATAGAATTGAAGACCCAAATATGAACCCACACACGTATGGTCACTTGATATTTGACAAAGGGGCTAAAAACATCCAGTGGAAAAAAGACAGCATTTTTAAGAAATGATGCTGGATCAACTGGTGGTCGGCATGCAGAAAAATGCAAATCGACCCATTCTTATCTCCTTGTACAAAGTCCAAGTCCAAGTGGGTCTAGGACCTACACATAAAACCAGACACACTGAAGCTTATAGAGGAGAAAGTGGGGAAGAATCTTGAAGACATGAGCATAGGGGAAATTTTCCTGAACAGTACACCAATGGCTTATGCCCTAAGAACAAGAATTGACAAATGGGACCTCATGAAGTTGCAAAGCTTCTGTAAGGCAAAGGACATGGTCAGTAGGACAAAAAGGCAACCAACAAATTGGGAAAAGATCTTTACCAATCCTACATCTGATAGAGGGCTACTATCTAAGGTATACAAAGAACTCAAGAAGTTAGGCTCAAGAGAGCCAAATAACCCTATTAAAAATGAGGTACAGAGCAAAACAGAGAATTCTCAAGTGAGGAAACTCGAATGGCTCTAAAGCACCTAAAGAAATGCTCAGCATCCTTAGTTATCAGGGAAATGCAAATGAAACCAACCCTGAGATTCCACCTCACACCGGTCAGAATGGCTAAGATGAAAAACTCAGGGGACAGCAGATGCTGGAGAGGATGTGGGGAAAGAGGAACATTTCTCCATTGTTGGTGGGATTGTAAGCTGGTAAAACTACTCTGGAAATCAGTTTGGTGAGTCCTCAGAAAATTAGACATAGTACTACCTGAGGACCCAGCTATACCACTCCTGGGTATATACCCAGAAGATGCTCCTACATGAAATGAGGACACATGCTCCACTATATTCATAGCAGCCTTATTCATAATAGCCAGAAGCTGGAAAGAACCCAGATGTCCTTCAACTGAGGAATGGATACAGAAACTGTGGTATATGTACGCAATGGAGTACTATTCAGCTATTAAAAACAGTGAATTCATGACATTTTTAGGCAAATGGATGGAACTAGAAAGTGTCATCCTGAGAGAGGTGACCCAATCACAAAAGAACGCACATGGTTTGTACTCACTGATAAGTGGATGTCAGCCCAAAAGCTCAAAATAAGCAAGTTACAATTTACAGACCACAGGAAGCTCAAGAAGGTGGAAGACTGAAGTGGGGGTGCTTGGGTTCCTCTGAGAAAGGGAACAATACACTTACAGGAGCAATAATGGAGGCATAGTGTGGAGCAGGGACTGAAGTAAAGGCCACCCAGAGACTGCTCTACCTGGGGATTCACCCTGTCAACAGTCACCAAACCCCAACACTATTATGGACAACAAGAAGTGCATATCAAAAGGAGCATGCCATGGTGTCTTCGGAGGGGCCCTGCCAGAGCCTTATACATACAGAGGCAGATGCTAGCAGCCAACCATTGGTCTGGGAGTGGGGTCCCCAATGGAGGAATTGGAGGGCAGTCCAGAGGAGCTGAATAGGTTTACAGTCCCATGGGAAGAACAACGATGTTGACCACTTAGACGCTCCAGGACTCCCAGGGACTAAACCAGCAACCAAGGGTTACACATGGTTCCAGTCAAAAATGTGGCAGATGAATGCCTTGTCGGGTATCAGTGGGAGGAGTGGTCCTTGGTCAGGTGAAGGCTAAATAGATGCCCCAACAAGGGGAAATTGAGGTGGGGAGAGGTGGGAGTGGGTCGGGCGGAGGGGCATATACTGGAGGCAGGGAGTGGGAGGAGGGGTTGGGGGGTTTTGGGGAGTGGGGAAACTGGGAAAGGTTTTACCACTTGAAATGTAAATGAAGATTATATTCAATAAAAATATATATATTAAAAAAACAAAAAAATTGAAGAAATATATAGAAAAACACGTTAATATTGACTATTTAATGGAAAAATTATACAGATAAAATGGTAGGCATAAAAATATTCCTAAGTTGATTGAAAGTGGAATTATAAACATTTTCTGACAAAATTGAAGGCTTACATGAAAAATATTTCTGAGAAAATTGAAGAAAGTATATAGAAAAAAACATTAAAATTAAAGATTATCAGGGAAAATAATACAGTTAAAATGGTAGACATAAAAAACATTACTAAATTGATTGAAAGAGGAATTACAAACATTTTCTGATACAATTGAAGATTTACATGAAAAATATTTCTGCTAGACTATGTTTTTTGTTGGGGAATTGAGTCCACTGATGTCATAAGATATTAAGGAATAGCGATTATTGCTTCCTGTTATTTTTGATGTTATTTTTATGTTTGTGTGGGTATCTTCTTTTGGGTTTGTTGAAAAAAGATTACTTTCTTGCTTTTTCTAGGGTGTAATTTCCCTCCTCATGTTGGCATTTTCCATTTATTATCCTTTGTAGGACTGGATTTGTGGAAAGATATTGTGTAAATTTGGTTTTATCATGGAATATCTTGTTTTCTCCATCTATGGTAATTGAGAGTTTTGCTGGGTATAGTAGTCTAGGCTGGCATTTGTGTTCTCTCAGGGTCTGTATGAGATCTGCCCAGGATCTTCTAGTTTTCATGGTCTCTGGTGAGAAGTCTGGTGTAATTCTTATAGGTCTGCCTTTATAGGTTACTTGACCTTTTTCCCTTACTGCTTTTAATATTCTTTCTTTGTTAAGTGCATTTGGTGTTTTGATTATTATGTGACTAGAGGACTTTCTGGTCTGGTCCAGTCTGTTTGGAGTTCTGTAGGCTTCTTGTATGTTCATGGGCATCTCTTTCTTTAGGTTAGGGAAGTTTTCTTCTATAATTTTGTTGACGATATTTACTGGCCCTTTAAGTTAGAAATCTTCACTCTCTTCTATACCTATAATCTTTAGGATTGGGCTTCTCATTGTCTCCTGGAGTTACTGGGTGTTTTGGGTTACAAGCTTTATGCGTTTTCTTTGACTGTTCTGTCAATGTTTTCTATGGTATCTTCAGCACCTGAGCGTCTTTCTTTTATCTCTTGTATTCTGTTGTTGATGCTTGCATCTATGACTCCTGAATTCTTTCCAAGGCTTTCTATCCCCAGAGATGTCTCACTTTGTGATTTCTTTATTGTTTCTACTTCCATTTTTAGATCCTGGATTGTTTTGTTCAGTTCCTTCAATTGTTTGTTTGTATTTTCCAGTAATTGTTTAAGGGATTTTTGTGTTTCCTCTTTAAGGGCTTTTACCATTTGACCCATGTTCTCCTGTATTTATTTAAGGGAGTTATTTATGTCCTTCTTGATGCCCTCTAACAGCATCGTAAGATGAGACTTTAAATCCAACTCTTGTTTTTCCTGGGTGTTGGGGTGTCCGGGACTTGCTGTGATGGAGAACTGGGCTCTGATGTTGCCAAGTAGCTTTGGTTTCTGTTGGTAGAGTTCTTGCACTTGCCTTTTGCCACTTGGTTACCTCTGGTGTTAGTTGGTCTTGCTGTCTCTGGCTGGAACTTGTCCTTCCCATGGGCCTGTAAGTCTGTGTCTGTACTCCTGGGAGATCAACTCTCTTCTGGCAGGATCTGTGCACAGAAGACTGTGGAGTTGTCTGGTTCCCTGCTGCAAATGGTGTCCGGAAGCGAAGACTCCTGTCCCAGCAGCAACACTGATTATATGCCCTGTGTTTTCCTAGCTGTTCCCCTCCAGAGAGAAGGTGGAGATCTCATCTTTGCACTCAGAAGTGAAATCGCTGCTGGGAGATCCCTCTCTCCTGGCAGGCTAAGCACAGAAGGCTTTGGAGCTGCCTGGTCCCCTGCTGCAGATGGCTGCTGGAAGGGAAGACTCCAGCAGCAACACTGTACTGTTTCCCTTTTCATTGCTACTGTTATGTCCTTGTCTGGTTTGGGGAAAGAGGGTAACCTTGACTTGCTAGAATGAGTTTTGAAAGATCATCTTTCATTAAACTTTGAATAATTAAGTAGCATTACCAACAGTTCTCTAAAGATTTGGTAAAATTCAGCAGTAAGGTCATCTGGTCCTGGCCTTATTTTTACTGGTAGACTTGTGAACTCTTGCTATTTTCCTACTCATGAGAAAATCTACACAGCTTCAGTTTCACTGAAACTGTAATCCAGGTTCTAAAGTATCCAAAACAAACTTTTTAAAGGCTTCTTTTTATTTTATATGTATGAGTGTTTATCTACAAATGTATGCATGTCCCACATATATAAGTAGTGTCTGCAGAAGCCAGAAAAGGATTGTGGAACTGGAGTTACAGATGTTTGTGGACAATTGTATGGATCATGGAAACCAAACCCAGGTTGTCTGCAAGAGCAACAAGTCCCATCTCTCCAGCCCCAACAGTCAGAGCTTTAATAACTGTCTCCTTAGGGAGTATCACCTAACTAAGTGCATTATAGTGTCTAAGGAATCTGACTAATTGAAGAGTTCTGATCAAAGAGTCAAAAGTAAAAGAAAATCCTTCAAAGCTGCAGACATAGTCCCAAGAAACTGGTCCAGAGACTCAATTGATAGAAAATTAAAGGGACATTGGTAAATAAGGAAAGTGGAGGCAGGCTCTCTAAGATATTGGCTTCTTATACCCAGAAGACACTGAAGAGAACAGTGGGAAGGAATGGGGACAGGTATCAAAGCAGAACCAATAGGAAATAGGGAAGAATTAAGAGACCCTATAAAACACCCAACCCAGAGTCTGTTGCCCAGAGTCGGCTTTATAGCCCCACCCATACAGATGGGAGCTGTTGAAATAAATCTGTTACCTTTCTTTTTCTGTGTCTTCTGCCTTTCCCAGACTTTCAATTCTGTTTTTATATCATGGAATGAGCTCAGTAATCCCCTAGACTACAACCTTCATAGCTATGACAAATGATGAGTATGATTCTAGTCAAGTCAGTGAAACAAATAAGAGATCAAGGTATAGTCACATAAAATGCCCATCCTAATTTTGCAGTTTGTTTCAACACTTGCCACAGTGACTATCGGGCATAGAGTTATAACTGAAAAATCAAGGAAACTTTATCATGTTAGTCAATTAAGGAATTAGCACACTAGTAGAAATTTCAAAGAATAGAGCTGCCTTTGTGAAAATGTTAGCATAGCGTTTGTTCTTGAGTCAGGAGCCAGGGGATGTTATCAGAGAAACAGGACATTTCTGTGGATTTGATGCTTTGGGGGAGAATAAAAATGCTAGTATGTGGAATGTTAATGAAACTTATCTAAAAAAAACCAGAAGTCTAAGAAACAAAATTTGTAATTATTGATAGAGTGGTGCTCACTCTTTAGGTGAGAGAGTGGGATGCTTGATGTTATATATTAAACTTGTTTGGTGCTCAAAACAAAACTGTGAGGGAATCTTAACATTTTGTTTCATTTAATCACTGTCACTGAGGGATCCCATATGATGCTAGTGTTTGATAGTTTGGTCAAACAGCAGAATTCATTTGCTACCTCAATGACAAGTTCAGTCATTAAGACCTTCAAAGTCTGGTTGCCTATGTCAGGCCAGTAGCAGATTCAGGAGCTTATTTCATCCCTGTCATCTCTAGATCACTACAAATAAAAGTAATAATTCAAAAGAATTTAGAGGAATGAAATTGAACAGTTAAACCATTTGCATAGTATATTAATATAGAGAATATATATTAATATTATAAGCTAAAGCCTTTAGTGATATGCCTAATGTTTATGTCTTATTTAAAGATATAGATATCATTTAAAGTCTTCCTCAGACTTTCAATTCTGTGTTTATATGATGGAATGAACACAGTAATCTTTCAGCTAAAGCTATAGTTCAATTATTATGAATAGATTGTATCTCCATGGATTTGCCCACACATTCAACATCTGTCCATACATAAAAAAAAAAGCAAAAGCATTTTTATGCTGCTCATGTCTATCATTTATTTGATAGAAGATAATAGTTAGAGATGAAGGAGAGAGAATAGTCAGGGCAAATAATTGGAGGAAATCAAATTGAGGATGTTCTAGTCTGGTCCGGAAAGATCGATAGTAGAAGATGCAAACTTATCCGAGCTTAACCATTTCTTTCAGTTTTCCAAACACTGTAGAAATAACTGTAAGAGAGAGAAAAATAAGGAAGTTTTTGAAAGTTCATTTTTTTTTATTTTAACATGAAGGAGGACTAACAATACTACCATGTTTGATGGAAGCAAAAAAATAAAACAAAAAACAAAAAAACAAAACAAACAAACAAACAAAAAACCCCACACACAAAAGCTATACAAAAAACCAAGAAAGAAAAATAAGCACCACCACCACCAACAAAAACAAACCATGAAATTTTCACCCCTCAAAGTTAAAAGTCGCAGATGTGGTAGCAGAGGCCTGGATTCCTAACTGTCAGGAATTAGTGGCAGGAGGGTAAAGAATTCATGTCTTGGCTTTATAGTGAAGTATTGTCGAAAAATAAATAAACTACGCAATTTTCATTTCCCATCTACAATAGTCAGATATGTAGTCTACGTTGGAAACATGAGGCTGGACATTTCACAGAGTTTTAAAGGAAGATGATTAATATTAATTTTTCTTCTATTAGTGCACAAGGAATCCAACTTCCCTGGTAAGAAAATTATAGCCTTATACTCACTCAGCATCTGCCTAGTAAAGATCACCAAGCAAGATGACAAACAACAGTCTAGATATGGAAGAGGAGAAGCAAGACCTGGAGAAGATTCCTAAGCACCTTGTCCTCTGAGGGCAAACACCGTCCTCCATCACTGTCTTTTCTCTCAGAGAAAGCTGCTCATTTGAAGCCTCCCATTCTTTCATTTCACAGTATATATTACCTGGACTAATTTTCTAGAAACCTGAATCACATCAGAAATGTGAATTTTATAACATGATGCCTGACATATGCATATAATTCAATATAGAATAATATAAAATAATTGGTATTAATTTAAAGTTGAAGGGCTAGGAAAAATCTAAAAAAAAATCCCTTATCCTGAATAAATTTTTAAACTTTTAGAAATCTCTTGATGCTATAACACTCATCCATGGACAACCTCATCACAAAGCCATTTTCTCTTAGTCTCCAAAGAAAACATAAATTTTATTTAAGAAAAAGAAAAGCCACGCACTTACCATGCTACATGGAGACACTTTACACTTTCAATGATTTCTGCTGAATGTACATTGTCTCTAACGGACCATAATATTGCAAGAATGACGCAGTTAAAGTTGATAACATACTCTTTTCAACTTCTGATCTTTCTGATACTTATATATTGACAATTTAGAAAAGAGGACAAAAAGAAGGATCTGATCTTCTCCCTCTCCATACCCTACCCTACTTCCTCACTAAAGTATAATTCACTGTGGCCATGGGGAACCTAAGGAATCTAAGAGTCCCATAAAGAACAAAATTAGATGAAATGTTTTTACCGGGTGGCAGTTTGGGCTTTACTTTTTCAGGCTTTGCGGGCTCTTCTTCTTCAGCCTTTTCTCCTTCAGCCTTTTCTCCTTCAGCCTTTTCGTCTCCAGCATTTTCACTGTCATCCCCTTCTTTCTCACTGGAGGCATCATCCTGGGAAGGGTCAGCATCATCTGTCTTTTCTGTTTCCTCCTCAGAGGCTTTATCATCACTGCTGACAGCCTCAGCATCCTCAGTACTGTCATCGGTTGGATCAGAGGAATTTTCTGTTCCATCAGAAGTTTCCGCCTGAGGTTCAGAGTCATCTCCAGAAGCAGCTGAAACTAGGAGGAAAACCTCCAAGTGAGATATGACTCTTCTTCAGAATGTTAGTGGTCCCACCCAGAATTATACATTCATTCCTTAGTATGAATTCACTAATTCTGTCAAATATTTAGTCTATCATAAATGTTATTGCTTTATCTTTTATGACCTTACAATTTCGTTGGGCAATGACACTGACCAAACACATAAGCAAGTACTTTGTGACAGGCATAGACACAATAATAAAACCCAAGCACTATTACTAAAATAAAGACTATTACTCAAAATTTACAAAGAAACTTCCTAGGTAACAACTTCCAGTGCCAGTTCCAAGAAGGAAAATAAACAACATTCTGAGATTAACACAACTATGTTAAGCACAGATCTCTGTTTCTGCCTCAACTCACCCTGATGTACATTCCCAGGCCCTCAGTCCATAGCACCTTCAGGAATTGGTTGTTGTCAGTTCCAGTGACAATTGCTCTCTTTTATACACATGAGTTATATATTCAGTCCCTTAATTTGTGGAAGACCTCCCATGCACACACATATAATAGTTAAGCTACAGTATCAGACCTCATGACCTTATGTCTACTACATAAGAACAATGAATGCTTAGAGTTCCTCTAGGAATATGTCAGAATGTTATCTTTATATGAGGAAGGAAATTGTATTTTTACATTGAAAATAGTTATATAAATAGTTTTAAAATAAGTTTAGAAAATAGTTTTATAATCATGAATGCAACTTTCTGTGGATTTTACTAAGATTTTCTCACATCTCATAATATCCCAGTGACATTGGTTACTGAGAGGCTGTGCAGGGAAAATGGTTATGGTAGGAAGGTAATGAAAGGTACTCAGACTCAGGCTCACCAGTATCAGACTTGTCAGCACTGCCTGCCTCAGCGTCCTCTGAAGAAAAATAAGCAAAATAAGACATAAGAACTTAAGTAACATTTTGATGGGATAGAGAATGTGAACACAACTACAGACATGTACAACTAAGTAGACAGATTGAGTGAAGCACATGCACTGATAAAAGAAAACCTTTGAAATCTGATGTGTGATGTTTATGAAGATTATAGGACTCTAATCCAATTTACTTCAATTATATTTGATCATGTGATAAAAGTATAAGCATTTTAATGTATATATTTAGATTAATGTTAAAACTGGCTTACTAAATTGTGAACATTTCGAAACATGTGGAAATAGAATTAAGATTATATATGTAGAAATTTTAGTGTTTCTTTCCTAATACTTCAATGTATTTACTGTTTTAAATATTCATGGCACTTTTATAAACCACTTGTGATACTAAAAGAAAGAAAGAAAGAAAGAAAGAAAGAAAGAAAGAAAGAAAGAAAGAAAGAAAGAAAGAAAGAAAGAAAGAAATCTAATGTGTGGTCAGTTTCGCTTCCCTGAAATAAGTCTTTAATCACCTTCTCAAATGTAACTTATTGACACTAACAAAGCATTTCAGTGCCATGTTTAGTATAGAGGAAAAACCTGGACTGAATTAGGAACCCCAGAAGAGTCAACCTACGACCTACAATGATGTGTCAACATGAAGGTGAGTACCAGCAAGATGGCTAAGTAGGTAAAAGCTCTTCTCTTATAAGCTGGGTAATATGAGCTGATTCCATAGTTGAAGGGAAGAACTGACTCCTGTCTCTAACCTCCTCACATGCACCACAATATGTTTTAGACCCTGACACCATATGGCAGACCTATATACACAAAATGATAAAAAAAAATGATCGGACTGTAAAGTGAATAAATAAATTAATAAAAACGGAAAACTGTTTAAGTTTAAAAATTTAGGTAGAGCCAGGTACTAGATAGGAACATAGGAAATAGCAGCATGTAGGCATCCACAAATTTATGTTTCACAGAGTAAGTATCTTCATATATTATGGCCCCCATTTTAAGTTAAAATAAAACTCTTTACTTACGGCAAGTGACTAGGATAGTGGAAACACCAAGCAACAGAAGGAGTGCTAGGAGCTTCATGGTGACAAGTAGAAGAGCAGGAAACACTCAAGTTCAAGCTCCAATACTAGGAGACAAGGAGGACTGATCATACCAGGGTTCCAAATCATGGGACTATATATGTAGAGTGCACCAATCAGAAGCTGCCACAACCTGGTAAGTGAGTAACAGGAAAGGTTGGGAAGTGAAGTAAATCAGAATCAACCACACAGCCAGAGGCCATTTAGAAAGGTCATGACTTCAAATGTTTGACAAATCCTTGATTCTGATAACATAGGTGTCCAGTCAAGCTGCTGTCCAATAAATAACTTCTGACTTTCTCTTGCGTGAGGCACGGGGCTGCCATACTTATTAACTCCAACAACCAAAGATGTCAACATGGTCTTCCAATGTCTGTTCTCTCCTTTCAATATAGTACATATTAAAAACTTACAGAATTCTCAGCTTTGTGTTTCCTTCAAGGGAGTAATTGGGGTAGAGCTGCTGAATCCAAGTGTTTTCCAGAGTGTCCCCACTACATATTCAGTAAGAGCCATCCTATCATACAGGGAGTGTGAGCCTAACCCTGATGGAAAGACCAAATATGACTTCACAAGATTTCAGCAATTCTCATATAAAATTCAAAATATAAGAGTAAAAGGACAGTGAAAAAATAGCATTTTTAAAGACTGCATCCACTGAGTATATTCATTTAGCTTTTCATTTTGTTTCTTTCTTTCTTTGTTTTTTGGGTTGTTTTTCTTTGTTCTGTCTTTAACATAGGATCTGTCTTAACTAAAGCTAGCTTTGAACTTCTGATCCTCCTACATCTACTTTTTAAGTGTTGAAATTAAAGTTTTATGTCACTACACCCAGACTTATAATTATGACTAGGCACTAATGAAAGACATTGCTGATAACCAAGCACACAAATACCTCAATCTATACATACTTCAAACAATGACAACAGCAAATCTCAAAAACGAAACAAAACTAAAACTAAAACAAAAAACCTACTACATTGGAAAATAAAGGAACAACAAAAGGATAAAACTTCAATGTAGCATATATGAAGGAAAAATTTAATGAGAAATATGTGTATGACCTCAAAGGAAGGAGAGTACTATATGTGGGGAGTAAATGATCTAGAAGGAGGGAAAGAGGAAAAGAGAGGGCCATGAAATCTTTGTGTTATGAAAGCATATGTGGGGACTGTGTGGGAAGTAAAGGCATCCTTGAAGGGCAGAGAACAGTGGGAGTGTGGAAATAAATCACAGATCTTCTGAGTGAGATGGCAGATTGTACCCAAATTGTGGTCTATGAAAGAAAACTGGAATATGAACAGTGTTTTTTATTCCTACAGGAGACAATCGCTGAGAATGAAGGAAATCTTTGCAAAGAAACAGGCACGAATGTCACAAACCAGGCATCTTGGGCAATGCTTATGGAAATTGCCAAGAGGTGCTTCAGTTCCTCTCCCTTCTCTCCTTCTCTCCCTTCCCACCCCACTCTGGTCAGCAGCACACAAATGCTGCAGGAACCACACACTGGAGAGCTGAAACCGACTGTGGCGGCATCACAGGAGCTGGCATCACAGTAGGCAGGGAGAATCACAATGAGTGGACAAGGCTAATGTGCAATGTGCAGCCTGACGCTGTGAGAGGGAACAATGATGCAAAATTTGAAGCACATTGGTACCTCAGTGCAGTCATGCCTGAGCTATGTCACAGCCACATGCAAACTGACCTGGCCTGTGGAGACTACAGGAGCAGATGCTGGCATAGCTTTCATTGTGGTAGGATGACCATTTTCAGCCAAAAAGATAAATAGCATGTTTGATGTTAACATTTCTTCTTTGGGTTTAGAAACCCAAGCAGGGGATGCATGACCATCCCCCACATTTAAAAAAAAAATAAAAACAATGGGTGAAAAGTTCCCTAAAGCAATATTTTGTGGTAAGGACTAGGGAAAGGAAGTTTGACACCTTATTTACCTAAACAGGTACTCAAACCAAAGACAATTTAGTTGAACTCACTTCAGCACTGCATACTCAAAATTCTTGTTTTACAGGTTTGAGCTAGAATTAAACTGCACTTCCCCAATCAATGCAGTTTAGTATTTAAAACAACACAGGGAGGGAATGAATTAAAATCCATTCTATCAAAGAAGAAATATTAATTAACTTTTTCTTCTATTTTTACCTTTAAAAATATTGACTCCTGCATAACACGTCTTAATGGTCTTGCTTTGGTTTTTACATCATTTATAAAGGTTTCATGGCAGTTCTGTGTGCCTCTGTATCTATTTTATTGTATATGTTTTTACTAGTCTCCCTACATATAACCCATATACTTCCCTTTCATTCCTACCTCATTTTCTCAACCCCTACCTCCTCTTATATTTATGACTTAACCAAATCTTTCCACAAGAGTAACAATATTTAAAGTCTGTAAATATTAGAAACATTGCAGTTTTAACTTCCATATACTTTTCTTCTTAGTTTTTTCTTTTTTAAAAAAATTTTCTGTTTTTTTAATTTACATTCCAAATGATTTTCCCTTTCCTGTTTCCTCCCTCCCTGAAAGTCCCATAAGCCCTCTTCCCTCCCCCTGTTCCCCATTCAACCCCCTCTTGCTTCTCTGTCCTGGCGTTCCCCTACATCCAGTCTTTCCAGGACCAGGGGTCTCTCCTTCCATCTTCTTGGAAATCTATTGATATGCGAATTGTGTCTAGGGTATTCCGAGATTCTGGGTTAATATCCCCTTATCAGTGACTGCATACCCTGTGTGTTCTTTTGTGATTGGGTTACCTCACTAAGGATGATATTTTCAAGTTCTGACCATTTGCTTAGGAATTTCGTGAATTCATAGTTTTTAATTGCAGAGTAGTATTCCATTGTGTAAATATACCACATCTTCTGAATCCATTCCTCCGTTGAGGGACATCTGGGTTCTTTCCAGCTTCTGGCTATTATAAATAAGGCTGCTATGAACATAGTGGAGCATGTGTCCTTATTTCGTGCAGGGGTTTTTTTCTAAGTTGAATTTCTTGTCCTTATTACTTTTCCTTTCTCTGCTGATATTCATTCTATTTTTTTAAAACCTTTAATCTTTCTTTTTTATAGTCCAGTCATTATCCCCCTCCTGGTCTGCCCTCCAACAGTTCCTCATCCCATTCCTCCTCCCCTTTGTCTCCAAGAGGATGTCCTTACCCTCCCCCACACACCTCCCACTCCCTCACCCCCCCCAATTCACCCCAGTACTATAAAGAATAAAGATAAAGAATATTTTAATCCTACTACAATTTAGTTTCAATTAAACAATATTAGAAAAAAAGAGGGTCATTATTAAGAGAAATTGATATTTTTTCAGGTCAAGAGTTCAATTCTGAGCATTCAAGTTGTACAGTTTATAATCCCTCTAGTTTATGTTCCATGAGATACAACACTCTCTTCTGGATACCATGGGTACCCCCACATTAATACATTCACAGAGACACATACACATAAATAAATTAAAGTCATAAAATTACCAAAAAAAGTTAAACTGAAATTTTAGATGTGAGAATTTCATCAAATCAAGTGAAAAATTGTAGTACAAAACCTCATGAATAAAGTGGATCACATTATCCAGGATGCAATTAAAGTAAAATTAATTAAGCAAGATTCTATTTTAAAAAAGAACATCATGTGAACTTAGGAGCAAGATATGTTTGGTGCGTAGGGAAACTTAGGAGATATACGTAGGGTAGATGTGATCAAGACAAGTCATGTATGAAAAATCTAAAGAACAATTTACATATTAATAATAAAAAGGAAGAATATCAAATCATAATGAATTTTTACAATAATAAGAAAGTATGAACAGTACAATTGGGATCTGTGGGACACAAAACTTAAAATTTTATGAACATGAGGGTAGCTGGACAATCAATTTAGGCTACACACACGAATGATACACAATAAAATCGTAGCATAAAAATTTCAAATTTAGAGAAAGAGATGACATCATATTTAGGAGGCATTTGGGGCCTTTAGCAGACAAGATCAGGAAAAAGTTTACATTCAAACCATGCTATAGTTATAACTCTAGGTGTAAGGAACAAAGATAAAATAATGAACCTGCACAGTAGAAACACCAAGCCATACATATAAATATATATATTGAAAACCATGAGATTGTTTAAACAGAAACTCTAAAAGCCAGAATGTGGAATGTTGTATTCCAATTTTTGAAAAGAAATGACTGCCAACCCAGATTACTATATGCAGCAAAACTTTTTTATTGAAAATACCTTTTTCATATGGTCTATTCTGATTATGGTTTCCCCTCCCTCATTTCCTCCTAGATCTTCTCCACCTCCCCATACATCCAGCTTCTTAACTTCTTTCTCTCTGTCTTTAGAAAACTAACAGTCCAAAAAACAAATGAAAACAGAATAACACAAAGTAAACAAGTAAACAGAGGAAACCCAAAAACAAGAAAAAAACAGAAGAAACACATGTGCTTCCTGAGGAATCACACACTGATTTTCATCGTCACTGGACCAGTTTTTACTCTTCAGAATGGATGAGTACTCCTCTTATCCTACACCCTCACCATCATGAGCTGTCATTTCTTTAATTAATCTTGGTCATTCTTATTCATTAAGTTGAAATCACAGAGATTTTTCATCCTTTATTGAAAAATAGATTCTTTTCTTGCAATATATTATGATTACAATTCCCCTTCCTTCTACTCCTCCCAGGTCCCCTTCCACCTAGATAAATTCCCTTTCTGTTTCTCATTAGAAAAGAATAGGCTTCTAAGAAGACATAATATTAAAATAAAACAAAATGAAATATAACAAGATAAAATAAAAACTATCACTATGAGATAAAAATTTCAACTATTGAAGTTGGGTAAGAAAATCCAACAGAAGAAGAACCCAAGAAAGGCACAAATATCAGACACCCATTCATTCACACACTCAGTAGTTGCATAATGACATTAAAATTGAAGCCATAATATACATGAACAGGACCGGGAACAGACCTATGCTGGCCTTGTACATGGTGCTTCAATCTCTGAGTTCATTTGAGCTTTTTTCAGGTTGATTTAGAAAGTCTTGTTTTCTTAGTGTCTTCTATTCCTTCTGGCTCTTATACTCTTTCAGCATCCTTCTCCATGGGATTCCCTGAACTCTGAGGGGAAGAATTTGATGGAGACATTCCATTTAGGGATGAGTTTTCCAATGTCTCTCACCCTCTTCAACATGTCTGGCTGTGGGTCTCTATATTTATTCCCATCCACTGCAGGAAGAAGTTTCTCTGATGACTGAATATAGTACTGACCTATGAGTATAGCAGAACATTGTTAGTAGTCATTTTATCACTATTAAAAAATACCAAAAAAAAAAAAACCAAAATAAAACACCAGTAGTATTTTATTTTACCCTTAAATTCTGGGCTATCTAACCTCTGGTTCTTGGTCACCCAAGCAGTGTCATATATGGGTTCCATATTGTGGATTGGACCATAAGCCAAATCAAATTTGAATGGTTACTCTCTCGTATGCTTTGCGCTGCCATTGCCTGAGCATATTTTGCAGGCAGGGCACCACTGTAGATTAAAGGGTTTGTGGCTGACTTGGTGTATGTTTCTCTTTTGTCAGTTTGGAGAGTATCTTCCAGTACCAAAGATGCTACAGTGTAACAGTTAAGGCTCTTTATAGGTACCATCTCAACTTCTCTATGTTCAATGAATTGTGTTAAGTATTATCTTCAGCAATAGGGCCTTGCTGTCTGTTTGTGGATAACAGCCTATTGTTTTAGCAACCTATTGTTTGTTTGAACTGTATGGGGATTCTCATTTTTTCTTCTACCGGGTTCAGTTTATCTGGCTTTATTTTGAGGTGTTTGATACATTTGGAGTTGAGTTTGTGCATGGTGATAAGTATGAATTCATTTGGATTCTTCTACATGCTGACATACAGTTTAATGTGTTCCAATTGTTGAAGATGCTACCTTTTTTTTTCTAGTGTATACTTCTGACTTCTTTAAAAAACAATCAGTTGTCCATAGGTATGTGGATTTATGCCTCGGTCTTCAATTTGATTCCACTGATCACTGTGTCTGGTTTTATGTCAATACCATATTGTTTTTATTACTATAGCGCTGTGGTACAGTTTGAGATAAGGGATGATGACACCTCTAGCAGTTCTTTTATTATTCAGAATTATTTTTAGTTTCTGGTTTCTTTGTGTTTCATTATGATGCCTAAAATTGTTTTTTCAAGTTCTATGAAGAATTATGTTGACATTTTAAAGGGGCATTGCTTTGAATTTGTAGATTGCTTCTGGTAGAGTAGCCATTTTTACTATGTCAATTTAACTGATCTGTGAGCATGGGAGTTCTTCCTGTCTTCTCATATCATCTTCAATTTCTTTCTTCAATGTCTTTTGATATATTGTTTTTCACTTAATAGGTTAGAGTATCCCAATATTTTGTTTTGGTTTTTATTTTTTTTTTTAGTCGCTTTTCATTTATATATAGGGAGGCTACTGATTTTTATGTGGTAATTTTGAATCCTACTACTTTGTTGAAAATTTCCTGATTGAGTTTTCAGAGCTACTTATGTATACTACTAAATACTATGTAAATAAAGATACTTTGACTTCTTCCTCTTTCAATTTGTATTTCATTGATATCTTTGAGTAACATTATCACTCTAGTTAAGACTTCAAGTACTATATTGAGTAGGTATGGAAAGAGTAGACATCTTTCCTTGTACCTGATTTTAGAAGAATTGCTTTGAGTTTCTAAGTTATTTTAGGATATGGGCTTTCTGTCACCCACCTTTATTACGATGAGGCATGTCCCTTGTATTCCTAATCTTTCCAGGACTTTAATTATGAAGGTGCCAAGGATTAACCTTGACTTGGAGAGGGATTCTAAAAGAAGGGGTGTCTGGGAGTAGCGAAAACACACAACTCAAAGTCAAATCATGGGTTAAAAGATGGCAGTCTATATCCTTCTTGAGATGGTTCTCTAGATAGCTCTCTGTTGATAGCTCTTGACTCTGAAGTCTGCTGGAGACAGTTTTTTAGACTGTTCTCCCTCTCCCTCTCCCCCTCTCTCTCCCTCTCTCCCTCCCTTTCCCCCTCCCTCTCCCTCTCCCCCTCTCTCTCCCTCTCCCCCTCCCTTTCCCCCTCCCTCTCCCTCTTCTTCTCTTCCCTCTCCCTCTCCCTCTTCCTCTTCCTCTGCTCCCTCTCCCTGTTCCCTCTCCCTTTCCTCCCTCTCCCTCTCGATCTCCCTTTCCCTCTCCCTCCCTTCCCTTCTCTCTCTCTCTCTCTCTCTCTCTGTTCTGCTCTACTCTAGACAGCTTTTTCTTGCTATTCTAAGAAACTCTCTGGTTGGGACAGCTACTTTTCTGCTTGTAAAAATTCTAAAAGCTCTCTTGATAGCTAATAGGTTTTCTGACCAAAGTTGGAAAAACTGCTATAAAAAATTCTTGGATCTTCTGACCAAGTCAGAAATTCTGTTAAAAAAATTCAGAAGTTACTCTTGGGTTTTCCAAACAAAATCAGAAAGCTAGAAAATATTCTAAAAGAGCTATTTTAGCTCTCAAAGCAGTTCTCTCTCTGGATATCTGCTAGAAAACATTCTAAAAAGAGTTGTGTTCACTCTTCAGACAACTTTTTCTGTGAATAGCTATCAGGAAACATTCTAAAAGAGCTATGTTCACTCTCTAAGTAATTCTTGAAACTTCTAATCAAGGTCAGAAATCCTTTTAGAAAAAAAATTGAAAGAGCTATGTTTACTCTCTATGGATTTTCTGACTGCTGTTGCTTTTTGCTAGCTCATCTCATGTAGACCAAAAGCCCAGGTTTTTATTTATATATCAATTCAGTTATTGATTCCAGGTTCCCTTTTGATTATCCTATGAATTAGCATTCCATGACCCCAGCTCTTTGATTCTTGGGTGACAGCAAAAAAATTCAGAGATCTGCCTGCCTCTGTTAACCACAAATGATAAGATAGCTGGGTGGAATCCCTTCCTGAAATTACCAGACTCAGCATGAAGGAGTGCTGTATTTTGTCAAAAGGCTTTTCTGCATCTAATGAGATGATTGTGTGGTTTTTGTTCTTCAATTTGTTTATACAGTAGATTACATTCATTGATTTATATGATGAAGGGATCTGTCTATTCATTCCATTTTTTTTGTCTCCACGCAGAAAGTAGGACATAGGTCGTCCAGGCCAGGAGCAGACTATGAAACTAGATAATAGGTCATCTGCTCCAGGAGAAGACCCCAAAGTTCAGGAACAAGACAATAAAATCCCCAACCCGAGGAACAGCCAGAAGAGAGTCACATGAACGGGAGACATCTTATCTCAGGATAGGCTAGCTGTGGTTAATCATTCATGATGCAGGAATGCGCTCTATCTGGAGCATCCTGGCACCTACCAATGAAGTTTTAGATTACCTAACCTTAACTTAGTATCTATCTTAGTGATTATCAGCAGAGCTACCACAAGAATGAGTACAGGTATCTCTTTGATTCATAGATTTAATTTCCTTTGGATATGTTGTAGTAGTTTGATAGCTGGTTCATATTGTATTTCTATTTTTTAGGTTTTTGAAAATCCTCCAGACTGTATTCCATCATGGTTGTACTGACTTATGTTCTTATTGTTTATAATGTTCCAATTTTTCTGTACAGTTTTGCCATATTTGGCAATTTTTCTTTGTTGGTATTAACCATTTTGAGATAGGATAATGTGTCATTGTGGTTTGACTTCTTCTGGCTAAGGCTTTTAGTTGCATTTAGATAGTGTGGATCACTGATATATCATATTTTGAACAACCTATTCAGACAATTTACTAATTTTAATATTATTATTTTTTATTACTATTGATTTTCCAATTCCTTTCTAGCATCTCTATGTGAGATACTCTTTTGTCAGATAGTTTTAAAGTATTTTCCGCTGTGAAGTTTCCCAATGGGAAGTTACCCTGTTTGATTCCCTCTGTTAGGGAGAAACTTCTCTATGTGATATAATTTCCTTTATGTCCTGGCTTTCAAACTTCAGTCTTGCCACATATTTTACTCCTATATTTCTTACCTCTTTTGTCCCATGTCTTGCCCAATAACCAATGCCAAATTTTGATTGATTTTCTTCATAAGCATCCAAGAAATTTTATTGGCTTTGCAACATTAAAAAATGAGAAAATAAGACAAGCACAAGTTACTCTTTAACTATTGTTTTAGAATTTATTTGAATTTATTTATTGGTCTCTGTGTGTGTGTCTGTGTGTGTGTGTCTGTGTGTGTGTCTGTGTGTGTGTGTCTGTGTGTGTGTGTGTGTCTGTGTGTGTGTGTGTCTGTGTGTGTGTGTCTGTGTGTGTGTGTGTGTCTGTGTGTGTGTGTGTCTGTGTGTCTGTGTGTGTGTGTGTGTCTGTGTGTGTGTGTGCGTGTGTGTGTGTGTGTGTGTGTGTGTGTGTGTGTGTGTGTGTGTGTGTATAGCAGAAAACAGCTTGAAGGAGTTAGGATTCTATTCTATTACTCTACCATGTAGATTCTGGAGATCAAACTCTAGCTATTAGACTTTTGTAGAAACCATTCTTACATCTCAGGAGACCAGAGTTAATCATTTTCAACATGTGAAATCTGAATTTTTATATGAATTATATTATTATTTTTATACTTTACCTTTGAAAATGCTTACAAGATGATAACAGTTACACTGATATGTATTACAAACTCACAAATACATCACACTGGGTACTGCTCTCCTTTAAAAACTATATCTCCTTTTTAATTTTTTTAATTATGTACTTGTACATGTGCCTACATAGGACAAAAAAGCATGTCAGATTCTGGAGCTGGAGTTATATGTGACTGTGAGACTGAAACTTGGGTACTGGATCTGAACTCCAGTCCTCTGAATGAGAAATACTCTATCTTAACCAGTGAATCATCTCTCCAGCACTGAAATGATTATTCTTTTAAAAAATATATTGATAATGTTTACACCACAGACTGTAGGTTTAAATAGAATAATCTTAAGTGCAATATGTTTATTTAAAAAGAAGTTAAAAATAAAAGTAAAAAGATGTACTGGGTGAAACCCTATTTTAACTAAACACATTTTGGCTGTGGCATGAGTGTGGAGGTCAGAGCTGAGTTGGTGACTTACACCAGTGTGTATGAGGGCCAGGTGGCTCACAACATCTTTATGTCTGCAACAAACACGGAAACAGGATTTGGGAATGCATATGAACAAGTTTTCAGGACATTCTTAATGAGAGATGACAGTAGAATATTCCATATGATACATATGGAAGTCTTGAAGCTATTGAGTTTGCCAGTCAGGACAAATTCAGTTTGGCTGGAATTAAGCAGATTCTGCACTGAGATCAGGAGATATAATTCTAATCTTAACTGCATACTAAAGAGAAATTTATTTCTAAGACACTCTGCTATGATTAGCTCAACCAGTGATCTCATCTCATTGTTCCAATGTAGAGAAACAGAGATCGTTACAATCTTTCTGCTTTTGCTAAGGTGGGAGAGCAGGGCCTTAGTCAGATCAGTCAGTAGCTAACAGCCCAGGAGTCCCACCTCCGGCTAGGCAAAAACTACAAGGTGATGTAGCATTGACTAGCTTAGGCTGAAACACAGACAATTGGAGTAAAACTCTCAACCCATTCATTTACTGTATTTATAAAAAATGTTACAGATCTACAATATATTAATTTGTAAATAAATACTTGAGATATAAATAGTCTATTCAATACATTGTAAAGTCCTACCCAGGAATCAGCACAGTGAGCAACAATGCTTAGAAATGCATTTCACTTTTAGGAAAGAAATAAAATGGGAGATTTTTTTTTTTTTTTGGTTTTTCGAGACAGGGTTTCTCTGTGTGGTCCTGGTTGTCCTGGAACTCATTCTGTAGACCAGGCTGGCCTCGAACTCAGAAATCTTCCTGCCTCTGCCTCCCAAGTGCTGGGATTAAAGGCATGCGCCACTACCGCCCGGCGAGATTTTTTTTTCTTTACCCATTTCTCCTGTTTTCTTCCCAGACTCGGGAGAGAAATGGGTATCTATAGATACTTCCCAGGGTCAGGAACTTAGATTACCTCTGTGGAGAGGTGCTTTGGTACACTTTATAGTGATGATACTGGTGGACTCCACACTGAACCACCCAGTCTGAGTTCCCAAGCATTTCAGGGACAGTTGTGTATAGATGAACTACTTAGTGCTTGCTGTGGGTTTGTTAAGTACTTTCTGAAAACTGGCCCTGATCAGTGTTTGCATATTCTGGAGCTGTTGCACTTGTATTTGCTAAGTAGCTCCTCTGGCTGGCTAATCCAGCTCTTTTGAAGAAGTATTGTGTCTGACTGTGAGCAGTGCAGGTTCTATGGTTTGTATGTGACTACTTTTGAAAGCAAATTCTGCTTCCATGTGATGGAATGTGTTAAAAAAAATAAACCTAATTACCTAAGAAAACAAATTTACAATCTTCCCACTGTATATGGAAGACATGTTCTTGGTATTTACACCTGCATGGACTTTGAGTGTTTTAAAAAGTACTGTATATCTTCTTTATTTCAAAGCAACTTAGTTTTTTTTTTTTTTTTAATTTTTGTGTGACGGTTTTGCCTGTATGTCTGTATTTGTAAGTTTTATGTGATGGTTTTGCCTGTATTAATATCTGTACCATTTGTGTGCAGTGCTAATGGAAACCAGAAGATGATCCTCTGGAACTGGAGCTACAGACAGCTACTATGCGTGTGCTGGGGGCTGAGCCTGAGTATTCTGGAGGAGCAGCCAGTGCTCTTAACTGCTGATCCATTTCTTCATCCCATTTATTTCTTTTTTATTTTAAAATATCCACTCGGCTTTATGGAATGGTAGGATCTGAAATTACACCTTCTAAATTCTTTCTAGCAATCCCCAGATTTAAAGACAGCTTGACCCCTTATAACTCATTATTCCAAGTGACTTAGTTGCGATGTTTTAAAGATACCCGGAGTCCTAGTTTTTCTTTCTATTGCTGTGATAAAACATCATAGCCCAAGGCAACTTGGGGTGAGAGAGGACTTATATCACTTCACATCTTACAGTCCATCATGAAGGGGAGTATGGGCAGGAACCCAGGGCAGGAACTTAGAGAAAGGAACTGAAACAGAGGCAAGAGAGGAGCATTGCTTACATGCTTAAAAATATCTGGCAGAGGCATAGGATTCAATTCATATAAAGATGACTTTGGTTTTCATAATTGCAACTGCTCACAATCAGCTTGGGAACATAGATGGTATGAGGTGCTATCACCTAACTAATTTGAAAATATGGCTAGTTCAATGGCTGGATATTGTCAGTTATTTCTTTGGATCCCAATTACACATTTCTATCCTAAACTGTAGAGCCTGACATTAATTACAGCTTTATTTATCTATTTTTTGGAGGGGGCAAGTGTATGCCACAGTGCATGTGCACAGGTCATAGGTTAACTTATAGGAGGCATCTCTCTGTTTTTACTATGTGGGTCTTGGGGATCAAACTTAAATTCTCAGCCTTGATGCCAAGCACCTTTACCTGTTGAACCATGCTTATTGTCCCATACAATGAAATTCTTTACAAAACCTTAGGTATACAATGTGGTTTGTCAGAATTGTAGTCAATATATGGTAGTATGTTCTTAGTTCTTTTGCAAGTCCCAAATCATAATTTTTTTTATCTGTTTTCCAGTTTTGTGTTCCTATGAAAAGCAGTTATGTTAACTGATGAGGGCTGGACCTCCCAATATTTTATGCATAGTATTTCTGATGACTGGCTCAGGGAATAGGGTTTTTGTTTTTTTGTCTAGTTTTGTTTTGATAGTGATTTTTTTCATATATTCAAATATTAAAGAAAGATTCACATTTTTCTGACCATTTTCATCACATTGGCATGATTAATTTTCTTCATAGACTTATCATCTCACACATTTATTTCCAAAAATAGAACTTTCTTTTTACCTCCTGCCTAGCCAACAGCTCCCTCGAATCAACACCTTTCTATGAAGTACACTCTAGTAGTCAGTCAATCCCCATCCGTGTTATAGAGTTCACCTTACAAAAACCATGGAGCAGTTGTTAGTTGAAATGAATTTTTTTCTTCAATATTAGTTTAGATACATTTAAAAAAATTCTTTCCCTCTTACAACTACACTGGGGACAGTTTTGTCATCATTAAATGAGGCTTTTCCTCAAGATCATGGGAATTTATGATATATGGCAAGAATAAATCTATCAAGAAAGCATCGCTTCATTCTTAGGGGTATTTGGCATCTATGTGTCTTCTCTCTGAAGAGGATGGCCCTGTAGGACTGGGTACAGAAACATCATGCAGGTCCAGCATTAAAAGAAGTCAGGGGTTGAGTGTGACAGAAGATCATAGTCCTGCTCTTTACTCATTCATTATCTGTCCATGCTGCTATTTACCTTGTTCCTTTATAGATTTCTATTACTGCATTATTCCATTCTTGAATCAAATATTGTTTTGTCACTTATTTCCTGCCAAGTTTCAAGTTACTCAACAATAGTTACTTTTATATGCTCATAGAATATGTGCTTGAGACATTGGGAAATATTACCTAAGAAGTTTCTTGTCTCTTGACTGTATGTAGGCATACAGGGTACTATTTGAAAAGCGGAAGGTAGAAATCATTTAAAGGCAACTTCAAACATATTTCTATGGGTGACGTTATGGTTGAGCTCAGATGTAAATCTTCAGAAGAGGGTACATATCCTTTACTTGAAGTGGTGATGCCCTTGGTTCCCAGGTTTCAGATGTTAATTGAAGAGCAGACACAATGTTTTCTCGGGTCATTAAATATTCACCAATACATTTTTGTAAAACTAAGTATTTTCTTCCTAAATTTAACTACATGTTAAGCGAATAATGTATTGTTACTATTATTATTATTATTATTGCTTTTGTTTTTGGTAACATGATCTTCCTGTGTAGTTCAGCCTCTAGAGCTCAGGCATTTCAAGCATCTACATTACAATGTCTGTCCTAGAGTGCAGGTTTAAATTCTTTAACTCCAACATACATGCAATGCTTTCTTTTCTTTAAAAATGTGTCTGGTATTATTATGTTTTGTCAAAGAAAAGTCTGCAATCCACAATTCATCTTACACCACACAAGTATCACATACTCATTTTAAGTGTTTTTTTTAAATGTGTTCTTTATTTCAGAACATCTTCTACTTTCTTCATCTCTTAAGACATTGACAAACTCAAGAGTAAAATTTATGCCCCTTTATAAAAATGTCAACTGCTGGAGTTTTATTTGAAAACCCATCATAATTAGAGTCAAGATACACATTTCTACTGACAGTTTTATCTAGAGACAATATGTTCCACAGGTGGGGTGGGGGTGGGACAGGACAGGATGGGGTTAGTAATAATTCATTAGGCTTATTTATATAGATTTTTAGACTACGTTCAGCTCTCAGTGAAAAATGTCTATACCCTGTTCTTGGATCAGAAAAGACTTTGTTGAAAAGATTCTTGAGATTAGCCAAAAATGATTTTACTACAAAAAAATGGTGGTTTTTATTAAGACCTGTTGTTCGAAGGTTGAAATGAGCACTGTACATCAACACTAGTTTCAAACTACCAGCATGTCCTTAAGTCTGGAGGAGATCACTGAATAAATATTTCAAAATGCTGACATAGTCATCAGCAAGTGTGATTAAAAAGCACGGACGTGGAAAGGGGCAAGGTACAGGGAGGCAATCAGGAAACAGCACAATTCTTAAATCATTTAAAGGTCATCTTGGCACTGAATTCAGAACATTTACCCAAGGAATCAAGAATGATATTTTTGTGACATGGTGGCAGATGTCCATAGGTTCACGAGAGGGCAAATGACCAGGATATAGAGAAGAACAATGAGTTGTCTCTTGTACTACATGGAAGCCTGCCACTGTGTTCAGAGTGTCCTTTTCTCTGTGTCCTTGAGAAAGTCTCATATACTGAATGCATACTGTATAGCTGTTGTCCTTGTTGAGAGGTGTTTGAATCATGTGTACTTTACCTCAGCCAATGGATTCACTCATGAACTCATAGGTATCTAGGCTACTAGGTGGGATACACTGGAGGAAGTAGTCACTGGGTGTGTGTCTTTGAAGGGTCTATCATGCGCCCAGGGCCTTCCTTCTGCTTCCCTATGTATCCTAGACCACATATTCTCCCTGCTGATCCTTTGCCTCACTTCAGGTCCAAAGCAATGGAGCTTGCTGACCTTGGCCCTAAACCTTTGGAACTGTTAGCCAGTGTGAATCTGTCTGTTCCAATATTTCTCTCAGGCATTTATCCTAGTAATAGAACACAGCCTAGCACAAGGAGGAAGAAATAATGGAATGTCCTTAGGAAGACAGGAAAGCATAGTATACCAACACAAGGAGATTTTATTCCTTTGAATATTGACTACATGGACAACATTTGTTATTTTTTCAGAATTTTTGTTGGTTTGTTTGGAATAGCCATTCAAAATTCATGGGAGTAAAACTGTCCATAGTGACAAAAGCCTATAATTTCAGCACTTTGGAGACAGAAACAGGAGGATAGCAATGAGTTTGAGGCCAGTTACCTTGTCTCAAAAATAAATAGTGTAATTGAGATTTAACAAAAAACAGTAAATGTACAAGAAAAAACCTATAAGGTGGATGGTGATGGATTGAGGAAGGAATGGCAATAGATTGATCAGAAATGATTTTTCTTAACTCTAAAGGTTCCACTGTAGAGTAATCTTTTGTTTAGGAAGGGACTTTCCTGACTCTCAAACAATGGACTAGGACCTGGAGCTTTATGTAGGAACTACTCTGAAATTTCACTGTCTTGAAGTTTACTTATAGAGCTGAGTAGTGACTGATTTCCTGTGGAGCTTTTGCTTTCTCCTGGAAAAGGGCATGCTCATATCCCAATTTCTGCTGACTGTATATATGATCCTTGAGACTAAGTGAATATTTCACCACTCACACTAAGTGTTACAACAAATATTTGGGTGTTTACCTTCCAATGGCCAAATTTTCTGACTTTTATAGTATCTGCTTTGTGGCCAAAAATGGAATTAAAACTTGATGCTTGTACCCAGAGTCAGCATTAGATACAATATTTTTGGGAGAAATTCATTCTACTTTACACACCAAGTGTAGATTCTGTCCTCACATTTATTTGCAATGGGCTATAGTTATATCCTATGTTTATAGGGTCTCTATATCAAGACATGACAGACCAAATACAAAGTTACCAAATACATAGACCAAATATATAGTTACAAGTATGTCAGATAATAATGATGCATTCATGTAGCTAAGCACTAACAGGTCTTTACTCAATTATCTCTCTTTGTTGAATTCTTGCCTATCTTCCTTTTTTTGTCTACTTAATGTCATAAAACACAAGCTTGGCTTCTACTTTTAAGATATTAACTATACTCTGCTGAGTCATTGCTCTGGTACACCTAAGGTACCTTCTGAATACCTTAAGCAGTGTTCTCTTTCTCTCTGGCCTATACATTAATATTTAAATTTGTGTGAACCTTGCTTCATCATCCATCTATGTAGTCAAACATTACTTCAGGTACACATTTATCAAGCATGTACCTAGTTTTTATACTCTTTTATGACCCGTGAAACAGTTTTAGCAAATTAACATTATTTTCTTCTGTCTTAGGCCTTAGTTATTCATAGACATAAAACTTTCACAATGCTATTAATAAGCAATATAATATGGTCCACTTCACTGTGATCAGGAAATGAAATCACCATGGCATAAATTACTTAGGAGTATAAGAGTGGAAATAATCAAATTGAGATAATATAGAGAAAATAAAAACTGACAAGCAAATAATGAAGTAGATAAGAAAATACCCGGTAATTCTAAGTACTGTCATGAAACCTACTGTAACCTGGAAGCCATTGAAACTTATTTGGAGAGATGACATTTAAGCAGGAATTAAATAGTAACAACGTGGGACAATGGTTTTCAATAGTAACAAATATTAAGTGTGTGCTAGGTCTGGAAGTGGTGCTTGCTATCCACACTGAGGTTCTAGCCTGTTATGTTTCCTAGCTCCTTTGATATTAGCACAGAGTTAGTTTTTACCTTGGACTAACTGCATATTCCTTTTTCTCTTATCCACCTATTCTCTTAGCAATCCTCCCATCATTATTTTTTTGTTATTAATTCTAATGCCACAATTAGTCTGATTTTTTTTAATTGGATATATTCCTTATTTACTTTTCAAACGTTATCCCCTTTCCCAGTTTCCCCGCCCCCCAAGAAAACCCCTATCCTATCCTTCCTCCCCCTGCTTCTATGAGGGTGTTCCTCCACCCAACCCACTCCTATCTCCCCGCCCTTGATTCCCCTATGGTGGGGCATATATTGAACCTTCATAGGACCAAGGACCTGTCCTCCCTTTTGTAGCAATCCTCTGCTACAAATGCAGCTGAAGCCATGTGTGCCCTTTGGTTGATGGCTTAGTCCCTGGGAACTCTGAGGGGTATGGTTTGTTGATATTGTTCTTCCTATGAGGTTGCTAACCCCTTCATCTCCTTTAGTCCTTTCTCTAACTCCTCCATTGGGTACCCTGCCTTCAGTCCAATGGTTGACTGTGAGCAACCACCTCTGTATTTGTAAGGCTTTGGAAGGGTCACTCAGGAAACGCCATATTAGGCTCCTTTCAGCAAGCATGTCTTGGCATCCACAATAGTGGTGGGGTTTGGTGACTGTTTATGGGATGAATCCCCAGATAGGACTGTCTCTGGATGGCCTTTCCTTCAGTCTCTGCTCCACACTTTATCTCCATATTTGCTCCTGTGAGTATTTTGTTCTGCTTCTCAGAGGAACAGAAGCACCCACATTTTGATCTTCCTTCTTGAGTTTCATGTGGTCTGTGAAATGTATGTTGGGTATTTAGAGCTTTTGAGCTAATATCCACTTATCAGTGAGTGCATACCATGTGTGTTCTTTTGTGATTGGGTTACCTCACTCAGGATGATATTTTCTAGTTCCATCCATTTGCCTAAGAATTTTATGAATTCATCATTTTAGTAGCCGAGTAGTATTCCATTGTGTAAATATACCACATTTTCTGTATCCATTCCTCTGTTGAAGGACATCTAGTTTCTTTCCATCTTCTGGCTACTAAAAATAAGGCTGCTATGGACATAGTGGAGCATGTGTGCTTATTACATGTTGGAGCATCTTCTGGGTGTATGCCTAGGAGTGGTATAACTGGGTCCTCAGGTGGTACTATGTCCAATTTTCTGAGGAACCGCCAAACTAATTTCCAGAGTGGTTGAACCAGCATGCAATCCCACAAGCAAAGGATGAGTGTTCCTCTTTCTCCACATCCTCGTCAGCATCTGCTGTCACCTGAGTTTTTGATTTTAGCCAATCTGACTGGTGTGAGGTGGAATCTCAGGGTTGTTTTGATTTGCATTTCCCTGATGACTGAGGACATTGAACATTTCTTTAGATGCTTCTCAGCCATTTAGCATTCCTCAGTTGAAAATTCCATGTTTAGCTTTGTACCCCATTTTTAAATAGGGTTATTTGGTTCTCTGGAGTCTAATTTCTTGAGTTCTTTGTATATATTGAATATTAGCTCTCTACCAGATGTATGATTAGTAAAGACCTTTTCCCAATCTGTTGGTTGCCATTTTATCCTATTAACAGTGTCCTTTTGCCTTACAGAAGCTTTGCAGTTTTATGAAGCCCCATTTGTCGATTCTTGTTCTTAGAGCATAAACCATTGGTGTTATGTTCAGGAAATTATCCCCTGTGCCTATGTGGTCAAGACTCTTCCCCACTTTCTTTTCTCTAAGTTTCAGTGTATCTGGTTTTATGTGGAGGTCCTTGATCCACTTGGACTTGAGGTTTGAACATTTGATAAGAATGGGTCAATTTGCATTTTTCTACATGCTGACAGCCAGTTGACCCAACACCATTTGTTAAAAATGTGGTTCCCCCACACACACTGGATGTTTTTAGCTCCTTTGTCAAAGATCAAGTGACCATAGGTGTGTGGGTTCATTTCTGGGTCTTCAATTCTATTCCATTGATCTACCTGCCTACCACTGTACTAATACCATGCAGTTTTAAAAACTATTGCTCTGTAGTACGGCTTGAGGTCTGGGATACTGATTCCACCCAAATTTCTTTTACTGTTGAGAATAGTTTTAGTTATTCTGGGTCTTTTGTTATTCCAGAAGAATTTGAGTATTCCTTTTTCTAACTCTATGAAGAAGTGAGTTGGGATTTTGATGGGGATTGCAATGAATCTGTAGATTGCTTTTGGCGAGATGGCCATTTTTACTATATTAATCCTGTCAATTCATGGGCATGGGAGATCTTTCCATCTTCTGAGATCTTCTTTGATTTCTTTCTTCAGAGGCTTGAAGTTCTTGTCATATAGATCTTTCACTTGCTTGGTTACAGTCACACCATGGTATGTAATATTTGTGACTATTGTGAAGGTGGTTGCTTCCCTAATTTCTTTCTCAATCTGTTTATCCTTTGAGTAGAGGAAAGCTACTGATTTGTTTGAGTTAATTTTATATCCAGCCACTTTGCTAACATTGTTTATCAGATTTAGGAGTTCTCTGATGGAATTTTTGGGATAACTTAAGTACACTATCATATCATCTGCAAATAGTGATATTTTGACTTCTTCTTTCCAATTTGTAACCATTTGACCTCCTTTTGTTGTCTAATCGCTCTAGCTAAAATTTCAAGTACTATATTGAATAGATAGGGAGAGAGTGGACAGCCTTGTCTGATCCCTGATTTTAGTGGTATTGCTTCAAGTTTCTCTCCCTTTAGTTTGATGATGGCTACTGATTTGCTATATATTGCTTTTACTATGTTGAGGTATAGGCCTTGAATTCCTCATCTTTCCAAGACTTCTAACATGAAAGGATGCTGAATATTGTCAAATGCTTTTCCAGCATCTAATGAAATAAGCAAGTGGGTATTTTCTTTGAGTTTGCCTATGTAGTGGATTACATTGATGGATTTCTGTATTTTGAACCATCCCTGCATCCCTGGAATGAAGCCTACTTGATCGTGGTGAATGATCATTTTGATGTGTTCTTGGATTCAGTTAGCAAGAATTTTATTGAGTATTTTTGCATTGATATTCATAAGGGAAATTGGTCTGAAGTTCTCTTTTTTATTTGATCTCTGTTTGGTTTAGGTATAAGCATAACTGTTGCTTCATAGAACAAATTGGGTAGTGTTTCTTCACTTTCTATTTTGTGGAATAGTTCAAAGAGTATTGGTATTAGGTCTTCTTTGAAAATCTGACAGAATTCTCCACTATACCCATCTGGTCCTGGGCTTTTTTTGGTTGGGAGACTGTTAATGACTACTTCTATTTCTTCAGGGGTTATGGGACTGTTTAAATCATTTATCTGATCCTGTTTTAACTTTGGCACCAGGTATGTGTCTAGAAAATTGTTCATTTCATCCAGATTTTCCGAATTTGTTGAGTATAAGCTTTTGTAGTAGGATCTGATGATTTTTGGAATTTCCAGTTTCCGTAGTTATGTCTACTTTTTCATTTCTGATTTTATTAATTTGGGTACTCTCTCTGTGCCCTCCGGTTAGTATGACTAAGGGTTTATCTATATTGTTGATTTTCACAAAGAACCAGCTCCTGGTTTTGTTGATTCTTTGTATAGTTCTTTTTGTTTCATTTGGTTGATTTCAGCCCTGAGTTCAATTATTTCCTGCTGTACTCCTTTTGGGTATATTTGCTTCTTTTTGTTCTAGAGCTTTCAGGTGTGCTGTCAAACTGCTAGTGTAAGCTCTCTCCATTTTCTTTTGGGAGGCACTTAGAACTATGAGTTTTCTTCTTAGCTCTGCTTTCATTGTATCCCATAAGTTTTGGTATGTTGTACCTTCATCTTCATTAAATTCTAAAATGTCTTTTATTTCTTTCTTTATTTCTTCCTTGACCAAGTTATCATTGAGGAGGGTGTTGTTCAGCTTCCATGTGTATGTGGACTTTCTGATGTTTTTGTTGCTATTGAAGACCATCCTTAATCCGTAGTGATCTGATAGGAGGCATGGGATAATTTCAATCTTCTTATATCTGTTGAGGTTTGTTTTGTGGTCAATTATATGGTCACTTTTGGAGAAGGTACCATAAGGTGCTGAAAAGAAGGTATATTCTTTTGATTTAGAATGAAATGTTCTATAGATATGTTAAATCCATTTGCTCCATAATTTCTGTTAGTTTCACTGTGTCTGTTTAGTTTCACTGATCTGTCCATTGATGAGAGTGGGGTGTTGAAGTCCCCCACAATTACTGTGTGAGGTTCAATGTGTGCTTTGAGCTTTAGTAAAGTTTCTTTTATGAATGTGGGTGCCCCTGCATTTGGAGCATAGATGTTCAGAATTGAGAGTTCTTCTTGGTAGATTTTTCCTTTGATGAGTATTAAGTGTCTTTCCTTATCTTTTTTTATGACTTTTGGTTGAAAGTTGGTTTTATCTGATATTAGAATGGCTACTCTAGCTTGTTTCCTGGGACCATCTGCTTATAAAGTTTTTTTCCAGCCCTTTACTCTGAGATGGTATTTGTCTTTGACACTGAGGTGTGTTTCCTGTATGCATTAAAATGCTGGGTCCTGTTTATGTACCGAGTCTGTTAGTCTATGCCTTTTTATTGCGGTATTGATTCCCATGATGTTAAGAGATATTAAGAAATAGTGATTGTTGCTTCTTGTTATTTTTGATGATATTTTTATGTTTGTGTGGTTATCTTCTTTTGGGATTGTTGAAATAAGATTATTTTCTTGCTTCTTCTAGGGTGTAGTTTCCATCCTTGTGTTGGTGTTTTACATCAATTATCCTTCGTAGGGTTGGATTTGTGGAAAGATACTGTGTAAATTTGATTTTGCCATGGAATATCTTGGTTTCTCCCTCATTGGTGATTGAGAGTTTTGCTGGGTATAGTGGTCTGGGCTGGCATTTGTGTTCTCTTAAAGTCTGTACAAGATCTGCCCAGGATCTTCTAGCTTTCATGATCTCTGGTGAGAAGTCTGGTGTAATTCTGATAGGTCTGCCTTTATATGTTACTTGACCTTTGTGCCTTACTGCTTTTAATATTCTTTCTTTGTTTTGTGCATTTTGTGTTATGACTATTATGTGATGGGAGGAATTTCTTTTCTGGTCCAATCTATTTGGAGTTCTGTAGGCTTCTTGTATGCTCATGGGCATCTCTTTCTTTAGGTTATCGAAGTTTTCTTCTATAATTTTGTTGAAGATATTTGCTGGCCCTTTAAGCTGGAAATCTTCCCTCTCTTTTATACCTATGATCCTTAGGTTTGGTCTTCTCATTGTGTCCTGGATTTCCTGGATGTTTTGGGTTAGGATCTTTTTGCATTTTTCATTTTCTTTGACTGTTGTGTCAATGTTTTGTATGGTATCTTCTGCATCTGGGATTCTCTCTTCTATCTCTTATATTCTATCTACTTGTATCTATGAATCCTGATTTCTTTCCTAGGTTTTCTATCTCTAGAGTTGTCTCCCTTTGTGATTTCTTTATTGTTTCCCCTTCCATTTTTAGATCCTGGATGATTTTGTTCATTTCTTTTACCTGTTTGGTTGTAATTTCCTATAATTCTCTGAGGGATTTTTGTGTTTCCTCTTTAAGGGCTTCTACCTGTTTATATGAGTTCTCCTGTATTTCTTTAAGGCAGTTATTTATGTCTTTCTTAAAAGTCCTCTATCAGTCACATGAGATGTGATTTTAAATCCAAATCTTGCTTTGTCGGTGTGTTAGGGTACCCAGGACTTACTGTGGTGGGTGAACTGGGTTCTGATGATGCAAAGTAGCCTTGGTTTCTTTTGGTAGGGTTCTTGTGCTTGTCTTTTACCATCTGGGTACTTCTGTGTTAGTTGGTCTTGCTGTCTGTATCTGGAGCTTGTCCCACCTGTGGGTCTGTAAGCCTATATCAACACTCCTGGGAGCACAACTCTCTCCTGATGGGACCAGTGCACAGAGGCCTATGGAGTAGCCCCAGCTGGCAGATGCAGATGGCCACCAGAAGGATCCTATCCCAGCTTCTCCACAGATACTGTGCTCTGTGCACTCTTAGCAGGTCCGCTCCAGATAGTTATTGGAGAGAAAGTAGAGATCTCCCCTTGAACACAGAAGTGAAAGTAACTCTGGGAGCCCAACTCTCTCCTGGCAGGACCCCTGCACAGAGGCCTGTAGAGTAGCCTCAGGTGGCAGGTACACATAGCTACCATCAGTCTGTGCCTTCTTAATCCCTATTTTGTTAAAACACAGTCATGTTTCCTTGCCCCAATGCAGTCCAGAGCATCTCTTGTGTAGTATCTGGCCAGGCTTCAGGCATTTTCAAAAAAATTAGAACAGAATCAATCCTTGATGTCTAAGTTAGGGTTTTACTGCTGTGAACAGACACCATGACCAAGGCAACTCTTATAAAGACAACATGTAATTGCAGCTGGCTTCCAGGTTCAGAGGTTCAGTCCATTATCATTAAGGCAGGAACTTGGCAGCATCCAGGCAGGCATGGTGCAGGAGGAACTGAGAGTTCTACATCTTCATCTGAAGGCTGCTAGCAGAATACTGGCTTCCAGGAAGCTAGGATGAGGGTCTTAAAGCCCATACCCACAGTGGCACAACTACTCCACAGAGCTACACCTTTTAATAGTGCCACTCCCTAGGCCAAGAATATACAAACATCACATTCTACTCCCTGGACCTCATGGGCTGGTTCAAACATATTAGTCTATGGGGGCCATACCTAAACATAGCATAATGTAAACTACACTTAGTCTAACTTTAAAACTCACCATAGTCTAAAGCAGTCTCAACAATGTTAAAAGTCCAAAGTTCAAATTCTCTTCTGAGAGTCACCCAATCAACTGTAATCCCCAAACCAAGACAGGAAACCAGCTGGGCAAACTCCAAACTGCATCTTCATGTCTGATTTCAAGGAGGTCTTCAAAACTTCAAGTCCTTTTCTTCTTTGTTGGGTGCAAGAAACTTCTTTCTCCTGGGGTGGTTCCACTCCCTGTTAGCAGCTTTTCTCAGCAGATAGCCCACAGCATCAGCATCTTGAACATCTTGGGGTCTCTAAGACAGCTTCAATGTTATAGCTTCTTGTTTCAGTATCTAGAATCCACACATGATCTTCTGACCTCCTCCAAAAGGCTGGCATCACTTTTCCAGCTCAGCCCTCTGTAGCTCAGGTTGATCCAGTCCACTGCCTCTGCTGTTTTAAGTGATCACCCCCATGGTACCAGCTTCTCCAACATGCTGGGGTCTTCTAGTGCAACTAGACTTCACCAATATCCTCTCATAGGCTCTCTTCATGGTGTCAAGTCTCAACTCATTTGCATGACCCCTTCAGTCCTAGACCTTAAACTACAACTAAGACTACACCTTCACCAATGGCCTTCCATGGCCTCTCACAGTGCTAAGCCTCAGATGTTCTTCATGACCCCTTCATTCCTTCAAAACCAGAACCACCTGGGTGACTCTTACACATTACCAAGTCTTGTTGCAGCATGAGGTACGACCTTGGCTACCTCTGGAATGTACCTTGTACTCTCAGAAAACACTTCCCAGAAGATTTCACCTCGGTAATGTTGGTCTCTTCTTAATCACCACTAATTTTGTAGCTCCAGCTAACCAGCATCAATTGTCCCAGTATGTGGGGAAAAAAAGGGACGGGGGGGGGGACGATGGGGGGGGGGGCAGAGGCGGTGTGTGGGTCACACTCCAGAGAGTAGGAGAAACACAGGCAGGCAGAGCCTGCGTGGGGATAGGGAAAAACTCTGGCAGGACTGCATGCTTTACCGCAATAGCTGCAATAGCGAGTGCTAGCGCTGGAGTATCTATGGAGCATGAGGCTGCCTGGCTAACAGGCAGGCAGGGAGGTCCCTCCCAGAATGCAATGCCCTTCTGGCATGGTCCTCCTGAGTACCTGTTAGAGAAACTTAGTTGGCTGGCTGAGATGGCTTGGCTGCGATGCGAGGTGGCCTGGTTGTGAGGCGGCTGAGATACTTTCCCTGGTGGCTGAGAACGCTGAGGCTAGCTCCATGTGGCGAGTTTAATAAGAGAGATGGTTTATAGCTTTGATGTTTTATTATTAAGAAAATAGAAAGAAAAGAGATAGAGAAATAAAGAAAATGAAAAAGATAAAAGGATGAGAAAAAGCCATGACCACTTGGAAAGGGGAGAGAGAGGAGAGAGAGAGAAAGAGAGAGAGAGAGAGAAAGAGAGAGAGAGAGAGAGAGAGAGAGAGAGAGAGAGAGAGAGAGAGAGAGAGAGAGAGAGAGAGAGAGAAGGAAAAGGGGCGGGAGAGAGAGAGAGAGAGCAGAGGGGCAGGAAGCCTCCATTTATAGTGAGTTGGGTTACCTGACTGTTGCCAAGTAACCGAGGGGCAGAGAAAGCCTGGCTGCAGTCAGGTGACTGCAGAGGCAGAGTCCAGTCAGAACACTAGGGGCCTGGGGCAAAGCTATATGTGACTGATGGCCATAGGATTATAGAGTTGGCCTTGCCCAACCTAGCTACCTGTGGGGAGCCAAACAAGGTCATTCAGCCATGGCTGTCTTATGACCATGAGATTGTCGAACAAAGACCTGCCCAGGAACTGCCGGTACAAAAGGAGTAACTACGGATTGCTCCACCCTTAACCGCGGATGTCCCTATGTGCGCAGATACCAGATGCCTTCACCAGATGCCCTTTGTGCTTCCTGCTGCCAAGAACACCTTGACCCCTCCCTCCTTTGCATTTTGCAAAGGTCACTTCCCCCTAGCTCCCCCTCCCAACTTCCTCATTCAGAACTTGGCCCATAGCTCACTTCCCCCTAGCTCCCCTTCCCAACTTCCTCATCCCCACTGCTTAAAACATGCTGCCTGTGTGATAATAAACGAGACCTTGACAAATGGAATCTTGCTTGGTCTCCTTTCTTTCTCTCCCCCATGACCCTCAGGTAGCGCCTCTTCGGGACCCTGAATAACTAGACCTGCTGGACGGGTCAGCTACAGACTGTCTCACACCACGATCCCACACCAGTAGTCCCTTCTATACTAGACTCTAAAGCCATAGCCACATGGCTGAAGCAGCCCTGTTCTGCTGCTTGGTGGGGCTGAAACATGCCTCCTTATTCTATTACGTTATCATCAGCCTTCTGTTTTCCAATTCCTTCACTACCTAAGCTTGGCTGTCCTGGAACTTGTTCTGTAGACTGACTTTGAATTCAGAGATCTTGCATGCCTGTCTCCTAAAGACTGGAATTAAAGGTGTGGTCCTTTCATTTTCTTTTCTTTCTTTCTTTCTTTCTTTTTTTTTTTTTTTTCAGAGCTGAGGACGGAATCCAGGGCCTTGTGCTTGCTAGGCAAGTGCTCTACTGCCAGGAGCCACTCTCTTTGTAACTCACAGCCCCTTACCTTGACTTACATATTTGCTAAATTGGAAAGCTACTGCTACAAGCCTTAGACAAACAGGATACATGCTTGCAGAACAAACGCAGCCCTCTTACAGTTGGGTCGCATAGCAACACAATATGCACCTGGACTTTTGATGTCCATTTTTCTCACAGCCATGGCCAACTTTCTCCTTAGATCTTGGGAACATGTCATGGTGGCCCCTCTGAAACAATGGGTACCCCCTCCCAATGCTCTGTAGCTATTGCTTAGGACCCTTGGAGCATTAAGAGCTAGTTAGAATGTATTCTTCTAACTCCTGACCCACTCCCCCTCTCCATTCCCTGCTTGCTACCCTTTATAACTCCATATGTGAAAAATAAAATTTGACAGCTTGATCAAGATTTCAGACTTGCTGTCCGTTTTCTGTGTCTCCTGTCTCCATTCTTTCCCAGGTGATTCTGGGACCCCTGTGGACTGTCCTGCAGGTTTGGGGCACTCTACCACTGAGCTAAATCATGGAGACACCAGTTCGGGTGAGTCAGGATAGCAAACAGAAATCGGCAGGTAGCACTACCTAGCAGAGACAGTCAGGCCTATGCACTAACATATGGTTGATATATGCAATGACTTCCATTGGGGAAAACTGTTTTTTTCTTTTCCAAACAGGCATCAACTGCAAGTAGATTGTTGTTTAGGAGTCTAGTTCGCCTTCTTAGTGCTCAGAATTTTTATGATTTGAACGTGTACAGTTTTTCTGTGTGCTATCAAGTTCTCTGTCACTTGATATGTGTATCAATCCCATTGTGTATATTTTATTTAATTTAGTTTATATTAGCTTTGCTGGGACATAGTGTTATGTAGCCCAAGCTAGCCCCAATGTACTATGTAGCCCAAAGAACTCCTGATCCTCTTGCCTCCATATCCCAAATAAATTGCCAATTATTTCATTAAAAAAATAAAGGTGTGGTCCACTAAGTCTGGATTTAAGTTTTTCTTCACCTAGAACTTGTTCTAGACTGGCCTTGAACTCAGAAATCTTCATGTCCTTGTCTCCTGGTGTTAGGGTTCTGTCTAAGCTCCACCCCACAATTACCTGGCAACATCCAGGTATGCCCCTCCCCACCATTTCCTGGCAACAGCCAGATTGGCCTAGCCCACTATAAAAGGGGATGCTTGCCCCTCCTCTTCCTCTTGCTCCTCTTCCTCTTGCTCTCTCTTTCTCTTACTCCCCTCTCAGCCCCTCTCTTGGGCTCTCCTCCCCTCCCCCTTCTCTCTCCACGAGGTCATGGTTGGCCTCTGCTTCTCTACTCTCTCCCTTTCTCTGCCTTTCTCTGCCTCCTCTACCCCCTTAACTCCCATCCTCTCCTCTGAATAAACTCTATTCTATACTATGTGTGTGTCTGGTCCTTCGGGGGAAGGGATGCCTCAGCATGGGCCCACTGGGGCGCCCCCTTCCACCACACCACCATATACTACATTCTCTAAAACCTCTTTCTCTTTTCATGATCATAACATTGGCAAGCCAGCTAAGAGGATCATAAGTGCACCATGTGAGGATCATAACACCTGGGATTAAAGGCTTGTCCTACCATGCCTGGACCTAAATTTAGCTGGGTGGGATCTTGCCCCAAGGTCACTACTCCCTTAATTCAATTTAATACCCTTGAATAAAGGATTCAGCTTCATTTCACTTCCTGGTACCCCTTTAATACTCAAACAAATATTTTATATTTTTCCTTTCTCAGATTGCCATGCTTGTTTAAAATGTTCTTCATGAAATTTAACAGGAGAACAAAGTCTTTGATGGGCATTCCTTTGTCAATGCAATTAATCTGAATCTCTTCACTTTAGCCTCAGGCAGATTCTTTGGACAATGGCAAAAGGTAGCCACATTCTTCACCAAAATACTATAAAAACAGTCTCTAGGCCACATAATGAAGATCTTCTCAACTAAAACTTTGTGGACCAGGTCCACACAGCTCTAATCACTCACAGCAACAAAGTCTTCTAAATTCCTACATTCCATGGCTTTCCAAATCCAAACTCCCCAAATCCATATTTTTCCAACCAAAAACATGGCTAGGCTTATCACAGTAATACCCCAGTACCTAGTACAAACTTCTGTCTTAGTTAGGGTTTTACTGCTGTGGACAGACACCATGACCAAAGCAACACTTATAAAGGACATTTAACTGGGGCTGTCTTACAAGTTCAGAGGTTCAGCTCATTATCATCAAGGCTGGAGTGTGGCAGCATCCAGGCAGGCATGGTACAGGCATGGTTGAGAGTTCTACATCTTCATCTGAAGAATGCTAGAAGAATAGTGGCTTCCAGGCAGCTAGGAATAAAGCCCACACCCACAGTGGCACACCTACTCCAACAGCCACACCTAATAGTGCAACTCTCTGGGCCTAGCATATTACAAACCATCAGAGTTGATAACATGATTTGAATTAGGCAATTATGGAAGAACTTACGCTATTAACAAGTATATGCTGTATGTTCTACCACACTACTTGCCATGGCATATTTTGTTCCTGACTTTCAGAATGAAAATAATCAAATAAAAATAACCTCAGTGTTTCACAGGTTTTTTTTTCAAAATGTGCTTTCACACTCTGGCTTCTGGTATAAATAATTTGTAGTGACTTTGGGGAGGGTATTTTGTTATAATACATAAAATCATACATATACATATGAATGTTATGACTAAAACTGACATGTCATTCACCATGGATATATTTGTACATAGCTACATTTAAAAGAAGATCAATGTCTTTACAACTTGATCATTGCAAATAAACAGAAATGACCCATCAACAGATGAAGGTGATACAAACTCTGAAATAATAGACACTGAGTAGCACTGAATCATTCCATATAAAGGGGTGTCAAGTATGTAAAGAAATAGATCTATACTATAATACCATACACTAAAAATATGTTTTTAATGACAAACATGTTTTCTTAAATATAATATTGAATTAAAATTTCAGGTTATAGTTATTAATTGGCTTATAGTGCAGTACATTAACACAGGGCTCTTTCACTTATCCTTCCTGTCGTTAGCCTGCTCTCAACATCCGCAGATCTCCTCCACTCCTCTTGTTCCTTACCCACACCAAACTTCCCCTTCTCCCCTCCTATAATCTGTGCTCTACTATTCCCTCTCCCTCAAGGCATTCCCTACTCCCATGACCCTTCCTGATTTTCTGGCTTCTACAGGTATTCTGTATTCAACATTCAAATCTGACAAGATGTAGGCAGGATCTGCATCTGAGCGAAAACACGCTGCATATATCTTTCCAGGCCTGGCATACTTCACTTACTATATTTTTCCAGTTCTGTTCATTTCTTGGAAAATTCTGTATTTTTATTTTATATATAGCTAAATAAAATTCCATTGTGCATATGTACCACATTTTCATTATCTATTCATCTGTTACTGTGTATTTGGGCTGATTCCATTCATCTATTGTGAATAAAACAGTTGATAAATAGCCAATTTAAAAAACGAGTTATAAAAGAGATGACCTGCATGGTTAGATAATATTACTCCTAGAAGCCATTGTTTATTAAACAAAAATCTCAGTGGCAGGTGTGAGACACTGCTTTATAACATATTCAGCAGAGAGGCCCCAAAAGCCCCCAAAACAGCACAAGCTCTTGTCATTTCCATCAGAACAGGTAATTAGACCTTATTGCTAAAGACACCACACACCTTAGTTGAAAGATACAGCAAAATCAAGCTGGAATTAAGGTGATGCTTCCTCCTTATAGGGTAACTCTCATTATCCCTGAATGTGCTATGCCATCTGATTGGGGAAGAAAGGGATTGGTGATCGTATTCAGCTGGCCATCTTATAAACTGCAATGTCAGTCTGCTAGGCAAGATTTGTCCACTCGTCTAATAGTGCCATGTATCTTATTGAGGTAAGCAACCACTCTTGGGTTGTATTTGAGGCCCACTTCACAGGAAGGAATACATGTTTGGTACTGTGAATCTGGTCAAAGACACATGGCTAGGGAGGTCATACCCCCAAAGGAAGACATAACTACTATTGTTTACCTAAATAGAGGTCCAACTGACCTCTAAATAATTGTTTATATCCCCTCCCAAAAAATGCTAAAATCACACTTAACTGAGAAAAGCTTCTCCTTGTGACTGTAAATGTGATGTAAAATGCAGTGTCATAACTGCTTTAGGTGCTGAGCATAAGTTTGAGTGCTTAGCCCTAAAGAAGACATTTGTGCAACCCTTTCTGGGGCTCAGTGAATGTCAGAAAGGGAATAGAATGTGAGGTCTTTAAGTTAGAGGCATGACACGAACATTGCCAACATGCTCTCATAGCAACTGCGCCTGCCTGCACTGGGCCTACACAAACCTGTCAATAGTCGGTCCTAGATTGGGGTTTGGACTGATGGAGAACTTCCTTTTCCTTCTGTTCTGTTGGTTACTGATGGATTCTGAGGGTGGAGATGACAGTCACCGTCTTCAGTGTATACCAAAGGGAAACTATCGGTCTCCAAAGGATATTTCTAAACATGTAGTAACTCAGACAACTCTTGTCCAAATCCATGGGTCACAAAACAAGCCAAAAGCTAAGGGAGGGTTTGCTGAGAGTAATTAGAATAATTATATATATGCATGGAATTGTCAAAGAACAAAGTTAATTCTCTCAAAAGTTTCCATTAGTGATCAGTTAAATTAAAAATTTCTTAAAAGCAGAAATTATAGGCCATAAAGTAAGGATAAAACTTAGTGTCTTAGTTAGGGTTTTACTGCTGTGAACAGACACCATGACTAATGCAAGTCTTATAAAAAACAAGGTTTAATTGGGGCTGGTTTACAGGTTCAGAAGTTCAGTCCAGTATTATCAGGTGGGGACATGACAGCATCCAGGCAGGCATGGTGCAGGAAGAGCTGAGAGTTCTACATCTTCATCGGAAGGTTGCTAGTAGAAGACTGGCTTCTAGGCAGCTAGGGTGAGGGTCTTAAAACCTATGCACAGTGACATTCCTACTCCAACAAGGCCACACCTCCTACTAGTGCCACTCCTGGACTGAGCATATACAAACTATCACACTTAGATAACTTGAAAATGATTTGAATCCTTAGATAATTTTTAAAAATATCTCAGGTATGTGAATGCTTGTTTGCATGTATATATGTATGCTACATGTGTGCCTGGGGCCCCTCGAGGTTAGAAGAGGGTTTTGGATTCCTTGGAAATGGAGTTGCTGACCGATGTGTTGGTAAACAAACATGAATCCACTGCAAAAGCAGTAAGTGCTATTAGCAATGAGTCATCTCTCTAGGCAGGAAACAGTCTATTTTTAAATGTTCATAGCTTAGAGGAAGGGGAATATCACACTTTAGTCTCCTATCTAGGAAGCTAACAGTAATGTACAGTACTTTTCTGTTTCTTCAATACAGTCAAAACTTGCCAAGAGTTCTTCTTTTCATTAATCCATTCTCAGTGAACAAGTTGAGGCCATAAAGCTGTTTGCTGACTTTAAAGTTCAACTGTATTTATGTTCCTTAATATGTGTTTTTTAAAAAAACCCTACTAGTTAAAATAGCTTTTCTCAAACGTTTGACCACTTTACAGAACTGTACAAGCATCCCTGCTAACCTGCTGGGGTGAATGGTACTATCTTTTTCTGTTGACTAAATCAGCCCTCACACTCTCTTACTGTCTTTTGTTCTGTCTGGACAAGTTCTACAGAGGCCATTCTGCATGCTTCCTTCCACACTTATGAGATCATTATAGGCATATTCTCTGAGATATTTTCTGTCTGCCTGATATCTCTTACTTTGCATTCACACTAACAGTGTGGAGGGTGCCCTTTCTCCACATCTTCTCCAACATTTGAATGTTGTTTGTTCCACTTCTCTTTGCTATTCTAATTGGGGTATGATGAGATCACAAAGTTGTTTTGATTTGCATTTTGCTAATTCCTAGGGATGATGTATAGTTTTGAGGGATTTTTTTTTTAGATCCAAAGAAATTGTTTTGAATGGATGGTCTTCTCCTCTTCCTCCTCATCCTCCTCTTCTTCAAATCTTTTTTTTTTTAATTTTTAGTTCTAGTTTACATATTATTCCTTTATTGGGTATAACTATCAAAGCCATTCTGAGTACCTCCTCTTCATTAGATTTATTGTTTCTTTAACTGTTCAGAAGCTTTTCTCCAATAATTTATTTATTCAGTTTACATGCTGATTGCAGCCCCCCACCTCTTTTTCTCTTTCTTCCCTCACACAGCCTCCCCCCACCACCTTCCTTTCTCCTCTGAGAAGGGGAGGCCACCCACCCCTGGGTACCAACCCACCCTGGCATATTAAGTCAGTGCAGGACTAGCGCATCCTCTCCCACTGAGGCCAGACAAGGCAGCTCAGTTAGGACTAAGAGGTCCATAGGCAGACAGCAAAGTCACGAACAGCCACTTGCTCAAGTTTTTGGGGGATCCGGATGAAGACCAAACTGCACATCTGCTACATATATGCCGGGATGGGTGCTAGGTCCACCCCATGCTTGCTCTTTGGTTGGTGGTTAAGTACCTTGGAGCCCCCAAGGGTCCAGGTTAGTTGACTCTGATGGCCTTTCTGTGGCGTTCCTATCACCTCCAGGTCCTTTAATCCTTTCCCCAACTATCCACAAGACTCCCCGAGCTCCATCTAATGCTTGGCTGTGAGCCTCTACATCTGTTTCCATCTGCTGCTGGATGGAGCCTCTAAGAGGACTGGGAAGTGGAACAGGTTGGGTGAGAGGTAGCAGGTGTGGAGAGAGCAGGGGAGAGAGGGCCAGGAGAGTGAATGGAAATTGATGGCAGACTAAGGGGGACAGCTTAGATCGTGCTAGAGATCTGGGATGGGGGAGGCTCCAGAAAGTCTATGGGGGTAACTATAGCTGAGGCTCCTAGCAGTGGGAAATATGGATCCTGAAGTGGCCACCTCTTGTACCCCTGCAGGACTCCCATTAGAGGTATAAAGATACCAGCACACCCACGATAACTTTGATCTAAAATTTGTCCTGCCTAGAAGTACAGCGACCAAGATGGAGCAGAGACAAAGGGAATGACCAATCAATGCCTACCACTCGGTTTGTTATCTCTCCTTCAGTCCCACTGTGCTTCCTTCTTATTTCAGCCTCCCCCTCCACATCTCTACAAGGTCATCTACCTTGGAGAGGTTTGTGTCCCTCTCCTTAGTCCGTCCTTTTTTCTTACTATTTTCCAGAATCCTCTCTCCTCCTACCAGTGCCCCACATCCTATTTCCTGCCTCAGCTCATTGGCTATTGGCTTTTTATTGACAGGTGATGTTTATAAGAGATTCTCTCTATAGGATCCCAAGAACAGTAATAGTCCATAAGCTGTGCAAGTTCATACCAAATGCTTCCATGAGGCTGATGTCAATTGGGGAAACAGTATGTGCAGGGAAATGGCAGAATTATGGAATCGAGAATTAAGGGCTCAAGCCTGATCTAGGGTGAGGCACTTAGGGAGGTTAAGATGGAACTGAACATCTTGTATATAAGATGGTTCAGAACTCATCTTAATCAGGGTCTTTAGTTAAGTCATGGCTAGATATAAGGGCCCCTTGGTGGGTTTGACAGAAGCCAAACATTATGACCAGTTGCATATTGACTATCACTACATATGTTAATAGGATCTGGCCAATTTCTCAACAATGAGAGGATGGCTAGCTGCCACACCGACTCCAGTAGAATCTGTGTGATAAGTTCCACAGACTGAGGCACCAGACTTCAAAAGAAGGAGGTCTCTTGGAACTGGTTGTTGGACTCTCAGCCGGAGAAAACATATTGAGCCGTAGTTCTCATGTCAAATTTTTTTTGTTCTCTTTCATTCCTTTTCTTACCTATAGGTTCCTGGTAGCCTAGACAATGATCTTAAATAGGTACGAGACCACTCCTTGAGGTGGGTCACTAACATGACCTTATCTCCAGGGAAACCAATGCTTTACTTTTAAAATCATTTACAAAATTGTTAAGATAGATAAAAACTTTCCCGGCAATAAAATTTCATATGGCTACACGTGTGTCATCAGAGGTGGGTTTTAGTATATGGTAAAGAAAGCCTTAATTAAAAAGAATTAAAATAGTTTAACTTTATGCTTTGAAGATTTATAAAAAAAAAAATCAGGCATTAGATGTTAAGCAACAATTAACTATAGGGCCTGGAAAGTTAGCTCAGCAGTTAAGAACACTAACCATAAAGATTTATTAACCTGTTCTTGGGAATATGCCCCTAGACTTGGACAACCACCCTACTGAACATATTCTTTTAGAATTGTTATATTTTGATGATGTTGTTACCTGTTCTGTATGTGATTCACTGAATATGTAGTTTTAGAGTTGTAATGCTTAGATGATTTTTGTATTTTACTGTGCCAAATGATTCTTGTTGGTATTCATGATTATTTCGCTGGATATAGTTTCTGAGAGTTGTGTCATGTTTGGTTTAATGTATAAAATCCCCTGCTTGAGAGCTGCAAAATATACTCCGATTCAAACTGCCTCTGTTTGTCACCACTGAATCCTTACCCACCTGGACTTCCAGAACCCTCATCTCAGGGACCCCCATACCCGGCTGGGGTGGTCCGTGGCAGCTGGCAATTTGCCTAATAGCACAGACCCCTATGAGAGTTTACAGCCTGCACCTTTACTTTCAGACTAGAGACTTTCCTGAAGTCATACTGTAATCTGTAGGCTCTGCAAAAGACTATTCTGAGCCTGCTTTTGTTTACAGAGCCTTTGTTTATAGAGGAAGCCACATTGCCTGAGTCACCTCCCTCCCCTTCTGCCTACTCAGTCTCTGGTGCCATTATTGGGGCAGCTGTTGGGAGGGGCAGCAACACAGAGCCTTGAAGGCAGCTCAGGAGCAAGGCCACAATGGAGTGAAAATAAGGTGGCAGGGAGTCTTCTTACTCCTTGTTCTGTCCTTCCTGAGCCACTCTTTGCCACGTGCTTTTATCCCACATCTGCCCTGATAGCAACCAAAGACAAAGATCCAAGACTTTGTCATAAAACTTGTTTAATTACCTGTCAGAAGATTGAAGTCACCTGCTCGCCAAGATCCCTTTCAACATTCTCAGCTGATTATCTCTACTCTGAGAGTTGGAGTTACCCATAATGCTGGGAGAAGTCCACTTATCCTCTTGAGAATCTTGGGGGCCTGGGTCCCTGTTCAGGTGCCAGCCTACTGGGATGTAGGGGAAAGTGGAGGCGGAGCCCACTAAGATGTCAGGGATTCAGACTTTGGAGACCAGCATCAGAGTGCAGATCTAACTTTATTGTTTATTATACAAGATTATATATAGCTTTTTAGCCAATTAAGGTATGTTTTGATATTCAAGGGCAAATCAGGGTGCAAATTCTACATTGTTTAGCAGAATCTGACTCACCTATCCATGAGCCTGTAGTGCAGGGGACAATCCCCAGGGAGATTTCTGTGAAGGCAGAGGAAGCAGCCATTTCCCTGGCCTCGGGTCCCTTGTGTTATCCCACTTGTGTGGCTGGAGCCATGTCAGATCATGCACCTTAAATCAGGACTCCTCAAGGAGTCACAGGAAACTGTGGCACTTTGCTCTCCATCCCACTTCTTCCTTCATCATGTTTATCTCCACATCCCCCACGGGGGGGGGGGGAGCAGGTGGTTATCATTTGCACTTCTTTTTATGTCCTGGATATTAGTTGCTGTCTGAGATACTGTAGCAGCAATGATCACCCCCCCCACCCCCATTCTGCAGATTACCAATGAATCCCTCTTTGAGTGTATGTGTATGAGTATGTTTGTGTGTCTTTGTTAGGGTTTCTGTTGCTGGGAAGAGACACCATGACAGGCAACACTTATAAAGGACAACATTTAATTGGGGCTAGCTCACAGGTTCAGAGGTTCAATCCATTATCAAGGTAGGAGCATAGCAGCATCCATGCAGTCATGACACAGGAGAAGCTGACTGGCTTTCAGGGAGCTAGGATGAGGGTCATAAAGCCCATGCCCAGAGTGACACACCTACTCTTACGAGGCCACACCTTCAAATGGTGCCATTCCCTGGGCCAAGAATATTCAAACCACTACACCAGGATTGCCTCAGTTTGTGTTTCCTTTATTGCTTCTATTTCATTTTTAGTTCTTGGGAATGTTATGGGCTGTCAAGAATGCACATTGTGCACAGCCTGAACTAGGCCTGGGCACTGGGGTAGTACAAGTATATGGTACTCTGGGTGATTTACCAGGGGCTAGGCCTGAAGTTGAGGATGACATAGGTGGATCAGGATCTGTGAAAAGTACTAGAAAGTTTTATTGCATACATTATGTGCCCAATGCTTGGAAATAGGGTTCTATCTCTGTCTGTCTGTCTGTCTATCATCTATCTATCTATCTATCTATCATCTATCTATCATCTATCTATCTATCTAATTTTTTTTTTTTGAGGCAAGGTCTCATTGTGTAGCTCTGGCTATCTTGAAAATTGGACTCTGCCTTTTAAGGTGCACATCCAGGTTTCCCAGTCACTGAACTGATTCTTTCTCCAATGTTTTGTTGTTTGCTTGTTTGTTTGTTCATTTTTGTTGTTGCTTTACTACCTTGGAAATAATTAATGGTTTTCAATGGGTTGTTGGTTTTCTGATATCTTTAGGTCACTAGCCTGTCTGTTTCTATACACATACTACAGTTTTCATTTACTATGTTGTAGAGTAGCTTGAAAATAGGTATCTCCTTGCTTTTGGCTTTGTTTGTGTGTTTCAAGAGAGCTTGAACTATTCAGTATCCGTTGACATTAAAGTTCTATTCCTCTGAAGAGGATTATTGATATTTTGATGAGGATTATTTTGCATTTGAGTTGTTCTGGGTAGTGTGCCCTCCCCCCAGACTTTGAGCAAGAATTTCAGACCTCCATGCTAGCCACAACCTACCACCTAGGGTGGAGCTCTCAGACTAAGGTGAAGTCTATTGTTCTTCCAGATCTGCAACTTCCTGCATTAAGCTGTCAACCCACTAAGTAGTGGAGCCAACACCTGCTGAGCAGCCAAGCAGGTTCTCTTGAACAGACCCCAGCCTTTTGGGGGGAAGGATTTTTCCCACCTTTAAATTTGAAACCAGTCATTAAAGTTACAGGCCTTGATCAGAAATCCATTGTCTTGTGCCCTGAACCCATGGGACAGTCCACCGGGGGTCCCGGAATCACCTGGGAAAGAATGAAGACAGGAGACACAGAAAATGGACAGCAAGTCTATTATCTTGATCAAGCTGTCAAATTTTATTCTTCACATATGGGGTTATAAAGGATAGCAAGCAGAGAATGGGGAGGGAGAGTGGGTCAGGAGTTATAAGAATGTGTTCTAACTAGTTCTTAACGCTCCAGAGGTCCTAAGCAATAGCTACAAAGCATTGTGAGGGGGCAGCCATTGTTTCAGAGGGGCCGCTGTGACATGTTCCCAGGATCTAAGGAGAAAGTTGACCTTAGGCCCTGTGTGCTCCTAGCTGTTCCCCTCCAGAGAGAAGGTGGAGATCTCACCTCTGTGCTCAGAAGTGAAAGCACTGCTGGGAGATCACTCTGTCCTGGCAGGCTGTGCACAGAAGGCTGTGGAGCTGCCTTGCTCCCCAGTGTCAATTCTTTCTTGCCCATTCTTCCCCTCCATCCCTTACTCCTTCTCCAGATAACCTGTTCCATGTGGCTATGGGCAGCTACAGGGTGTTACTAGTATTTTAACAATCTCAATTTTGTCAACCCAGGAACATGGGCAATATTTCTAATTTTAATATGTCTTCAAATGATTTGGAAGTGTTTTAGAATTTTCACTGTATTGGTATTTCACTTCCTTAATTAAATGTGTTTATAGGTACATTTTTAGATACTAGAAATGATAAAGCTTTTGATATTTAATTCTGAACAAATCAACTCTTAATGTGGTAAAACTGTTACTGGTTTGTATATGAATATGTTATTTAACTGTATAAAATTATCAGTTACAAGAATCTTTTGTTAGAATTTTTAGATATTCCTATGTGAAGAATCATATCATTTGCAAACAGATTATCACACTTCCTCCATTACTTTTATATAACCTATTATTTCATTATCTTACCTAAGTTTTCTAGATAAGAGTTCTGGTAATATATTGAATAAGTGTAATGGGATCTGAGTTGAGATACCTGCCTTCTAGCTATAATTTGTTTAGCTTTATCATGAAGGGATATGGATATTAAATTTTATTAAATTCTTTTTCATTATATATTGATATGGCCAAAAAGCTTTTACTTTTTGTTCTGTTCATAGTATGTTTTATGGTTTTTTTTCTAAGTATAACTGGTATCACTGGAATAAACCCAATTGTATTATCATGAATGATCTGTTTGATGTACTTCATTTTCTCTGTACTTTTGTATTGATGTTCATTAACAAATACTGTTTCCTTTTTCATTGCTACTGTCCTTGTCTGGTTTTGGTTAAAGGGGTAACCTTGACTTGCTAGAATGAGTTTTGAGGGATCATCTCTCATTAAACTTTGAATAATTAAGTAACATTACCAACAGTTCTCTAAAGATTTGGTAAAATTCAGCAGTAAGGTCATCTGGTCCTGGCCTTATTTTTACTGGTAGACTTGTGAACTCTTGCTATTTTCCTACTCATGAGAAAATCTACACAGCTTCAATTTCACTGAAACTGTAATCCAGGCTCTGATGTACCCAACATAATCTCTTTAAAGGCTTCTTTTTATTTTATATGTATGAGTGTTTATCTACAAATGTATACATGTCCCACATATATAAGTAGTGTCTGCAGAAGCCAGAAAAGGATTTTGGAACTGGAGTTACAGATGTTTGTGGACAATTGTATGGATCATGGAAACCAAATGCAGGTTGTCTGCAAGAGCAGCAAGTACCATCTCTTCAGTCACAAAAGTAAGAGTTTTAACAACTGTCTCCTTAGGGAGCATCAACTAACTAAATGCACTGTAGTATCTACAGGATACAGATACTGTAGTAGGAATCTGACTAATTGATGAGTTCTGATCAGAGAGTCAAAAGTAAAGGAAAATCCTTCAAAGCTGCAGACATAGGGTTCCAGGAAACTGGCCCAGAGACTCAATTGATAGAAAATTAAAGGGACATTGGTAAACAAGGAAAGTGGAGACAGGCTCTCTAAGATATTTGCTTTTTATTCCTAGAAGACACTGAAGAGAACAGTGAGAAGTAATGGGGACAGGTATCAAAGCAGAACCAGTAGGAACTAGGGAAGAACTAAGAGACCCTATAAAACACCCAACCCAGAGTCTGTTGCCCAGAGTCGGCTTTATAGCCCCGCCCACACAGATGGGAGCTGTTGAAATAAATCTGCTACCTTTTCTTTTTCTGTGTCTTCTGCCTTTCCCAGACTTTCAATTCTGTTTTTATATCATGGAATGAGCTCAGTAATCCCCTAGAATACAACCTTCATAGCTATGACAAATGATGAATATGATTCTAGTCAAGTCAGTGAAACAAATAAGGGATCAAGGTATAGTCACATAAAACGCCCATCCTAATTTTGCAGTTTGTTTCAAAACTTGCCACGATGACTATCAGGCATAGAGTTATAACTGAAAAATCAAGGAAACTTTATCATGTTAGTCAATTAAGGAATTAGCACACTAGTAGAAATTTCAGAGAATAGAGCTGCCTTTGTGAAAATGTTAGCATAGCATTTGTTTTTGAGTCAGGAGCCAGGGGATGTTATCAGAGAAACAGGACATTTCTGTGGATTTGATGCTTTGGGGGAGAATAAAAATGCTAGTATGTGGAATGTTAATGAAACTTATCTAAAAAAGAACAGAAGTCTAAGAAACAAAATTTGTAATTATTGATAGAGTGGTGCTCACTCTTTAGGTGAGAGAGTGGGACGCTTGATGTTATATATTAAATTTGTTTGGTGCTCAAAACAAAACAGTGAGGGAATCTTAACATTTTGTCTCATTTAATCACTGTCACTGAGGGATCCCATATGATGCTAGTGTTTGATAGTTTGGTCAAACAGCAGAATTCATTTGCTACCTCAATGACAAGTTCAGTCCTAAGACCTTCAAAGTCTGGTTGCCTATATCAGGCCAGTTGCCAATTCAGGAGTTTATTTCATCCCTGTCACCTCTAAATCACTACAGATAAAAATAATAATTCAAAAGAATTTAGAGGAATGAAACTGAACACTTAAATCATGTGATTAGTATATTACTATAGAAAATATAATATATTAATATTATAAACTCAGGCCTCTAGTGATACGTCTAATGTTTATGTCTTATTTAAAGATATAGACATTATTTAAAGTCTTTCTCAGACTTTCAATTCTGTGTTTATGTACTGGAATGAACACAGTAATCTTTCAGGTAGAGCTATAGTTCAATTATTATGAATAGTTTGTATCTCCATGGATTTGCCCACACATTCAACATCAGTCCATACATTAAAAAAAAAAACAAAAAAACCAAAAGCATTTTGATGCTGCTCACGACTATCATTTATTTGATAGAAGTTAATGGTTAGAGATGAAGGAGAGAAAATAGTCGGGGTAAATAATTGGAGGAAATCAAATCGAGGATGTTGTAGTCTGGTTCAGAAAGATCAACAGTAGAAGATGCAACCTCATCCCTGCTTAACTATGTTTTTCAGTTTATCAATCATTGCAGTAAGAGCTGTAAGAGAGAGAAAAAATAAGGAAGTTTTTTGAGATTTCATTTTTTTGTTTGTTTTAAACTGAAGGAGGGCTAACAACACTACCATGTTTGATGGAAGCAAGAAAAAAGAAAGAAAAGAAAAGAAAACCACAAAAACAAAACAAAAATCCAAGAAACGAAACCATAAAAACAAAACAAACAAACAAAAAATACCACCACCAACAACAATAACAAACCATGAAATTTTTATCCCTCAAAGTTAAAAGTCACAGATGTGGTGACAGAGGCCTGGATTCTTAACCATCAGGAATTAATGGCAGGAGGGTAAAGAATTCATGTCATGGCTTTATAGTGAAGTATTGTCCCCAAAATAAATAAACCATCCAATTTTCATTTCCCATCTACAGTAGTTGGATATGTAGTCTACACTGGAAGCATGAGGCTGGTCATTTTACAGAGTTTAAAAGGAGGATGATTAGCAATAATTTTTCTTCTATTAGTGCACAAGGAATCCAACTTCCCTGGTAAGAAAATTATAGCCTTATACTCACTCAGCATCTGCCTAGTAAAGATCACCAAGCAAGATGACAAACAACAGTCTAGATATGGAAGAGGAGAAGCAAGACCTGGAGAAGATTCCTAAGCACCTTGTCCTCTGAGGGCAAACACTGTCCTCCATCACTGTCTTTTCTCTCAGACAAAGTTGCTCATTTGAAGCCTCCCATTCTTTCATTTCCTAGTATATATTACCTGGACTAATTTTCTAGAAACCTGAATCACATCAGAAACGTGAATTTTATAACATGATGCCTGACATATGCATATAATATGATATAATATAGTATAATATAATATTATTGGTGTTAATTTAAAGTTGAAGGGCTAGGAAAAATAAAAAAAAAAAATCCTCCTCCTGAGTAAATTTTTAAACTTTTAGAAAACTCCTGAATTATGCTATAACAGTCATCCATGGACAACCTCATCACAAAGCCATTTTCTATTTCTATTTTTAGAATAGTCTCCAAAGAAAACATAGCTTTCATATAAGATAAAGAAAAGTCACGCACTTACCATGCTACATGGAGACACTTTACACTTTCAATGATTTCTGCTGAATGTACATTGTCTCTAACGGACCATAATATTGCAAGAATGACGCAGTTAAAATTGATAACATACTCTTTTCAACTACTGATCTTTCTGGTACTTATATATTGACAATTTAGAAAAGAGGACAAAAAGAAGGATCTGATCTTCTCCCTCTCCATACCCTACCCTACTTCCTCACTAAAGTATAATTCACTGTGGCCATGGGGAACCTAAGGAATCTAAGAGTCCCATAAAGAACAAAATTAGATGAAATGTTTTTACCGGGTGGCAGTTTGGGCTTTACTTTTTCAGGCTTTGCGGGCTCTTCTTCTTCAGCCTTTTCTTCTTCAGCCTTTTCTCCTTCAGCCTTTTCGTCTCCAGCCTTTTCTTCTTCAGCCTTTTCTCCTTCAGCCTTTTCGTCTCCAGCATTTTCACTGTCATCCCCTTCTTTCTCACTGGAGGCATCATCCTGGGAAGGGTCAGCATCATCTGTCTTTTCTGTTTCCTCCTCAGAGGCTTTATCATCACTGCTGACAGCCTCAGCATCCTCAGTACTGTCATCGGTTGGATCAGAGGAATTTTCTGTTCCATCAGAAGTTTCCGCCTGAGGTTCAGAGTCATCTCCAGAAGCAGCTGAAACTAGGAGGAAAACCTCCAAGTGAGATATGACTCTTCTTCAGAATGTTAGTGGTCCCACCCAGAATTATACATTCATTCCTTAGTATGAATTCACTAATTCTGTCAAATATTTAGTCTATCATAAATGTTATTGCTTTATCTTTTATGAGCTTACAATTTCCTTGGCAATGACACTGACCCAAGACATAAGCAAGTACTTTGTGACAAGCATAGACACAAAAATAAAACCCAAGCACTATTACTAAAACAGGGACTGTTTCCCAAAATTCACAAAGAAAATTCTGAGGCAAAAACCTCCAGTGCCAGTTCCAAGAAGGAAAACAAGCATGATTAACACACCTTTGCAAAACACAGACCTCTGCTCTGCCTCAACTCACCCTGGTGTACATTCCCAGGTTCTCAGTCCACAGCACCTTAAGAAATTGGTTGTTGTCAGTTCCAGTGACAATTGCTCTACTTTATAGACATGAGTTATATATTCAGTCCCTTAATTTGTGGAAGACCTCTAAGAGTTATTCCTCTAAGAATATGTCAGAATGTTAATTATCTTTATATGAGAAAGAAAATTGTACTTTTACATTGAAAATAGTTTTATAATCAAGAATGCAGCTTTCTGTGGATTTTACTAAGATTTTCTCACATCTCATAATATCCCAGTGACATTGGTTACTGAGAGGCTGTGCAGGGAAAATGGTTATGGTAGGAAGGTAATGAAAGGTACTCAGACTCAGGCTCACCAGTATCAGACTTGTCAGCACTGCCTGCCTCAGCGTCCTCTGAAGAAAAATAAGCAAAATAAGACATAAGAACTTAAGTAACATTTTGATGGGATAGAGAATGTGAACACAACTACAGACATGTACAACTAAGTAGACAGATTGCGTGAAGCACATGCACTGATAAAAGAAAACCTTTAAAATATGATGTGTGGTCAGTTTTGCTTCCCTGAAATAAGTCTTTAATCACCTTCTCAAATGTAACTTATTGACACTAAAAAAGCATTTCAGTGCCACGTTTAGAATAGAGGAAAAACTGAACTGAATTAGGAACCCCAGAGGAGTCAACCTACTACCTACAATGATGTGTCAACATGAAGGTGAGTACCAGCAAGATGGTTAAGTAGGTAAAAGCTCTTCTCTTATAAGCTGGATAATATGAGCTGGTTCCATAGTTGAAGGAGAGAACTGACTCTTGTTTCTAAATTCCTCATATGCACCACAATATGCTTGAGACCCTGACACCATTTGGCAGACATACACACACAAAATGATAAAAAAAAAATGTGATCAGGCTGTAAAGTGAATAAATAAATTAATAAAAATGGAAAAATGTTTAAGTTTAAAATTTTAGATAGAACCAGGTACTAGAAAGGAGCACAGGAAATAGCAGCATGTAGGCATCCACAAATTTATGTTTCACAGAGTAAGTATCTTTATATATTATGGCCTCCATTTTAAGTTAAAGTAAAAATCTTTACTTACGGCAAGTGACTAGGATAGTGGAAACACCAAGCAACATAAGGAGTGCCAGGAGCTTCATGGTGACAAGTAGAAGAGCAGGAAACACTCAAGTTCAAGCTCCAATACTAGGAGACAAGGAAGACTGATCATACCAGGGTTCCAAATCATGGGACTATATATGTAGAGTGCACCAATCAGAAACTGCAACAGCCTGGTAAGTGAGTAACAGGAAAGGTTGGGAAGTGAAGTAAATCAGAATCAACCACACAGCCAGAGGCCATTTAGAAAGGTCATGACTTCAAATGTTTGACAAATCCTTGATTCTGATAACATAGGTGTCCAGTCAAGCTGCTGTCCAATAAATAATTTCTGACTTTCTCTTGCGTGAGGCACGGGGCTGCCATACTTATTAACTCCAACAATCAAAGATGTCAACATGGTCTTCCAATGTCTGTTCTCTCCTTTCAATATAGTACATATTAAAAACTTACAGAATTCTCAGCTTTGTGTTTCCTTCAAGGGAGTAATTGGGGTAGAGCTGCTGAATCCAAGTGTTTTCCAGAGTGTCCCCACTACATATTCAGTAAGAGCCATCCTATCATACAGGGAGTGTGAGCCTAACCCTGATGGAAAGACCAAATATGACTTCACAAGATTTCAGCAATTCTCATATAAAATTCAAAATATAAGAGTAAAAGGACAGTGAAAAAATAGCATTTTTAGCCGGGCAGTGGTGGCGCACGCCTTTAATCCCAGCACTTGGGAGGCAGAGGCAGGAGGATTTCTGAGTTCGAGGCCAGCCTGGTCTACAAAGTGAGTTCCAGGACAGCCAAGGCTACACAGAGAAACCCTGTCTCAAACCCCCCCCCCCCAAAAAAAATAGCATTTTTAAGGACTGCATCCACTGAGTCCATTCATTAAACTTTTCATTTTGTTTCTTTCTTTCTTTTCTTTTTTCTGTTTCTTCTTTCTTTCTTTGATTTTGGTTTTGGGTTGTCTTTCTTTGTTCTGCCTTTAACATAGGATTTGTCATAACCAAAGCTAGCTTTGAACACTTGTTCCTCCTGCATCTACATTTTAAGTGTTGAAATTAAAGTTTTATGTCACTACACCCAGACATAATTACGACTAGGCACTATGAAAGACATTGTTGAAAACCAAGCACTCAAATACCGCAGTCTATACATACTTCAAACAACAACAGCAAATCTCAAAAACCAAACCAAACTAAAACTAAAACAAAAAACCTTCTACGTTGGAAAATAAATTAACAACAAAAGGCTAAAACTTCAATGTAGAATATATGAAGGAAAAACTTAATGAGAAATATGTGTATGATATTAAAGGAAGGAGAGTACTACATGGGGGGAAGAAAATTATCTAGGAGGAGGGAAGGAGGAAAAGAGAGGGCCATGAAATCTTCATGTTATGAAAGCATATGTGGGGACTGTGTGGGAAGTGAAGGCATCCTTGAAGGGCAGAGAATAGTGGTGTGTGGAAGTCACAGGACTTCTGAGTGAGATGGCAGATTGTGCCCAAATTGTGGTTTATGAAAGAAAACAGGATTAAGAACAATGGTTTTTATTCCTACAGGAGATAACCGCTGAGAATGAATAGAATCTTTGCTAAGAAGCAGGCAGGAATGTCACAAACCAGGCATCTTGGGCAATGCTTATGGAAATTACCAAGAGGTGCTTCAGTTCCTCTCCCTTCTCTCCTTCTCTCCCTTCCCACCCCACTCTGGTCAGCAGCACACAAATGCTGCAGGAACCACACACTGGAGAGAAGAAACCGACTGTGGCGGCATCACAGGAGCTGGCATCACAGTAGGCAGGGAGAATCACAATGAGTGGACAAGGCTAATGTGCAATGTGCAGCCTGACGCTGTGAGAGGGAACAATGATGCAAAATTTGAAGCACATTGGTACCTCAGTGCAGTCATGCCTGAGCTATGTCACAGCCACGTGCAAACTGACCTGGCCTGTGGAGACTACAGGAGCAGATGCTGGCATAGCTTTCATTGTGGTAGGATGACCATTTTCAGCCAAAAAGATAAATAGCATGTTTGATGTTAACATTTCTTCTTTGGGTTTAGAAACCCAAGCAGGGGATGCATGACCATCCCCCACATTTAAAAAAAAATAAAAACAATGGGTGAAAAGTTCCCTAAAGCAATATTTTGTGGTAAGGACTGGGGAAGGAAGTTTGACACCTTATTTAACTAAACAGGAACTCAAACCAAAGACAATTCAGTTGAACTCACTTCAGCACTGCATACTCAAAATTCTGGTTTTACAGGTTTGAGCTAGAGCTAAGCTGCACTTCCCCAGTCAGTGCTGTTTAGTATTTAAAACAGCACAGGGAGGGAATGAATTAAAATCCATTCTATCAAAGAAGAAATATTAATTAACATTATCTTTTATTTTTACCTTTAAAAATATTGACTCCTGCATAACACGTCTTAATGGTCTTGCTTTGGTTTTTATATCATTTATAAAGTTTTCATGAGAGTTCTGTGTTCCTCTGTATCTATTTTATTGTATATTCTTCTACTAGTCTCCCTACATATAACCCATATACTTCCCTTTCATTCCTGCCTCATTTTCTCAACCCCTACCTCCTCTTATATTTATGCCTTAAGCAAATCTTTCCACAAGAGTAACAATATTCAAACTCTGTGGATATTAGAAACACTGCAGTTTTAACTTCCATATACTTTTCTTCTTAATTTTTTCTAAGTTGAATTTCCTGTCCTTATTACTTTTCCTTTCTCAGCTGACATTCATTCTATTTTTTTTAATCCTTTAATCTTTTTTTTTTTTTAACAGTCCAGTCAGGCTGGAGAGATGGCTCAGTGGATAAGAGTATCGACTGCTCTTCCAAAGGTCACGAGTTCAAATCCCAACACCCACATGGTGGCTCACAACCATCCGAAAAGAGATCTGACGCCCTCTTCTGGTGTCTGAAGACAGTTACAGTGTATTTACATATAATAAATAAATAAATCTTTTAAAAAAAAATAAAACAGTCATTACCCCCCTCCTGGTCTGCCCTCCAACAGTTCCTCATTCCATTCCTCCTCCCCTTTGTCTCCAAGAGGATGTCCTTTATCCCCCACCTCCCCACTCCCTCAAACCCCAATCCACCCCAGTACTATAAAGAATAAAGATAAAGAATATTTTAATCATACTACAATTTAGTTTCAATTGAACAACACTGGGGAAAAAAAAGGATCGGGAAAGATGGCTTCATTATTAAGAGAAGTTGATATTCTTCCAGGTCAAGAGTTCAATTCTGAGCATTCAAGTTGTACAGTTTATAATCCCTCTAGTTTATGATCCATGAGATACAACACTCTCTTCTGGTTTCCATGGGCACCCCCACATTAATACATTCACAGGGACACATACACATAAATAAATGAAAATCATAAAATTACCAAAAAAAAAGTGAAACTGAAATTTTAGATGTGAGAATCTCATCAAATCAAATGACTAAAACCTAGTACAATACTTCATGAATAAAATGGATCACATTATCAGGGATGCAATTAAAGTAAAATTAATTAAGCAAGATTTTATTTTAAAAAAAGAACATCATGTGAAGTTAGGAGTAAGATATGTTGGGGGCATAGGGAAACTTAAAGGGGAGATATAGGTAGGGTAGATATGATCAAGATGAGTCATGTATGAAAAATCTAAAGAACAAATAACATATTAATAATAAAAAGGAAGAAAATCAAATCATAATGAATGTTTACGATAATAAGAAAGTATGAAGAGCAGAATTGGGATTTGTGGGAAACAAAACTTAAAATTTTATAAACATGAGGATAGCTGGCAAATCTATTTAGGCTACACACGAATGATACACAATAAAATCATAGCATAAAACTTTCAAAATTTAGAGAAAGAGATAACATCATATTTAGGAGGCATTTGGGGCCTTTAGCAGACAAGATCAGGAAAAAGTCTACATTCAAACCATGCTATAGTTATAACTCTAGGTGTAAGGAACAAAGATAAAATAATGAACGTGCACAGTAAAAACACCAAGCCATACATATAAATATATATATTGAAAACCTTGAGATTGTTTAAACAGAAACTCTAAAAGCCAGAATGTGGAATGTTGTATTCCAATTTTTGAAAAGAAATGACTGCCAACCCAGATTACTATAGGCAGCAAAACTTTTTTATTGAAAATACCTTTTTCATATGGTCTATTCTGATTATGGTTTCCAGTCCCTCATTTCTCTTAGATCTTCTCAACCTCTCCATACATCCAGCTTCTTAACTTCTTTCTCTCTGTCTTTAGAAAATAAACAGTCCAAAAAACAAACAAAAAACAGAATAACACAAAGTAAACAAGTGAAGACACATATGCTTCCTCAGGAATCACACACTGATTTTCATCGTACTCTTCAGAATGGATGAGTACTCCTCTTATCCTACACCCTCACCATCATGAGCTGTCATTTCTTTAATCTTGGTCATTCTTATTCATTAAGATGAAATCACAGAGATTTTTTCTCCTATATTGAAAAATAGATTCTTTTCTTGCAATGTATTATGATTACAGTTCCCCCTCCTTCTACTCGTCCCAGTTCCCTCCAGTTCCCCTTCCATCTAGATAAATTCCCTTTCTGTTTCTCATTAGAAAAGAATAGGTTTCTAAGACATAATATTAAAATAAAACAAAATGAAATATAACAAGATAAAATAAAAACTATCACTATGAGATAAAAATTTCAACTATTGAAGTTGGGTAAGAAAAACCAACAGAAGGAAAAGAACCCAAGGAAAGCACAAGAATCAGAAATCCATTCATTCACACACTCAGTAGTTGCATAATGACATTAAAATTGAAGCCATAATATACATGAAGAGGACCAAGAACAGACCTATGGTGGCCTTGTGCATGGTGCTTCAATCTCTGAGTTCATTTGAACTCTTCTTAGGTTGATTTAGAAAATCTTGTCTTCTTAGTGTCTTCTATTCCTTCTGGCTCTCGTACTGTTTCATCCTTCTCCATGGGATTCCCTGAGCTCTGAGGGGAAGAATTTGATGGAGACATTCCATTTAGGGATGAGTTTTCCAATGTCTCTCACCCTCTTCAACATGTCTGGCTGTGAGTCTCTATATTTATTCCCATCCACTGCAGGAAGAAGTTTCTCTGATGACTGAACAGGGTACTGTCCTATGAGAGTAGCAGAACATTGTTAGGAGTCATTTTATCACTATTTTAAAAAACCCAAAAACCAAAAATAAAATACCAGCAGTATTTGGTTTTACCCTTGAGTTCTAGGCTATCTAGTCTCTGGTTCTTGACCACCCAAGCAGTGTCATGTGAAATCTGAATTTTTATCCTGGAGATTCAACTCTAGCTGTTAGGCTTTTGCAGAAACCATTTTTTACATCTCCGTAGACCAGAGTTAGTCATTTTTAACATGTGAAATCTGAATTTTTATATGAATTATATTGTTTTATTTTTATAATTTACCTTTGAAAATGCTTATAAGATGATAACAATTTCATTGATATTTATTACAAAGTCACAAATACATCACACTTGGCACTGCTATCCTTTAAAAACTATATCCATTTTAATTTTTTAATTATGTGCTTGTACATGTGCCTGCATAGGACAAAATTGCATGTCAGATTCTAGAGCTGGAATTATGTGTGACTGTGAGACTCTAACTTGGGTACTAGATCTGAACTCCAGTCCTCTGGATCAGAAATACTCTATCTTACCCAGTGAACCATCTCTCCAGCACAGAAATGGTTATTCTTTTAAAAAACATATTGATAGTGTCTGCTCCACAGACTGTAGGTTTAAATAGAATAATCTTAAGTGCAACATGTTTATTTAAAAGCAGTTTAGAAATAAAAGTAAAAGGATGTACTGTGTGAAACCCTATTTTAACCAAACACATTTTGGCTGTGGCATGAGTGTGGAGGTCAGAGCTGAGTTGGTGACTTACACCAGTGTGTATGAGGGCCAGCTGGCTCACAACATCTTTACGTCTGCAACAAACACGGAAACAGGATTTGGGAATGCATATGAACAAGTTTTCAGGACATTCTTAATGAGAGATGACAGTAGAATATTCCATATGATACATATGGAAGTCTTGAAGCTATTGAGTTTGCCAGTCAGGACAAATTCAGTTTGGCTGGAATCAAGCAGATTCTGCACTGAGATCAGGAGATATAATTCTGATCTTAACTGCATACTGAAGAGAAATTTATTTCTAAGACAATCTGCTATGATTAGCTCAACCAGTGATCTCATCTCATTGTTCCAATGTAGAGAAACAAAGATTGTTTAGTCTTTCTGTTTTTGCTAAGGTGGGAGAGCAGGGCCTTAGCCAGATCACCCAATACCTAAGAACCCAGGAGTCCCACCTCTGGCTCGGCAAAAACTACAAGGTGATGTAGCATTGACTAGCTGAGGCTGAAACACAGACAATTAGAGTAAAACTCTCAACCCATTCATTTACTGTATTTATAAAAAATATTACAGATAATATTACAAATATATTAATTTGTAAATAAATACTTGAGATATAAATAGTCTAATCAATACATTGTAAAGTCCTACTCAGGAATCAGCACAGTGGCCAACAATGCTTAGAAATGCATTTCACTTTTAGGAAAGAAATAAAATGGGAGATTGTTTTTTCTTTACCCATTTCTCCTGTTTTCTTCCCAGACTCGGGAGAGAAATGGGTATCTATAGATACTTCCCAGGGTCAGGAACTTAGATTACCTCTGTGGAGAGGTGCTTTGGTACACTTTATAGTGATGATACTGGTGGACTCCACACTGAACCACCCAGTCTGAGTTCCCAAGCATTTCAGGGACAGTTGTGTATAGATGAACTACTTAGTGTTTGCTGTAGGCTTGTTAAGTACTTTCTGAAAACTGGCCCTGATCAGTGTTTGCATATTCTGGAGCTGTTGCACTTGTATTTGCTAAGTAGCTCCTCTGGCTGGCTAATCCAGCTTTTTTGAAGAAGTATTGTGTCTGACTGTGAGCAGTGCAGGTTCTATGGTTTGTATGTGACTACTTTTGAAAGCAAATTCTGCTTCCATGTGATGGAATGTGTTAAAAAAAAACTAATTACCTAAGAAAACGAACTTGCATTTTTTTCACTGCCTATGGAAGACATGTTCTTGGTATTTACACCTGCATGAACTTTGAGTGTTTTAAAAAGTACTGTATATCTTCTTTATTTCAAAGCAACTTAGTTTTTTTTTTTTTTTAAATTTTTGTGTGACGGTTTTGCCTGTATGTCTGTATTTGTAAGTTTTGTGTGATGTTTTTTTTCTGTACCATTTGTGTGCAGTGATAATGGAGATGAGAAGAAGGTATCTGATCCTCTGGAAATGAAGCTACAGACAGCAACTATATGGGTGTTGAGGGCTGAACCTGAGTCTTCCGGAAGAGCAGCCAATATTCTTAACTGCTTATCTTCTTCCCCTTTATTTCTCTTTTATTTTAAAATACCCATGCTTGGCTTTGTGGAATGGGAGGCTCTGAAATAACAGCTTCTAAATTCTTTCTAGCTATCCCCAGACTTGAAGACATCCTGACCCCTTGCAACCCATTATTCCAACTGGCTTAGTTGTGATGTTTTAAAGACACCCAGAGTCCTAGTTTTTCTTTCTATTGCTATGATAAAACACCATAGCCCAAGGCAACTTGGGGTGAGAGAGGGCTTATATCTCTTCACATGATACAGTTCACTATGAAGGGGAGTCTGGGCAGAAACCCAGGGCAGGAACCTGTAGAAAGAAACTGAAACAGAGGCAAGAGGAACATTGCCTACATGCTTAAAAATATCTGGCAGAGGCATAGGATCCAGCTCATCTAAAGATGACTTTGGTTTTCACAATTGCAACTGCTCACTTCCAGTCAGCTTGGGAACATAGATGGTATGAGGTGCTAACACCTAACTAATTTGAAAATATGGCTAGTTCAATGGCTGGATATTGTCAGTTATTTCTTTGGATCTCGATTACACATTTCTATCCTTAACTGTATAGTCTGGCATTAATTACATCTTTATTTATCTATTTTTGGAGGGGGCAAGTGTATGCCACAGTGCATGTGCACAGGTCATAGGTTAACTTATAGGAGGCATCTCTCTGTTTTTACTATGTGGGTCTTGGGGATCAAACTTAAATTCTCAGCCTTGATGCCAAGCACCTTTACCTGTTGAACCATGCTTATTGTCCCATACAATGAAATTCTTTACAAAACCTTAGGTATACAATGTGGTTTGTCAGAATTGTAGTCAATATATGGTAGTATGTTCTTAGTTCTTTTGCAAGTCCCAAATCATAATTTTTTACCTGTTTTCCAGTTTCATGTTCTTATAAAAAGCAGTTATGTTAACTGATGAGGGCTGGACCTCCCAATATTTTATGCATAGTATTTCTGATGACTGGCTCAGGGAATAGGGTTTTTTTTTTTGTCTAGTTTTGTTTTGATAGTGATCTTCTTTCATATATTCAAATATAAAAGAAAGATTCACATTTTTCTGACCATTTTCATCACATTTGCAAGATTAATTTTCTTCATAGACTTATTATCTCACACATTTATTTCCAAAAGTAGAACTTTCTTTTTACCTCCTGTCTGGCCAACAGCTCCCTAGAATCATCACTTTTCTAAGAAGTACACTCTAGTAGTCAGTCAATCCCCATCTGTGTTATAGAGTTCACCTTACAAAAACCGTGGAGCAATTATTAGTTGAAACGAATTTTTTCTTCAATATTAGTTTAGATACATTAAAAAAATTGCTTTCTCTCTTGCAACTATACTGGAGACAGTTTTGTTATCATTAAATGAGGCTTTTCCTCAAGATCATGGAAATTTGTGATGTATGGCAAGAAGAAATCTGTCAAGAAAGCATCGCTTCATTCTTAGGGGTATTTGGCATCTATGTGTCTTCTCTCTGAGGATGGTGGCCCTGTAGGACTGGGTTCAGAGACATCATGCAGGAACATCCTTAAAAGAATGCAGGGGCTGAGTGTGACAGAAGATCATATCCCTGCTGTCCACTCACACTCATTATCTGTCCATGCTGCTATTTACCTTGTTCCTTTATAGATTTCTATTACTGCATTATTCCATTCTTGAATCAAATATTGTTTTGTCACTTATTTCCTGCCAAGTTTCAAGTTACTCAACAATAGTTACTTTTATATGCTCATAGAATATGTGCTTGAGACATTGGGAAACATTACCTAAGGAGTTTGTTGTTGTGGGCATACATACAAATAGGACACTTTTTGAAAAGCTGAAGGTAGAAATCATTTAAAGGCAACTTCAAACATATTTCTATGGGTGACATTATGGATGAGCTCAGATGTAAGTCTTCAGCAGAGTGTCTATACATATCCTTTACTTGAAGTGTTGATCCCCTTGGTTTGGCAATTTTAGATGTTAATTGAAGAGCAGATAAAATGTTTTCTCAGGTCATTAAATATTCACCAATACATTTTTGTAAAACAAAGTATTTTTTACCTAAATTAAACTACATGTTAAGTGAGTAATGTATTGTTTTTATTATTATTGCTGTTTTTGTTTTTGGTAACATGATCTTCCTGTGTAGTTCAGTCTCTAAAGCTCAGGCATTTCAAGCATCTACATTACAATGTCTGCCTCAGAGTGCAGGTTTAAATTCTTTAAATCCAACATACATGCAATGCTTTCTTTTCTTTAAAAATGTGTCTGGTATTATTGTAATTTGTTGAAGAAAAGTCTGCAATCCACAATTCATCTTACACCACACAAGTATCACATATTCATTTTAAGTGTTTTATTTCATGTGTTCTTTATTCCAGAATATCTTCCACTTTCTTCCTCTCTTAAGACATCGACAAACTCAAGAGTAAAATTTATGCCCCTTTATAAAATTGCCAACTGCTAAAGTTTTATTTGAAGACTCATTATATTTAGAGTCAAGTCACACATTTCTAGTGACAGTTTTATCTAGAGACAGTGTTCCATAGTCAGGTAGGGGAGTGGGGATGAAAGGGAGGAGGGTTAGTAATATTCCATGAGACCTATTGGTATAGATTTTCAGAGTTCTTTCAACTCTCAATGAAAAATTTTTGTACCCTGTTCTTTGATCAGAAAAGATCTTTTGTTGAAAAGATTCTTGAGATTAGGCAAAAATTCTTTTACTACAATAATGGTTGTTTTTATTAAGAGCTGTATTTCTGAGTTTGAAATGAGCACTAAACATCAATACTAGTTTCAAACTATTAGCATGTCTTTAAGACTGAAGTAGATCGCTGAATAAATATTTCAAAATGCTGACATAGTCATCAGTAAGTGTGACAAAAAAAAGCACTGATATGAAAAGAGGCAAGGTATAGGGAGGCAATCAGGAAGCAGCACAATTCTTAATCATTTAAAGGTCATCCTGGTACTGAATTCAGAATATTTACCCAAGGAATCAAGAAGGATATTCTTGTGACATGGTGGCAGATGCCCATAGGTTCATGTGAGGGCAAATAACCAGGATGTGGAAAAGAACACTGAGTCGCCTTATGTACTGCAGGGGAGCCTTGCACTGTGTTCAGAAGAATCTTTTCTCTGTGTCTTTGAGAAAGTCTCATATACTGAATACATACTGTATAGCTGTTGTCCTTGTTGACAGGTGTTTGAATCATGTGTACTTTACCTCAGCCAATGGATTCACTCATGAACTCATAGGTATCTAGACTACTAGGTGGGATATGTTGGAGGAAGTAGTCACTGGGTGTGCGTCTTTGAAGGGTCTATCATGCACCCAGGGCCTTCCTTCTGCTTCGCTATGTATCCTAGACCACATATTCTCCCTGCTGATCCTTTGCCTCACTTCAGGTCCAAAGCAATGGAGCTTGCTGACCTTGGCCCTAGACCTTTGGAACTGTTAGCCACTGTGAATCTGTCTGTTCCATTATTTCTCTCAGGCATTTGTCCTAGTAATAGAACACAGCCTAGCACAAGGAGGAAGAAATAATGGAATGTCCTTAGGAAGACAGAAAAGCATAGTATAGCACCACAAGGAGATTTTATTCCTTTGAATATTGACTACATGAACAACATTTTTTATTTTTCAGAATTTTTGTTTGTTGGTTTGTTTGGAATAGCCATTCAAAATTCATGTGAGTAAAACTGTCCATAGTGACAAAAGTCTATAATTCCAGCACTTGGGAGACAGGGGCAGGGGAATAGCAATGAGTTTGAGGCCAGTTACCTTGTCTCAAAAATAAATAGTGCAATTGAGATTCAACAAAAAACAGTAAATGTGTAAGAAAAAAACCTGTAAGTTGGATGATGATGGATTGAGGAAGAAATGGCAGTAGATTGATCAGAAATGATTTTTCTTAACTCTGAAGGTTCCACTGTAGAGTAATATTTTGTTTAGGAAGGGACTTTCCTGACTCTCAAACAATGGACTAGGACCTGGAGCTTTGTGGAGGAACTACTCTGAAATTTCACTGCAGAAACTGTCTTAAGGTTAATTAGACAGCTGAGTAGTGACTGCTTTCCTGAGGAGCTTTTGCTTTCTCCTGGAAAAGGGCATGCTCATTTGTATATCCCAATTTCTGCCAACTGTATGATCCTTGAGACTAAGTAAATATTTCACCACTCACACTAAGTGTTACAACAAATATTTGGGTGTTTACCTTCCAATGGCCAAATTTTCCAACTTTTATAGTATCTGCTTTGTGGTCAAAAACTGAATTAAAACTTGATGCTTGTACCCAGAGTCAGCATTAGATACAATAGTTTTGGGAGAAATTCATTCCAGTTTACACACCAATTGTAGATTCTGGCCTCGAATTCATTTGCAATAGACTATACATATATCCTATGTTTATAGTCTCTATATCAAGACATGAAAGACCAAATACACAGTTACAAATACATAGTTACCAAATACTTAGACCAAATATATAGTTACAAATATATCAGACAATAATAAGGCATTCCTGTAGCTAAGTACCAACAGGTCTTTCCTCGGTTAACTTTCTTTGTTGGACTCCTGCCTGTCTTCCCTTTTTTTGTCTACTTAATATCATAAAACACAGGCTTGGCTGTACTTCTAAAATATTATCTATATTCTGCTGAGTCATTGCTTTGGTAGACCTGAGGTACCTGTTGAATATGATAAGCTATGTTCTCCATCTTTCTCTCTGGCCTATACCTTAATATTTAAATTTGTGTGAATCTTGCTTCATCATACATCCATGTAGTCAAACATTACTTCAGGTACACATTTATAAAGCATGTACCTAGTTTTTGTACTCTTTTAGGACCTGTGAAACAGTTTTAGCAAATCAACATTCTTTTTTTCTCACTCATTTTTTATTATAAATATTTTTATTAATTATTTTTATACACTTCATATTTTATTCCCCATCCTGCCAACCCCTATCTACCCTCCAACTGTTCCACATCCCATACCTTCTCCCCTCCTCTCCACAAGAATGTCCCTATCCCCAACCCCACCAGACCTCTAAACTCCCTGGGACCTCCAGACTCTTGAGGGTTAGGTGCATCATCTCTGAATGAACACAGACCCAAGAGTCCTCTATTGTATGTGTGCTAGGGGTCTCATATCAGCTGGTGTATGCTGCCTGTTTGGTGGTCCAGTGTTTGAGAGATCCCAAAGGTCCAGATTAATTGAGACTGCTGGTCCTCCTACAGGGTCATCCTCAGCTTCATTCAGCCTTCCCTAATTCAACAGCAGATGCTTCTGTCCATTAGTTGGGTGCAAATATGTGCATATGACTCTTACAGCTGCTTGTTGGGTCATGCTGTCTGTCATGCTAGGTCCCTTTTTGTGAGTGTTCCATAGCTTCAGTAATAGTGTCAGCCCTTGTGCTGGATCCCACTTAGAGCCTATCACTGGACCTTCTTTTCCTCAGTCTCCTCTCCATTTCCATCCCTGTAATTCTTTCAGACAGAAACAATTCTGGGTCAGAGTTATGACTGTGGGATGGCCCCCATCTTCCTCATTTGAAGCCCTGTCTTCCTGCTGGAGGTAGGCTCTATAAGTTCCCTCTCCCTACTGTCAGGCATTTCATCCAAGGTCCCTCCCTTTTAGTTCTGTGAGTCTGGAGGGTCCCCCCAACCTCCTATCTCCTGAGGTTGCCTATTTCCATTCTTTCTGCTGGCCCTCAGGGCTTCAGTCCTTTTCCCTCCCCCAATGTCAGATCAGGTTTCCCTCTCCCCCCTCTCCCCAGCCCTGTCTACTTTCCTTGCCAGGTTCCTCTCTCCCTCCTCACTTGTAATTGCTCTCTTCTCCCTCCCAAGTGTGACTGAGGTGTCCTCACTGGAGCACTTCAGCTTATTGACCTTTTTGAGCTCTATGGACTGTATTTTAGGTATTCTGTATTTTTTTTTTTTGCTAATATCCACTTATTAGTGAGTATATACCATGCATGTCCTTTTGGGTGTGAATTACCTCACTCAGAATGATATTTTCTACTTTCATCCATTTGCCTGCAAAGCTCAGGATGTTCTCATTCTTAATAGCTGAGTAGTATTCCATTGTGTAAATGAACCACATTTTCTGTATCCATTCTTCTGATGCGGGACATCTAGGTTGTTTCCAGTTTCTGGCTATCACAAATAAAGCTGCTATGAACATAGTGGAGCACGTGCCCCTGTGGCATGGTGGGGCATCTTTTGGGTATATTACCAAGAGTGGTATAGCTGGGTCTTCAGGAAGATCTATTTCCAATTTTCCAATATTTCCAATATTCCAATACAAGGGCACCCTCATTTGTAAAAGAAACTTTACTAGAACTTAAAGCACACATTGCACTACACATAACAGTTGTGGGTAACTTCAACACACCATTCTCCTCAATGGACAGATCAGGGAAACACAAACTAAACAGACACAGTGAAACTAACAGAAGTTTTGGATTTTACCTCACACCAGTCAGAATGACTAAGATCAAAAACTCAAGAGACAGCAGTTGTTGGCAAGGATGTGGCAAAAGAGGAACACTCTTCCACTGCTGGTGGGATTGCAAGCTGGTACAACCACTCTGGAAATCAGTCTGGTGGTTCCTCAGAAAACTGGGTGTGATACTACTGGAGGACCCTGCTATACCACTCCTGGGCATATACCCAGAGGATTCCCCAGCATGTAATATGGACACATGCTCCATTATGTTCATAGCAGCCCTATTTATAATAGCCAGAAGCTGGAAAGAACCCAGATGTCCCTCAATGGAGTAATTAATGGATACAGAAAATGTGGTATATTTACACAATAGAATACTACTCAGCTATTAAAAACAATGAGTTCATGAAATTCTTAGGCAAATGGGTAGAAATGGAAAATATCATCCTAAGTGAAGTAATCCAATCACAAAAGAACACACATGGTATGCACTCACTGATAAGTGGATATTAGCCCAGAAGCTTAGAATACCCAAGACAGAATTCACATACCAAATGATACCCAAGAAGAAGGAAGCAGAGGCCCCTGGTCCTGGAAAGGTTTGATGCAGCAGTGTAGGGGAATACAAGTACAGGGAAGCATGAGGGGGTTGACTGAGGAACAGGGAGAGGGGAGAGGGCTTATGGGACTTTCAGGGACGGGGGGGGGGGACCAGGAAAGGGGAATCATTTGAAATGTAAATAAAGAATATATCTAAGAAAGAATTAAAAAAAAAGTTAAAAGTCCAAAGTTCAAATTCTTTTCTTAGATTCACCCAATCACTTAACTGTAATCCCCATATCAAGACAGGAAACCAGCTGGGCAAACTCCAAACTCTGCATCTCCATGTCTGAATTCAAGGAGGTCTTCAGATCTGCAACTCCTTTTCTTCTTTGTTGGCTGCAACAAACTTCTTTCTCTTGGGGTAGTTCCACTCCCTGTTAGCAGGTTTCCTCAGTAGATAGACCACAGCTCTGGCATCTTAAACATCTTGGGGTCTCTAAGGAGCTTCAATGTTATAGTTTCTTGTTTCAGTGTTTGGGATCCACACATGATCTTCTGACCTCCTCCAAAAAGCTGGCATCACTTCTCCAACTCTGCCCTCTGTAGCTTAGGCTGATCCACTCCACTGACTCTGCTGTTTTAAGTGATCACCCCCATGGTACCAGCTTCTCCAATATGCTGGGGTCTTTTACTACAACTAGGCTTCACCAATAGTCTCTCATAGGTTCTCTTCATGGTTCCAAGCCTCAACTCCTTTGCATGACCCCTTCAGTCCTAGGCCTCTCCCAGTGCTAAGCCTCAGATGTTCTTCATGCTCCCTTCATGCCTTTAAATCCAGTGCCACCTGGGTGACTCTTACACATTACTAGTACAGTTGCAGCCTGAGGTACAACCTTGACTACCTCTGGAACACAGCTTCTTTATGCTCTCAGAAAACATGTCCCAGAAGATTTCACCTCAGTAATGCTGGTCTCTTCTTAAACACCACTAATTTCTTAGCTCCAACTAACCAGTATCAATTGTTCCAGTAGTCCCTTCTATTCTAGACTCTAAAGCCAGAGCCACATGGCTGAAGCTGCTGAGTTCTACTGCTTGGTGGGGTTGGAACATGCCTCCTTATTCTATTACGTTATCATCAGCGTTCTGTTTTCCAACTCCTTTACTGACTAAGCTTGGCTGTCCTGGAACTTGCTCTGTAGACTGACTTTGAACTCAGAAATCTTGCATGCCTGTCTCCTAAAGAGTGGAATTTAAGGTTTGGTTCACCAAGCCTGGATTTAAATTGTTCTAGACTGGCCTCCAACTCAGAGATCTGCATGTCTTTGCCTCCTAGGATTAAAGGCTTGTACTACCGTGCCTGGACCTCAATTTAACTGGGTGGGATCTTGCCCCAAGGTCACTACTCCCTTAATTCAATTTAATACCCTTGAATAAAGGATTCAGCTCCATTTCACTTCCTGGTACCCCTTTAATACTCAAACAAATATTTTATATTTTTCCTTTCTCTGCTGGCTACACTTGTTTAAAATGCTCTTCATGAAACTTATCCAGAGAACAAAGTCTAGGATGGGCATTTCTGAGACTTCCTTTGTCAATGAAATTAATCTGAATCTCTTCACCTTAGCCTCAGGCAGATTCTTTGGACAATGGCAAAAAGCAGCTACATTCTTCACCAAAATACTACAAAAGCAGTCTCTAGGCTACATACTGAAGTTCTTCTTAATTCTAACTTCTTGGACCAGGTCCACACAGCTCAAATCACTCATAGCAACAAAGTCTTCCAAATTCCTACATTCCATGGCTTTCTAAATCCAAAGTCCCCAAATCCCACCAGTTGGTCCTTAGTACCAACTTCTGTATTAGTTAGGGTTTTACTGCTGTGAGCAGACATCATGACCAAGGTGACTCTTATAAGGACAACATTTAACTGGGGTTGGCTTACAGCTTCAGAGGTTCAGCCCATTATCATCAAGGTGGAGGCATGGCAGCATTCAGGTTGGCTTGGTGGAGGCACAGCTGAGAGCTCTACATCTCCATCTGAAGGCTGCTAGAAGAATACTGGCTTCCAGGCAGCTAGAGTTAGGGTCTTAAAGCCCACACCCACAGTGACACACTTACTCCAACAGGACCACACCTTCTAATAGTGCCACTCCCCTGGCCAATCATATACAAACCATCACAATTGATAAAATGATTTGAATTAGGCAATTATGGAAGAAGAACCTACGCTATTAACAAGTGTATGCTGTATCTTCTACCTTACTACTTTCTGTGGCATATATTGTTCCTGACTTTCAGATTGAAAATAATCAAATAAAAATAACCTCAGTGTTTCACAGATTTTTTTTTTTAGAATGTGCTTTCACACTCTGACTTCTGATATAATTAATATTTAGAGGCTTTGGGGAGAGTATTTTGTTATAATACATAAAATTCTATGTATATATATATATATATATATACACACATATGAATGTTATGACTAAAACATATCATTCACCATGGATATATTTGTACATGGCTACATTTAAAAGAAGATCAATGTCTTTACAACTTGATCCTTGCAAATAAACAGAAATGACCCATCAACAGATGAAGGTGGTACAAACTCTGAAATAATAGACACTGTGAGTAGCACTGAATCATTCCATATAAAGGGGTGTCAAGTATGTAAAGAAATAGATCTATACTATAATACCATATACTGAAAATATGTTTTTGTGACAAACATGATTTCTTAAATATAATCTTGACTTAAAATTTCATGCTATAGTTATTAATTGGCTTATAGAGCGGTACACTAACGCAGGGCTCTTTCTTATAACCTTCATTGTTGTTAGCCTCTTCTCAATGTCCTCTGATATCCTCCACTCCTCTTCTTCCTTACCAACACCAAACTTGCCCTTCTCCCCTCCTATAACCTGTGCTCTACTATTCCCTCTCCCTGAAGGCATTCCCTACTCTCATGACCCTTCCTTATTTTCTTGTTTCTACAGGTGTTTTGTGTTCAACACTCATATCTGACAAGATGAAGCTAGGATCTGCATCTGAGAGACAACATGCAGCACATATCTATCTGGGTCTGGCATATTTCACTGACTATATTTTTCCAGTTCCTTTCATTTCCTGGCAAAATCTAGATTTTCATTTTATAAATAGCTAAATAAAATTCCATTGTGCATATGTACCACATTTTCATTATCTATTCTTCTGTTACTGTATATCTGGGCTTACTCCATTCATCTATTGTGAATAAAATGGCAGATAAATAGACAATTAAAAAAAGAGAAAAGATATGTCCTGCATGGTTAAATAATATTACTCCTAAAAGCCATTGTTTATTAAACAAAAATCTCAGTGGCAGGTGTGAGACACTGCTTTATAACATATTCAGCAGAGAGGCCCCAAAAGCCCCCAAAACAGCACAAGCTCTTGTCATTTCCATCAGAACAGGTAATTAGACCTTATTGCTAAAGACACCACACACCTTAGTTGAAAGATACAGAAAATCAAGCTGGAATTAAGGTGATGCTTCCTCCTTATAGGGTAACTCTCATTATCCCTGAATGTGCTATGCCATCTGATTGGGGAAGAAAGGGATTGGTGATCGTATTCAGCTGGCCATCTTATAAACTGCAATGTCAGTCTGCTAGGCAAGATTTGTCCACTCGTCTAATAGTGCCATGTATCTTATTGAGGTAACCAGCCACTCTTGGGTTGTATTTGAGGCCCACTTCACAGGAAGGAATACATGCTTGGTACTGTGAATCTGATCAAAGACACATGGCTAGGGAGGTCATATCCCCAAAGGAAGACATAACTACTATTGTTTACCTAAATAGAGGTCCAACTGACCTCTAAATAATTGTTTATATCCCCTACCCAAAAATGCTAAAATCACACTTAACTGAGAGAAGCTTCTCCTTGTGACTGTAAATGTGATGTAAAATGCAGTGTCATAACTGCTTTAGGTGCTGAGCATAAGTTTGAGTGCTTAGCCCTAAAGAAGACATTTGTGCAGCCCTTTCTGGGGCTCAGTGAATGTCAGAAAGGGAATAGAATGTGAGTTCTTTAAATTAGAGTGAAGGCTGTAAAATGCTGTCTTCAGGGCATGACACGAACATTGCCAACATGCTCTCATAGCAACTGCGCCTGCCTGCACTGGGCCTACACAAACCCGTCAATAGTCAGTCCTAGATTGGGGTTTGGACTGATGGAGAACTTCCTTTTCCTTCTGTTCCGTTGGTTACTGATGGATTCTGAGGGTGGAGATGACAGTCACCGTCTTCAGTGTATACCAAAGGGAAACTATCGGTCTCCAAAGGATATTTCTAAACATTTAGTAACTCAGACAACCCTTGTCCAAATCCATGGGTCACAAAACAAGCCAAAAGGATGTGAAAGTGGAAAAGAGACTTGAAGGGAGAATATAGCTGATGGGGCTAAGGGAGGGTCTGGTGAGAGTAATTAGAATAATTATGTACATGCGTAGAATGGCCAAAGAACAAAATTAATCAGTAAGAATAATTTAATTTAGACTCTTGAAAGTTTCCATTAGTGGTCAGTGAAATTAAAAATTTCTTAAAAAGCAGAAATTATAGACTATAAAGTAAGGATAAAACATAGTGTCTTAGTTAGGGTTTTACTGCTTTGAATAGACACCATGACCAAAGCAAGTCTTATAAAAGACAACATTTAAATGGGGCTTGTTTCCAGGTTCAGAAGTTCAGTCCAGTATCACCAAGATGAGGACATGGCAGCAGCCACACAGGCATGATCCAAGAGGAGCTGAGAGTTCTACATCTTCATCAGAAGGCTGCTAGTGGAAAACTGGGTTCCAGGCAGCTAGAATGAAGGTCTTAAAAGCCCATGCACACAACATGGCCACACCTCCTAAAGGTGCAACTCCTGGGCTGAGCATATACAAACTATCACACTTAGATTACTTGAAATTGATTTGAATCCTTAGATAACTTTTAAAAAGATATTTCATGTGTATGTTTGCTACTTGTGTGACTGGTGTCCCTAGAGGTTAGAAGAGGGTATTGGATTCTTTGGGTACCAACCTACCTTGGCATATACAGTCACCATAGGACTAGCGCATCCTCTCCCCCTGAGGTCAGACAAGGCAGCCATTAGGAGAAAGAGGTCCATAGGCAGATCAAGGTTTATTTTAAAATACCTGCCTATTAAAATATTGCATGATAATTAAAAATATTGGACTGATATTCTGGGGTCTTCTCATGTGTTGCCCAGCTCTGCTTTCTTTAATTGCACTAGAATAGCATCAATTTTTCCTACTTGTTTGCCACTGATAAAGAATATAGATGTGTTCCTTTCCTCCAAGTATAGGGGCTATAGCTTTGCAATCCAGGAGGATTCAGATGTACTGTTTTTCAAACATCATCAATTCATTTATCACTTGAGTTTTCCACTTTCTAATCACCCACAGGTTACCCTGTTGAATGAATGCTTCAGAGTTTGCAATTAAAATTTAAAAACTTGGTTTCAGAACAGAATTCCCCCTAGATAGTAAGCTCTGTGTTTTAAAGAACTTTGTGCTTCTCAAAGGATACCCTGAGGTGCTGGTGGACAGGTCCTGGAGGTGCCCATATGGTCTAGATGAAGGTAATTTCTTAGAATATCCCTATTAGCCACATCCTATTTGTTATATTCAAAAGGGAAGATTCAACCAGACCTTTGGCTATTAGCTACTGCCCTGGATTATCTATGGGAGTTCTGTAGAAATTCAACAACTATGGTGTGGACACCTCTCTATGTTTTACTTACTGCTTGTGTTACTGACTGGGAGTCCCTCTACTCAAAAGAGTGGAGAACATTTCAAAATTATTTGAACCAATTGTATCCCCTTTATGTCAGGAGCCATCTAGTGTAGGGTAAGGTTAGCAGGTGGCCTTCCAAGAGGTAGCCCACCATTTGTCGCATAGTCTGAGATGGGTGAGCTCAATGAGGCAAGGTCCGAAAGACACTTCATCTCAGGATTTCTTCTTGTACCTAAGATGCCTTTCTTGTCATTATTAAATTAATATAAAAATCCCTGGGCATTAGCCCACCCTATTGATCAGATTTCCTGAAGATCATCATAAAGATGAACTTTCATGAATTAATACTGTTTAGATGAATTAATGATTCTATAGAAATCCTGATTTGATTACCTGAAGAACTTGTGTGCTAGGTTGGAATTTATGTTTTTACTAATTGTGTTAATGTCTCTGATTCTATTCTCCTTGCCATCATTTCTTACCTAAGTTAATTTATCACTTTTGGATAAAGTGTATTTTGAGTGGTATTGAATGATATCTCACTGTGCTTTTATGAACATTTTCCTGGGATCTTTTGGTGCCAAGTCCATTAAAATATAGTTATTGGTCATTTTTATATCATCTTTTGAGGAATGTACTCTAATATTACTGTTATACTTTTCAGTTACTTTTATATTCTATATAGAGAAGTTTAATCTCCTTTATGTAATTTCTAGGAAGTGTGGGATTTGAGGATTGACAGACATCATGAAAAACATACAATATAAAAAGACAAAATCCAGCATATTATTAGTATATACCTTAAACACTGATTCCAGTAAGTTGGAAATGTGAAAGAAATAGTTTAATTTCTAGACATACATGTCCTACTAAAAATAAAGAAGATACAAACAGAAATATTCTTAGGAAGCAGTGGTTTAAAAAATAAATCACACTTCCAACTACAAAAGGTCCAGGTCTAGATTATATAGTATTTGAATTCAAGCCAATTTTTAAAATTTATTTTTTTTATCATTTTAAAATGTTATTTAAAAATAACCTATTTTATTCACATATATTTATTTATAAATATATAAACATATTATAAATATATTTTGTAATTATATGTATATGTACGTTTCTGTGTACGGGTATGTTCACGAATGTAAGAATCCCAGAGGCCAAAGATGCTGTGTAGGTTTAGACTTTTTGAAAACCTACTTTAATAAGGGTTCTTAAATGCTTCAGCATCTCTTATAGCCTACCAACCAAAGGTAGGGGAAGAAGATGGGTAATAGGACAAGTGGGATGTAGACCTGTTTAGAAGTAGTTCTTTTAGGTGATTCCAATCTTCATTGTCAGCAGTTCAGTCCATTAGCAAACACCAAACAGTCCGGTCCAAGAATCAGTAACAGTAGCTCGATTCAGAAGAAACTCTGGAAGCAGCAAGGAACAGCGAGAACACTACCAGAAGTTCTTTGAAGTGTTTCTCTCTACAGAGTCCTAACAAGTGAAGATCAGTGAAGGAAGCAAGGTGAACCAATGCCAGAGCATCATTACTGGAGACCAGTGTCAGTGAAACCCAACAAAGCCCAGCAAAGAGTAGCAAGGCAAACCAATGCACGAGTGTTGTCCACTGTCTGTTGGGTTATACTTATACCCTTTCCAAACATCACACATCATTTCAAGTGCAGCTCTAGCAAAACATCACATACCCTTTCTCCAGATAGATTCCAGAAAAAACACCATGTGTCTATTCTCAGCAGAACATCCTCTCATAAGACAGCTTCCAGAAAAACTTCACATGACACAACATTGTCTCCAAAGAAACCAGAATTTTCCACTTTAATGTTAGCTTTCCTAGAGCAGAAATTACAATTGGTTGTGAACCACATTAATGTGCTTGAGTCTTCCAGAAGCTGTTAACCACTGAATCATATCTCCAGCTTCCAGTTCTTATTGTTTTTATTTATATGCATATATGTGCATCTGTCTGTATGTGAGTATGCGCACATGGGGTCTGGGGTCCTCTGCATGTGAGTGCTCTTAACTATCACATTTAATAGATTTTTAAGAAGTCTATGCTCCTAAGATACCAATGTTCCTCAATGTATTTCACAAAATAAAAAGAGAAGTAATACTACCAAATTCCTGGTTGAAACTAGTTAAAGATACAATCTTAAATAAGATGTAGGTAACTGTGATAGTTTGAATATGCTTGACTCAGGGAGTAGCATTATTAGGCAGTGTGGCCTTGTTGGAGTAGGTGTGCCCTTGCTGGAGGAAGTGTGTCCCTGTGGGCATGGCTTTAAGACCCTTGTCCTAACTACCTGGAAGCCAGTCTTCTCCTGCCTGCCTTCAAGTGAAGATGTAAAATTCTCAGCTCCTCCTGCATCATGCCTGCCTTCATTCTTGACATTTAGGAATCTTTTATTTTTTTCATTCATTTTTTAAAAAATTTACTTTATATCCCAATTACAGTCCCTTTCCTCTTCTTTTCCTAGTCCCACCCTTACAAATCCCTCCCTTTATTGCTCCCTCCCCTTCTCCTCAAAGAAGGGGGAGACCCCTTGGATACCATCCCCACCCTGGGGCATCTAGTCCCAGTCAGGAATCTTTTAACACATGAAAGTCTATACATCAAATTTATCACATAAAGGGACTGAAGAGTAGAAGTCACATGACTATCTCAAACGGCATAGAAAAGACTTTACAAAACCCAGCACCACTTTATATTAAAATCTTGGAAGAAACCAAAGTTAGAACATAATAAAAAACTTCAAGGAAAACTTAGAGCAAGCATTATACAAAAAAACAACAAACAACAAAAAACAAAAAAACCAAAACAAAACAGAAAAGAGTTTTCAAAGCATTTGCACCACATTCAGGAATAACACAACATCCCAATTTACTTTATGTTACTGTTATAAAACACTGACCAAAAACAACTTGGAAGATGGATTTATTTCATTGTATAATGTCAATACATTTTCAATTTTTTTATTTATTCAAATAAAATTATGGGCTGGAGAGATGGTTCAGCAGTTAAGAACAATGAATGGTTTTCCAGAGGTCCTGAGTTCAATTCCCAGCAACCACAGGTGGGTTATAACCATCTGTAATGGGATCTGATGCCCTCTTCTGGCTTGTCTGAAGAGAGCAACACTGTACTCAGAAACAATAAGTAGATAAATAAATAAATAAATCTTTTTAAAAAATAAAAATAAATTTATTTCAGTACATTTTCAGGGCATAGTTCATCACTGTAGGAAGTCAAGGTACAAACTCAAAGCCGAAGCTTGGAACAGAGAACATAAGAAGAGCATGACTTACTAGCTTACTTTTCATGTCTTGCTAAATTTGATTTCTAATACCACCAGCCCAGGACTAGAACTGTCTGTAATTGGCTGTGCCCTCCCACATTAATCATTAATCAAGAAAATGCTTCAAAGACAGGTTCACGGGCCAATCTGATAGAAGCAATTTCTCAGTGGAAGCTCCCTCTTCCCAGGTGATTCTAGCTTGTGTCAAGTTAACAAAACTCAAGCAGCACAAGGTTGTCTATTTTTACACCCTTTATATAATGCTTGAAGTCTTATCTAGAGCAATAAAACAAGAGAAGGAAAAAGTCAATGTACTTTATTTGCAAATGGTTTTATTCTATAGGTAAGGCACCCTAAACATTCTACCGGAAAACTTTTCTCTCTGATATTTTCAGCAAAGTGTCTCTATGAAAAATCAACATGCAAAAGTCAATAGCCAAGGTCAGAGAGATAGTTTTGATACTAAGAGCATTGGCTTGCTCTTTCAGAGGAAACAGGTTCAATTTCCAAAATCCACATGGCATTTCAGGGACTCTATAATCCCAGTCACAGGTAATACAACATCCTCTTTTGACCTCCTTGGGCACTATGCATGCAGGCAATACATAAAAATGCATGCAGACAAAACACCTACTGACATAAATAAAAGTAAATAAAAATTTAAAGCAGTAGCCCTTAAGTACTCCAATATTAAACATCCTGAGGGAAAAAATTAGGAAAACAAACTTATTCACAATACCCTCAAAAAGTTTCTTGGAAGAAAACTAAGGAAGGGAGTGAAAGACCTCTAAAATGAACCTTTTAAAACACCAAGAAATAAACTGAAGAAGACAATAGAAGATGAAAAGACTTTCCATGATCATAGATTTGTGGAACTAATATGATGAAAACATGCACCCCCAAAAGCAGCCTATAGTTTCAACATAATCTCCATCCAAATTTCACAGAACAAAATCATTTTCCTTCAGAAACATAATACAAAACAACTTTAAAATTCATGGGGAGGCATAAAAGACTCCCCTCCCCCAGAAAGACAAAGTAAACATCAGAAACATCTCCTTATCTGAGATCAAGTTATTCTACAGAGCCAGAGTAGAAAAAACAGCACTGTGCTGGCATGAAAACAGACTCATAGAGCAAACAATAAAATAGAGGACACAGGTACAAGCTCACACACACAGACACACACACACACACACACACACACACACACACACACACACACACAGCCTCCTGATTGTTACAAAAGTATCAAGAAAACACACTGGAGAAGGAATATCCACCCTTTTTATGGTGCTGGGAAGACTGAACATCCATGCATGTAAGACAGAAACTAGATCCCCATTCCTCGTATCCAAATCAATTCTAAATGGACCAAGAGACCTGAAACTATGAATCTTTTGGTGGAGAAAAGAAAACTCTTTAAGATGTAGGCAGCCCTTCTGATCCTTCTCCCCTGGCACCACCAGCCCTTTCTATTGTGGCAGAACGTTGCCAGGTCTGACACAGTGAAGATTCCATCTCCTGATACTTCCTAGAGAACCAGCCACTCAGGGCAGTTGGTAAGAACCTCCCACCCCTCCTACCTCTGGAGGCCCAGAAATGCTGCCAGGGGTCCGGCAGGACTCACTACCCAGCAACCACCAACAGCCCTGCCCTTCTGAATAGTTCTCCCCTTCCGATCCTTCTCCCCTGCCACCACCAGCTCTTTCTGCTATGGCAGAACCTTGCCAGCTCTGCCACAGTGAAGACTCCATCTCCTGACACTTCCTAGAGAACCAGCCATTCAGGGCATTTGAGAACCAGCTACTCAGGGCATTTGCAGTCCCCTTCGGATCCTTCTTCCCCTTCCACCACCACCAGCCCTTTCTGCTGTGGCAGAATCTTGGCAGGTCTGCCACAGTGAAGACACCATCTCCTGATACTTCCTAGCAACCAGATGCTCCAGGAGAGCCTACACAGAGAGAACAGGAATCCCAGGAGTACATATAAACAGGCTTGCAGGACAGATAAGCCAAAATCAGAGACAGCAAGACCAGCTAACACCAAAGAAAACTAGATGGCAAAAGCCAAATGCAAGATCATTACCAATGGAAACCAAGGCAACATGGCACCATCAGAACCCAGTTCTCCCACAACAGCAAATCCTGGATAACCCAAAACACCGAAAAAGCAAGAGATAGATTTAAAATGACACCTCATGATGCTGCTAGAGGACTTCAAGAAGGATATAAATAACTCCATTAAAGAAATACAAGAGAACATGGGTCAACAGGCATATTCTTGGAGGTAGGGGATGGGAGGATGGGTTGGGGGTCTTCAGGGAGGGGGGAAACTGGGAAGGGGTATAACATTTGAAATATAAATGAAATATATTTGAAATATATTTGAAAATATATTTGAAATATAAATTGAAATATAAATGAAGAATATATTCAATAAGAAAAAGATATAGACATGAACAAGGACTTTTCATTCATTATGGAATCTTCAACACATCTACATTGTTCTTTTTTTTCTCCTCATTCTCCACTCCATGCTGATGCTTCCCATTCATAGCAGCAAGTACCCTTTCTTCATCAACTTAGTCGCTTGTCTGCTTTCTTACTATATGTACTCTCTACTTACTACCTCCAGGAACAATTCTTCCCCTTGCTCATATCCCCCTATTTTTGTGATCTGAAAACCTATGCATATAAATGCACAAATACATACAAATTCATTTTTTTAAATTTGTGCTCCAAATTTCATTTATTTTAATGATTTCCAGTTGTATCCATTTCCCTGACAATGTCATGATTTCAGTTTTGTTTTCGACTGTGCAAAATTCCCTTCTGTATATAGAACACATTGTTTTATACATTCATCTATTAATAGACATCAGGGATGACTTTATTCTCTCACTATTGTGAATAGTGCAGCTATAGACATGGATGTTCAAATATCTCTGTAGTCTTAGCGTCCTATAGTGACAAGTACATACACACGGGCATTATGGAGATATATGGCAGCTCTATTTTAAGGTTTTTGAGGAACTTCCACATTGATTTCCATATTGACTGAATGATTCACATTCCTACCAGAGAGAAATTAGATTCTTTCCATACATACATCCTCACCAGCATTTGTTGCCATTTATTTCCTATTAGCCATTCTGACTTGGATGCTATGGACTCAAGTTTTAATTTGCAGTTATCTTCCAGATAAAGATGTTGAATACCTTTTCAACTATTGACTAGCTGCTTGATTTCTTCTTTCAGAATTCAGTTTGTTAGCCAGATTAGTTATTCAATGACTGGGACAGTGACCAGTATTCCAGTGCAGTGGCTTGTTCACCATTCTTTGCAGAAAGCCAAATTTGCCACTGGCATATGTAGGGCCATTGTCTGCTTTTATAGCAAAGGGCACAGTCATTGCTAACATTGCTGTTTTCGTGGATACAATGACCATTTTTTTATTTTCCTTGGGTTGTGCTGTGGCAAAGACATAGGAGGAATAGGTATCAATACATGTATGTACATATTTGAGGTGGCCAATTTCTAGAATGTGTGTCACATCCATTTGCTATAGGATGTTTGTCCAGTGCACCAGGGTTTTCTCCACTTTGTTGGAAGGGTCCTGTTTTTAAAATTATGTTTTTCCTTTCCCAATCCTGCTTCCAGAATGATGACTCTGAGACTAATTATTATTAAATGCCTAGGCCATAAGCTTTGGCTTATTCCCTGACTAGCTCTTAACTTTCTTAACCACTTAAACTATTCTATGTCTAACACTTTGATGCGTCTCCTTCAGTCCCAGTGTGTTTCTTCTTTCTCTTCTCCTAAGCCTCTCCCTCAACATCTCTCCAATATCCCTCTCCTTGGTCTGTCTCCCTGACTCTCTCCTTATCTCTTACTATTTCCCAGAATCCTCTCTCCTCCTACCAGTGCCCCACATCCTATTTCCTGCCTTAGCTCATTGGCCATTGGCTTTATTGACAATAATTTATAAGAGATTCTCTGTACAGGATCCCAAGAACACTAATAGTCCACAAGTCCTGCAAGTTCATACCAAATGCTTCCATGAGGCTGATGTCAATTGGGGAAGCAGCTTGGGCACAAAATGGCAGAATTATGGAATCGAGAATGAAGGGCTCAAGCCTGATTTAGAGTGAATCATTTAGGGAGGTTAAGATGGAACTGAACAAGTTCAATCGGTAGCGGGAGCAGAGAGCGGACCCCAGAGAGCCCTGAGAGCCCCGCCACCGCCCCTGGCATAGTCACCATCACACCTTGGAGGAGCCTCAGCCTTCGCCGCCAGCCCCAGTCACCATCACCATCACCTCAACCATGAGCAGTGAGGCTGAAACCCAGCAGCCAACCGCCGCCACCGCCACCGCCTTCAGCGCCCCTGACACCAAGCCAGGCTCCATGGGGCTTGAAGGGATCAAGAAAGTCATGGCAATGAAGGTTTTGGGAACAGTAAAATGGTTCAATGTAAGGAACGGATATGGTTTCGTCAACAGAAATGACACCAAGGAAGACGTATTTGTACACCAGACTGCCATAAAGAATAACAACCCCAGGAAGAACCTTCGCAGTGTAGGAGAAGGAGAGACTGTGGAGTTTGGTGTTGTTGAAGGAGAAAAGGATGTGGAGGCAGCAAATGTTACAGGCCCTGGTGGAGTTCCAGGTCAAGGCAGTAAATACGTAGCCGACCATAACCATTATAGACTATCCACGTTGTAGGGGTCCTCCACACATTCATTCCTTATTATGAATTCACTAATTCTGTCAAATATTTAGTCTATCATATATATTATTGCTTTATTTTTCATGACTTTACAATTTCCTTGGCCACGAATGTCTCTCCAGTCAAAGGGGGAAAAAAAAAAAAGAAAAGAAACAATTTCCTTGGGCAATGACACTGACCCAAAACATAAGCAAGTACTTTGTGACAAGCATAGACACAAAAACAAAACCCAAGCACTATTACTAAAACAGGAATTGTTTCCCAAAATTCACAAAGAAACTTCCTAGGTAAAAACCTCCAGTGCCAGTTCCAAGAAGGAAAACAAAAATGATTCTGAGCTTAACACACCTATGCAAAGCCTCTGTTTCTGCCTCAACTCACCCTGGTGTACACTCCCAGGCCCTCAGTCCATGGCACCTTCAGGAATTGGTTGTTGTCAGTTCCAGTGACAATTGCTCTCTTTTATAGACATGAGTTATATATTCAGTCCCTTAATTTGTGGAAGACCTCCCATGCACACACATAATAGTTAAGCTACAGTATCAGACCTCATGACCTTGTATCTACTACATAAGAACAATGAATACCTAGAGTTCCTCTAAGAATATGTCAGAATGTTATCTTTATATGAGGAAGAAAATTGTATTTTTACATTGAAAATAGTTTTATAATCATGAATGCAACTTTCTGTGGATTTTACTAAGATTTTCTCACATCTCATAATATCCCAGTGACATTGGTTACTGAGAGGCTGTGCAGGGAAAATGGTTATGGTAGGAAGGTAATGAAAGGTACTCAGACTCAGGCTCACCAGTATCAGACTTGTCAGCACTGCCTGCCTCAGCGTCCTCTGAAGAAAAAGAAGCAAAATAAGTCATAAGAACTTAAGTAACATTTTGATGGGATAGAGAATGTGAACACAACTACAGACATGTACAACTAAGTAGACAGATTGAGTGAAGCACATGGACTTCCTTTGAAATCTGATGTGTGGTCAGTTTTGCTTCCCTAAAATAAGTCTTTAATCACCTTCTCAAATGTAACTTATTGACACTAACAAAGCATTTCAGTGCCATGTTTAGAATAGAGGAAAAACTGGACCGAATTAGGAACCCCAGAGGAGTCAATCTACCTACCTAAAACAACGTGTCAAAATGAAGGTGAGTACCAGCAAGATGGCTAAGTAGGTAAAAGCTCTTCTCTTATAAGCTAAGTAACATGAACTGATTCCATAGTTGAAGGAGAGAACTGACTCATGTCTCTAACCTCCTCACATGCACCACAATATGTTTGAGACCCTGACACCATATGGCAGACCTACACACACAAAATGATAAAAAAAAAGGGATCAGGCTGTAAAGTGAATAAATAAATTAATAAAAATGGAAAAATGTTTAAGTTTAAAAATTTAGATAGAACCAGGTACTAAGTAGGAGCATAGGAAATAGCAGCATGTAGGCATCCACAAATTAATGTTTCACAGAGTAAGTATCTTTATATATTATGGCCTCCATTTTAAGTTAAAGTAAAAATCTTTACTTACGGCAAGTGACTAGGATAGTGGAAACACCAAGCAACAGAAGGAGTGCCAGGAGCTTCATGGTGACAAGTAGAAGAGCAGGAAACACTCAAGTTCAAGCTCCAATACTAGGAGACAAGGAAGACTGTTGATACCAGGGTTCCAAATCATGGAACTATATATGTAGAGTGCACCAATCAGAAACTGTAACAGCCTGGTAAGTGAGTAACAGGAAAGGTTGGGAAGTGAAGTAAATCAGAATCAACCACACAGCCAGAGGCCATTTAGAAAGGTCATGACTTCAAATGTTTGACAAATCCTTGATTCTGATAACATAGGTGTCCAGTCAAGCAGCTATCCAATAAATAACTTCTGCCTTTCTCTTGTGTGAGGCATGGGGCTGCCATACTTATTAACTCCAACAATCAAAGATGTCAACATGGCCTTCCAATGTCTGCACTGTCTTTTCAATATAGTACATATTAAAAACTTATAGAATCTTCAGGTTTGTGTTTCCTTCAAGGGAGTAATTGGGGTAGAGCTGCTGAATCCAAGTGTTTTCCAGAGTGTCCCCACTACATATTCAGTAAGAGCCATCCTATCATACAGGGAGTGTGAGCCTAACCCTGATGGAAAGACCAAATATGACTTCACAAGATTTCAGCAATTCTCATATAAAATTCAAAATATAAGAGTAAAAGGACAGTGAAAAAATAGCATTTTTAAAGACTGCATCCACTGAGTATATTCATTTAGCTTTTCATTTTGTTTCTTTCTTTCTTTGTTTTTTGGGTTGTTTTTCTTTGTTCTGTCTTTAACATAGGATCTGTCTTAACCAAAGCTAACTTTGAACTTCTGATCCTCCTGCATCTACAGTTTAAGTGTTGAAATTATTTTATGTCACTATACCCAGACTTATTATTATGACTAGGCACTATGAAAAACATTGTTGAAAACCAAGCACACAAATACCTCAATCTATACATACTTCAAACAACAACAGCAGCAAAAACTCAAAAACCAAACCAAACTAAAACTAAAACAAAAAACCTACTACATTGGAAAATAAAGAAACAACAAAAGGATAAAACTTCAATATAGCATATCTGAAGGAAAGAATTTAATGAGAAATATGTGTATGATATTAAAGGAAGGAGAGTACTACATGGGGGGAGGAAAATGATCTAGAAGGAGGGAAGGAGGAAAAGAGGGCCATGAAATCCCTGTGTTATGGAAGCATATGTGGGGACTGTGTGGGAAGTAAAGGCATCCTTGAGGGGCAGAGAACAGTGGGGGTTTGAAAAAAAAATCACAGGACTTCTGAGTGAGATGGCAGATTGTGCCCAAATTGTGATCTATGAAAGAAAACAGGAATATGAACAATGGTTTTTATTCCTACAGGAGATAATCACTGAGAGTGAAGGAAATCTTTGCAAAGAACCAAGCTGGAATGTCAACAAACCAAGCATCTTGAGCAGTGATTATGGAAATTACCAAGAGGTTCTTCAGTTCCTCTCCCTCCTCTCCTTCCCACCACACTCTGCTCAGCAGCACACAAATGCTGCAGGAACCTCAAACTGGAGAGATGTAACAGGCTACGGCGGCATCACAGGAGCTGGCATCACAGTAGGCAGGGAGAATCACAATGAGTGGACAAGGCTGAAGTGCAATGTGCAGCCTGACGCTGTGAGAAGGAACAATGATGCAAAATTTGGAGCATGCTGGTGACTTCAGTGCAGTCATGCCAGAGCTATGTCACAGCCACATGCAAACTGACCTGGCCTGTGGAAACTACAGGAGCAGATGCTGGCATAGCTTTCATTGTGGTAGGATGACCATTTTCAGCCAAAACATAAATAGCATGTATGATGTTAACATTCCTTCTTTGGGTTTCGAAACCCAAGCAGGGGATGCATTACCATCCCCTACATTTAAAAAAAAAATGGGTGAAAATTTCCCTAAAGCAATATTTTGTGGTAAGGTCTGGGGAAAGGAAGTTTGACACCTTATTTAACTAAACAGGAACTCAAACCAAAGACAATTCAGTTGAACTCACTTCAGCACTGCATACTCAAAATTCTGCTTTTACAGGTTTGAGGTATACTCTGGAAATCAGTTTTGTGTTTCCTCAGAAAACTGGGCATGATACTACCGGAGGACCCCGTTATACCACTCCTGGGCATATACCCAGAGGATTACCCAGCATGTAATATGGACACATGCTCCACTATGTTCATAGCAGCCCTATTTATAATAGTCAGAAGCTGGAGAGAACCCAGATGTCCCTCAACGGAGAAATGGATACAGAAAATGTGGTATATTTACACAATGGAATACTACTCAGCTATTAAAAACAATGAATTCATGAAATTCTTAGTCACCACAGAACTAGCGCATCCTCTCCCACTGAGGCCAGACATGACAGCCCAGTTAGGAGAAAGAGGTCCATAGGCAGATGTGTTGGTAAACAAACACGAATCCACTGCAAGAGCAGTAAGGGCTGTTAGCACTGAGTCATCTCTCTAGGCACGAGGCAGTCTATTTTTTAAATGTTCATAGTTCAGAGGAATGTGAATATCATACTTTCCTCTCCTATCTAGGAAGCTAGCAATTCTGTACAGTACTTTTATGTTTCTTTAATAGAGTCAAAACTTGCCAAGAGTTCTTCTTATCCAATTCATTTCACTAATCCATTCTCAGTGTACAAGCTAACGCTGTAAGCTGTTTGCTGACTTTGAAGTTCAACTGCATTTATATTCCTTGTCTTTAAAAAAAACAAAACAACAACAAAAAAAAAACCTCTACTAGTTAAAATAGATTTTTTCAAACTTTTGACCACTTTACATAAGTGTACTAGTGTAACTGCCTGCAGTTACACCGAACAGGTTACCTGGAAGGGAAGCTGGGGATGTAAAGGAAGGCTGTGAAAATAGATGAAGATCAAGACAACATGGCTGTTCAAGGTCTCCAAGTTTAATGGAGAACTTCAAATATATAGGCAGGGGGAAACCCTTCCCGCAAAGGCTGGAAGCTTCTCCACAGGTGGCTAGTGTTTTTCAGGAAACTGCAGGTGCTTGAAAACCCATGGGCTTCACCTTGGTCTGAGCACTCCATCCCAGGTGGAGGGGATTATGGCTAACACAGGAAGTCCTGCTCAAAGGCTGAGAGGAACTTTACATTGGTCAATGTCAAATTCCTGCCAGGTGGCATGGCACCCCAATAAGGCACTCTACATACTAACATCCCTGCTAGCCTGCTGGGGTGAATGGTACTATCTTTTTCTGTTGACTAAATCAGCCCTCACACTCTTTTACTGTCTTTTGTTCTGTCTGGACAAGTTCTACAGAGGCCATTCTGCATGCTTCCTTCCACATTTATGAGATCATTATAGGCATATTCTCTGAGATATTTTCTGTCTGCCTGGTATCTCTTTGCGTTCACACCAACAGTGAATGAGGGTGCCCTTTCTCCACATCTTCTCCAACATTTGAATGTTGGTTGTTCCATTTATCTTTGCCATTCTAATTAGGGTAAGATGAGATCACAAAGTTGTTATGATTGGGATTTTGCTAATTGTGCTTCCTGTCCTTTGTATAAGTGAGAATTGTAACCATGTTCAGGAGAGGATTTGACTCAGTATTTATAGAAGGAGGAAAACCTATCTAGATATATGTGAATATATCTAGATTCCTCAATAACTCCAATACATGTTGAGTAATGGGTTATATGTTGTGTTTATAAAAAGATAAGGAGAGAGGAAATATGTTTGGTGAAGGTGTAGTGGAAGGGGGTGTCTCTGCGGGCCCATGATGAGGCCTCCTTTCCCCTAATGGACAAGCCACAGGGGGATGAATGTCTGTCACAAATATATATATACAGCTCTCAATCTTCTGACAAGATTGAGAGCTGTATCTATTGGTCATATCTGTAGCAAAAATCGTTATTTATCAAGGCAGAATAGGAACAAAAATCTTAATTGTTAAGTAACTTTGACAGGTTACAAAGTATAGAAAAACACATTTCACATTACTAGAAAACACTTGAATTAGAGTTGGTGTGGACCAGAATGGAAGAAATATGAGAGCTGGCAGTAGTGACTTTAGATCATGGTGTCAGAACGTGAGTGTGTCCGGGTAGGTTCAGGCCTGTGACAGGAACTGAGTGTGCAGGCAGGCCATGTGGGCCTGGAAACGTATGGACTCTGGGCTTTGGACAGGAGCCGTGGTGCGTACGTGTGCAGTTGAAGCACCAGGGGTGTGCCTGGGTGGGGAGGAGGCTTGGGGGCTGCACGCGCGCGCAGCCTGAAGGCTGCTGGCTTGGGCTGCCCTGACGTGCCTGATGGAGTCCGTTCAAAATCCTAGTAACTCCACTCAAGGCAGAGTTAAGAAGGCAGGGGTGGTGCAGGGCTGAGGCGGGAGAAGTTGGCGGTGTCAGAAGAGGAAAGTGCAGGAAGAGAGAGATTTTAAGGAAAGCAGTATAGGAAAGCTGCTTTTCCACAGGCCGTGGCCAAGCTCAAGTGGCCAGGCTGGGGCAGTGGCAGCCATGGCTAGCAGAGAACAGGAGCAGAGTCCCAGAAGGGGAAAGAGCTCACGTATGCAAGAGGGTAGACGATTGTGCACTAGTGCTCACACAGGAAAGCAGACAGAGTCCCTGGCAGGGGCCAGGGGCAGACCTGCTTCCTGAGATAGCAGAGCAAATGGTGAGAGAATGAGGAAGGGTGATGCAAACCTTCGGAGTTTATAAATCTGAATCACAGCACCAAATATTGTGTTTATAAAAAGATAAGGAGAGAAGGAATGTAACTTAGTTGAAGCTAGGTAACTGTGTGGCGGAGCTTAGACAAAATGCTTACACTATGAATGCTATCTACCTTGATTCCAGAAGGAAAAATGGGAAATGCCTACTGAGTGCTGTGAGCAGAGCTCAGGCAATCTCTGAAGTCCAGACCTGGTGAACATGCCCAGAAAAGGGAGGAGCTAGCAGCTAAACAGTGCAAGCTGGAGTGGTGGGTCCTTCTGTGCCTGGGTGGGAAGACAGATGGGTAAGCTATTGGAGATCAGACAAAAGTGCTACTGAAATGCAAATGTCTGATGATTCAGCAAAGGTCCGGCTCTAGACTGGATGCCTGGACCAGGAACCACTCAGCTGTGCAGCTCCAGCAAGCTTGAACGCTAGGGAAGGTGTTCCTGTCACTCAAGACACAATGGCCAATCAGACCCTTCAGACATACCTGCCAATCAAAGAGGAGGATGGTTCTTCCGTGTACCTTTAGGGTGGTTCCACTTAGTTACTTGGACTGCTTGTGTGGTTTGGTGTGCTATGCTTTGAACTTTGTGGCTAGGTGCTGTTTGGTGCGGTCAAGCGAGCTCCGAAGTTTCAACATGGTGAGCAGAGTCACGGCCAACAATGTGGAGGATCAGGGGCCAAGCAGCAGGAGTTGGTTTGGTGAGTCTTTCCCTGGGGTAGGTGGGAACAGGTGGCCACCTGTAAGGTCCCTTGTGGTCCAGCATCAGCTTCTGAATAACTTCACTGTAGGGGTTTCACCCGCACAGTGACTTGTGTGTAGAAACATCCTTGGCAGGATGTCAAACTCAAGAACCCTAGTTTCTACATATTCTGCCCTTAGCATTTTACATGTGTTAGGTAGCGATTAAACTAATTACTTTAAAGTAGTTAGGCAGTGTTAAACTCTGGTGTAAAATAGTAGAATTGAAGATGTAAAGGATTTACTAGTGCTTAAGAGATAGTCACACCAAGTAGAATTTAGCTGAGGGAAAAACGCCTGTAAAAAAAACTCCACAGATAAGTAGTTTGCTAACCAGACCTGAGATTAGGATACACTTTGTTCACCAGAATTGTCCAGAAATAAGGCTCTAAACAATAATAAAGGAAACAACCCTGATTTACAAACAGCCACTAGGCCAGTCCCCATATCAGAGAGCTCTAACGAGCTGCTCAATGTCAGCATTATGGCCTGGTGTGCCACAAAAGTTCAGTTTCTTCTTGAGAAGAGCATAGTTCTGCCATCTGGGCAGGATGACACCTGGTGACAAGCATTTGAAATGTTAAAAGACAAAACACTGTTGTGTTGAGTGCTGGCCTGATCAAGTTAGGCTTTTGCTGAGGTCTGTGTGTATGGAGAATGGTTTAGTTTCTTCTGTAACTCAGGAACATGCATGGCAGAGTCAATGACAGTCTGAGGCCTAGGCCTCAGGGGCTTTCCCTAAAGTCCTTGAAAGGATTAACTCAGGAACTTTGGTACACTTGCCTCTCCCTGGAGGGAGAGGCTAAATTACATTCCTCCTAATCCTAACCCTAACACTGCAGCTGGGGAAGGCCCAGAGTCCATTGGTCACCTACCTCATTCCCTAACAACACTATTCTGCCAACCACATTGTGCCTAATGGCAGCTGCCCCTGAGGATTGTATAAAGGTCCTCGCAGCCCACTGTGCTTGGTTGTTATCTCCCCATGTGCAGGGTGACCCCAGCATGCTGGATTAAATAAAAATCCTCTTGCGTTTTGCATCGCTTCCCACCTCCACATGGTTCACTCAGGGGTCTCCTGTAAATGAAGGCTCTTCAGAGTCTTACACCCTGAGGTAGAGAGATAAAACAGAGCTTCTTCCCTTCTACCAGGAATATGCTTAGGAGAGCTGGTAAGGGTCTGTGGATGCCGCCTTCAGGAGGGGTTGCTTCAGATTCTGAGAACACAACTCTTCCTACCACATAGAGCTCTATTATCAGTCCTAAGGCCACTGTAGGCTTGGACAGGAATGCCCTTGAGATATCCTGAGCTCTCCTTGTGCAGCATTGTTTGATTAGGATTCTCCTAAGTGTGTCCCATTGTATGATGGTTTTGCTGACTTCATAGCAGTCTTCCATTTTCTTCCATTTCTCCCATGTCAGTGGTGTAGAAGATGGTATTCTTCTTAAGAATCTTACATAACATAAGACATAGCTTGTGTAAGACCTCCCCAGCCCAGTTTTATACTCTTTGTCCTTCAATCTGAGTTTAGGGATCTCCATTTGACCTCCCCAGAAAACAACTCAACTGAATGTACCCCATTCCCACCATTGACGTCCTGCCTAACTGCAAAGGATTGCCAGTTCAGACTCTGTATTCTCCATTAGAATGAGTCCTCACCAATATCATCCTCTAGATTCTAGGAAGATTCTAGTTCACTAAGTTTCTAGACTAACCTGAAATATCCCCTCTTTCCAGCTGTTTTTCTGTGCACTCCTGATCCTCCACTCCAGTCCTCAGTCATCCTCATTTACCTACAGAATCTATTATATTTTCCCTTTTAGGGAAATCTATGCATCCCCTTATATGCCTCCTCTCTTCCTATATCCTCTCTGGGTCTGTGGATTGTAGTTCAAATATCATTTACCTAGTAGCTAATATCATTGATAGGTGAATGCATACTATGTTTGTGTTCCTAGGTCATAGTTCCCTCTCTTGGGGTGATTTTTCTTTCTAGTTGCATCTATTTTTCTGTACATTTCATGATGTCATACCCCACACCCCAGAACAGAGGTTTTATGTATTCACTTTACATTCTGAATGCAGCCCTGACCCCACCCTCCACTTAGACTCCCACCATACAGAGTACCTCACCCTATTTCCCCTCTGCTTCTCCTCTGGGAGGTTGGAGGACCCCTCTGGCTGTACCCCATCCTGACACATTAAGTTTCTGCAGAAACTAGATTGTTCAAGTCCCACTGATGCCCAAAGACACAGCCCAGTTAGGGGAAAAGAAAAGGATCCACAGACAGGCAATAATTTCAGGGGAACCCACATGAAGACCAAGCTGCACTTCTGCTGCATATGTGCAGGGGGCCTAAGTTCAGTCCCCTGTATGCTCTTTGGTTGCTCAGGGATGTTGATACTTCCAGGAACAGGTGCTGTTCTGAGACCCCACGAGGGTCCAGGTTAGTTGATTATGTTGTTCTTCCTGTGGAGTTTTGATTTTTGCATTTCTCTGATGACTAATGAACTTGAACATTTCTTTAAGTGTTTCTCAGTCATTTGAGATTCCTCTGTTGAGAATTCTCTGTTTACCTCTGTTCCCCGTTTTTTAATTCGGTTATTTATGTCATTGGTGTCTAACTTCTCGAGTTCCTTATATATTTTGGATATTAGCCCTCTTTGAAAATAGGGTTGTTGAAAATCTGTTGACTGCCATTTGTCCTATTGCCTTACAGAAGCTTTTCAATTTCACGAGTTCCAATTTATTAGCTGATCCATTGGTGGTCTCTTCAGGACATTATGTCCTGTTCCAATTGATAAGTTATATCTTCTCCTCTAAAATGATCCAATTTAAACCAAATTCGATTATATTAAAGGAAGGTTTATTGGGAAGCTACTCTAAGGCACGTTCACTGGTCTCAAGGACGAAGGCCAGAGAAGTCACCATGGGAAGGGAGAGAGAAGAAAGGGGGAAAGGAAGCACATGTCAGGAGAGACAAGAGAAAGAATAGAAGAATATGTACAAAACAAGATGTCTAGATTAATGGGAAAGAACCTCTGGATGGAGGACAGACTATCCCCAGGGCTGAAATATTCAGGATAAGTTTGCTACGCCAGGTAAGGACTGAGGGATACTGGGAAAACCTGGAGTCTAGGTCAGCTTTGGTACGCAAAATACGAACCTCACTCTCTTGGCCCAGGGTCTGAAAATAAACACCAAAGCATTCCAGGCTCTTTCCCAGTTTTTCTGTTAGATTGAGTATATCTGGATTTATGTTGAGGTCTTTGATCCACTTGGAATTGAGGTTTTTGTGCAGTGATGAATATGGATCTATTTGCATGCTTTTACACGAAGACCTCCAGTTAGACCAGAAATATTTGTTGAAGACGCTTTCATTTTCCCTTTGTATGAATTATCTTTCCTTGTGAGAAATCAAGTGTCCATAGTTGTGTGTGTTTATTTCACTGTCTTTGATTCGATGCTAGAGATCAACCTGTCAGTCTCTGTGCCATTACCATTCTGTTTTTATTACTATTATTACTATTACTATTCCTGATTGATATCAGGGATGTTGATACTTCCAGGATTTCTTTTATTCTACAAAATTGTTTGAGGTGTCCTCTTTTTTTCCGTATGGGATTGAGAAATGTTTTTTAAAGATCTGTAAAGAGTTGTGTTGAGATTCTGAAGGGAATTGTGTTGAATCTGTAGATGGCTTTTGGGAATATGCCAAATGCCAGCATAGATCGATTGGGGGTTTTGGAGAATTGGAGGAAGGGTGGGCTCAAACCACAGCCTCAGGCAATGGAAGAATGACAAGGTGGCTCATGCAGTAGTAAGTCTCATTAGGGTTAGGATTCAGGTTTCAGACTTGGGGTTCAGGTTAGGGTTCAAGGTTTGGGTTAGGGTAAGGGGTTAGGACTATGGTGAGGGACAGGGTCAAGGGTCAGGGTCAAGGGTCAGGGGTCAAGGGTCAGGGTCAGGGTCAGGGTAGGGGTTAGGGGTTAGGGTTAGGGTTAGGGTTAGGGGTTAGGGTTAGGGTTAGGGTTAGGGTTAGGGTTAGGGTTAGGGTTTCAGGGTTAGGGTTAGGGTTAGGGTTTCAGGGTTAGGGTTAGGGTTAGGGTTAGGGTTAGGGTTAGGGGTTAGGGTTAGGGTTAGGGTTAGGGTTAGGGTTAGGGTTAGGGTTAGGGTTAGGGTTTAGGGTTAGGGTTAGGGTTAGGGTTAGGGTTAGGGTTAGGGTTAGGGTTAGGGTTAGGGTTTAGGGTTTAGGGTTAGGGTTAGGGTTAGGGGTTAAGGCTAGGGGTTAGGGTTAGGGTTAGGGGTTAGGGTTAGGGTTAGGGTTAGGGTTAGGGTTAGGGTTAGGGTTAGGGTTAGGGTTAGGGGTTAGGGTTAGGGTTAGGGTTAGGGTTAGGGTTAGGGTTAGGGTTAGGGGTTAGGGGTTAGGGGTTAGGGGTTAGGGGTTAGGGGTTAGGGTTAGGGTTAGGGTTAGGGTTAGGGTTAGGGTTAGGGTTAGGGTTAGGGTTAGGGTTAGGGGTTAGGGTTAGGGTTAGGG